>QJNV01000015.1:0-313598 GCA_004155935.1 Monosporascus sp. GIB2
TTATTAAAGGAATTTCTGAATTTTTACGATTTATTGAACTTTTAACTTTTTGGTGGGTGTGCAAATGGTAGGGGTGTGCACTAGTACGTGCGCCCCCTCTACATATAAGGCAGGGCGCACAAACAACCCACACCTAGCTTCCTTAACAGGCCCTAATGCCCTTATTAGGACTATGACATTACCCCCGTTTACAAAAAGCTTTATAGCCGAGAGTTTGCAGCTATCCCGTTTAAAATATATACACTCGTTACTTTGATAACTTGAAACAATAACTTAATAATATAATTTCGTTACTTAAAATATCTTTAATATTACGAAACATAACTAAGTTACTTATTACTACTTATATAACACGGTACTTTTATTAATATAAACTTATAAGCCTAAATTTAATAATTAGTTAATTAGCTTAGCTGTTATATATAAACGTAAGTAATAACTTAAAAAATATATAAAAAAATAAAATAGCGTATTATATAAGCTTTCCGGATATATAAACTTTGTAAATAGTTTTTAACATTTCTAAATAATAAATTCAATTTAATTAACTATAACGCAATAAATTAATTTAAATTAATCGGGTTTTTCGTCGCTAAACGCCTTTATATCTTCTTTATAAATACGCGTATTATATCCGGGCTTGCTATAAACGCTATATTTCTATTCCTTCGCCTAAACCTTTTTACGATAACCTTTTTCGGCCGCTGCTAGCCGCGATTATTTACTACTATTTTCTTTCGTAATTATAAGAGCTTGTGTTTTTTTATAGTAAGTTTTTTTCTTTTTAAAAATATTTATTTTTGGTTTTCCGGCGTTTACTAAGGATATAATTCGTTTCGCGCAGTAGGTCGCATTTTTCCCAAAAAAAAAACCGTTTTCGTATAATAGCATTAAATTATTTTTTGTTAAAAAGTTAACCGATTTAACTACCTTTGTCAGCGAACTACCTTAGTAATTTTTAATCCTTTTTTGTAAATAGCGCCCTTGTGGAATTACTTCGGTAACATTTTTAAAAGTTTTCGCAAGTAGGGAAATAGCGGAGTTAGCAGAAATTTACCTTAGCTAGCTTAGGCCTCGCTCGCTTGTAACTTATGTACTACTTTTTTTTTAACCAATTTAATTAGCTATCTCCGTAATAAGCGAGCGAGGCCTGAGTTATAATTATGCGAACAGGAGTCTTTTTTAGTACAGTTTTATTAAAATTAGTAACTTTTTTTAGTTTTTTTTAAAAAATTTAAAATTTATATTAAAAAAATATTTCCTAACCAATTTACGTCCGATAAGTTTAATATTATATATACGCGTCGAGTATAAGCTAATATGTATACAAGAACTTTTTTTTTTAATTTTTTGGAGCGATAATTACAGTTAATACGGCCAAGTCTAAACCCGGGAAATAGGCGGCCGAAACGGCCTCATAGCTACAACAGTATAACCATCGGTCACATCATCGTACACCGGGCTTTTTACGTATATTTAATATGGGAAAAGCCCAGATATCAATTTTTCCGACCATACGGGCTATGGTTATTACGTTGTAACCATAAAAAGGTTCCGAACTTGATTAACTGAAACGCCCTTATAGCTGCGACAACGTAACTACCGTATATATCATTGGGCCAGAAACCTTCTAAAATAATTTAATATAGGAGAAGCCCGTCTAGTTATTCTTTTCTCCGTACGGATTATAGTTATTGCGTAGTAACTATAAGGACGTTCCGGTTAGAAGGTTAGCACTAATCGAGAATTTTAACTTTAACCTTTAATATCTCTATCAAACCAGCCCCGATTAGAAAGGTATAATATATAGTTAGAAAGCCCTTTTAAAGCTATATATAATAGTATTCTTATTGTTCTCTAATAAGTTTTGTTACTGTAATATTTCTTAGTTTCCCAGTTAGCTTTTCGAAAATTTATATAGGACGGTACCAATCGAAGCCAAAAAATTATAACTTGCTATCAAACCTTAATTTTGAGGTTTTGCTATTTTTGAGAGTCATTTGCGGGTCGGTACATAAAATATAAGCCCTAGCCATAGCTGCGCCGTAGGCGTAGCCATAGAATCTTAAAAATAGGGCCTAATTTTAATGAGGCAAGCAGAAATAAGTGGAAAAACGGTTGGTGTAGGTATAATTGAAACTTTTAGCTCGGAAAGAACGCGATTAGAATCGAATAAAACAAATCCCGCTTTTGCGAATGCTAATTTAATATTACCGGTCGTTATAGTAACTTTAAACGTATCGCGAAAACCGGCGATAAATTTTTTTTAATAATATAGGTAATACAACGTTGTATAAAACTTTTAATATGTAACGAATAAACGCGTTTTAATAGAAAAAATTAAAATACGTTAAAAATTAAAATAAATAAAAGGAATTAGCAAATACGCAAAATATAATAATATCGTAATTAGCGTAATATTTTTTTAAATTTTATTAAATAGTAACTTTCATAACCGTCGAGAATAAAAAAGGTTTCAATTTTTTCGTACGCGTTCGAATATATTAATTAAAATATTAAATTTATTTTAAACTTAATTTATTTATTGTTTAACCGTTATTGTTTATACTAACTTTTTAATTAGATAAAAATAGGTTATCGGCGAACCAGCGAAAAAGGTAGTTTTTTCCAGTAAGGAAAATAAATAAGGGTAAAACCTAATTTTAAAATTAATAATTTATATTATTATAAATTATTCCCGATTTTCTTATTAAGTTTATTTAGGTTTTTTAGATTTTTTAGGTTTTTTAGTATTAGTAATTATGATGCCCGTTATTATAAAAAACTTTATTAAAAATTTAATTTAATCGAAATTATAAATCTCTTTCTGTAATGTTATATTTTACGATAATAATTCGAATAACCTTAAATTATTTACGAGATATATTTAGATTTTTATATGAATTTTTTGAATAATTTATCTTTTAATATAAATGCGCTTTAAATTTTCTTTGCCGTTTAATAAAGTTAGATATTTAATTAATTTCGATACGTATTACGACGTACTAGGTAAGTAATAAATTCGCTATATTTTTAATATATTAAAGTCGGATAGAAAATGTTTACATGTTTAAGTTAAGGATTTATTCAATAATCGATTTTTTTTAGTTAGTATTAATTTTTACAAATTGAAGATATTATTAGTTAGACGTATTAATCGTAATATCGGGTTTTTAAAGTAAATTTAAGAACGTTATATATAAAATACAGCTTTTTAAAGTTAAAATTCGGATCTCGTTTTTTAACTTAGATAGCTAAGTTTATCTTAACTTTTTTTATAAGACGTTCTATATTGTTGGCGTTGAGAAATTTATGATAAAAGTTGAAAGGTTAGAAAGTTAAGAAAATTGACTCGCTCGCTTATATGGCTCGCTCGCTTATATAAGACGTTATAGTTAATATAATATTAAAACGATTACTAGATGTGTATTATGCTGAAATTTATAATAAAATATTCGAACAAACCGAATCGACTTATAAAAGTTATTTTTTATTTATTTTTTAACGCGATACGTAAGCGGTTAAATATCGTAAAAATATTAAATTTTATAAATATCCGCGTTAAGTAAAAAGCGTTTAAGGTTTTACAAATTAAAAGAATAAGGTAATAAATTTTTACCGTAAGATTATTAAGGTTACGGTAATTTATATAAATACGAATTTCGCTTTCTGGCTTTTTTGTAAATAAAATAAAAATAATCGTGAAACAGTATTAAAATAGATAAACCTTTTTTCTAAGTAGTTATTATTGTGTTTCCGTATAGTTAGTAATTTATATAATAACATAACCTGCATACGGCTATATAATAACGTTTGATTAGAAAATAATTCGATTTTATAATTAAAAAGTGGGTATAGCAGTAATTTATTAGCATTATAAAAAATAAACGTTTACGTAAAGTTATAATATTCCGGTAATAATTTTTTTAGAATTTCGATTATCTTCCTAAGTTGTTTACTATCTCGATATTTCTATATATTTTTTTCAATAACGCGGTATAATTAAGGTATTTTTACGATTTAATTATAAAAAGTTCGTAACTGTAATAAGATAATAGTAAAGTTAACGGTGTTATTTTGAATAAAATATTATAAAAAATTATAATAAGTATTAACGACGTTATTTTAGCAACAAAAAGTTGTTAAGTTTATATTATTGCAATTTTCTATAAAGCGTTCGTAAAAGTTATAAACCTGGCTAAGGGTATAAAATCGATTAGAATATTTTCTTTTTTATAAACTATTAAAAAATTAATTATACGAAATAATCGTATTTTTACCAAAATATTATTCGCGTAATAGGTAGAAGGCAATTATGTAGGGTTAAATAAAAGATTTATAAACAAAAACCGTAAAAACTCTGATAATATTTCATAATTAACAAGTATAATTTTAGTTATTTAATTAATATTAACATTATATTTGAAAAAACAAAATAACTCGAAAATAATATCGGGACCGTTTAGAAGTTATTAGTATAATATGTTTTTTTTGTAATAAAATTTATACAAAATCATATCGTATAGGTAATCGTAATAAAGTTTACGATTATACTATCTATTAACCGAAATTAATGGAATTAAAAAATAAAATAAAATAAAATTTATTTTTATGCGTAAATTATTATTAACGAATTTTATAAGCGAATAATTGCAATTTCTTATGGACCGCGCCGGTAATATATTATTACCGTTAAATTATATTTATAACGAAAAAAAATACACATATCAAAATTTACAAAACGTATATATAAGTCGGATTTGTTATCGTTTTAATTTCTTAATAAACGTTTTTAATTACGACTTAATTTAAAGGTTAACCTTTTCTTTATTTTATAATATTATCATTTTATTATTATAAAATAACCGCGTTATTTACATCGCTAAATCATAAACGCCGGTTGCGGTAAATAAAAAAAATAATATGCCCCTTTTTTGTAATATATATAAAATTTTATTTTATATTAGCGTTATTATTTTTCTTTATTTAATAAGTCGTAAAAGCTATTTTTTTAATTAATACGGTATTTAGTTATCTAAATTCCAGGTTTAAAGTAGTAAGTGCGCTTAGTTAACGTTGTGATATTAATATATTAAACGGAGTATTTTTATTATACGTTTGTAGAAAATTTAGTTTATTATATTTTTAAATAAATCTCTAAATAGTTATATTTAAGCCTTATCATTTTTAGTATTTAAGCGTTATATTTACGATATGAAAATTTTATATAATATTTTATTAATTTTTTACTATAAGACGACAACGTGTAAAGCGGGTAATTGCCGGTTTTAATTAATTAACCAGATAAAATTATTAATAAAATCTGCAAAAACGGTTAAATTTTCTTTTAAAGCCTAGAAATTTTTATACGTTTATATTAATACGTTAATAGTAATATAAATGTAATTAAAAAATAATAATATATTACTAACATCGCGTTAATTATACGATTACGCCCCGGTATTTAAAAACTTCGTTATTACTTTATTTACTTTTTCGTATACGCGGAAATAAATATCGTCTAAAAAACCTTAAGCGGCGTACATAATGTGGTCCGTTAATAATAAATACGCGTTTCGGTATATAGCAAATTTAAGACGTACTAAACAATATTAATTAATATATCCCTTTTACCGGATTATCGCGTTTTTAATGTTTTTTAAATATTAAAGGGTTTAACTCACGTACGCGTTAATTTTCTCTTATATTAATAATGGATTAAGTTATCAATAAAATAAAATTAAAAAAAGTTAAATAGTCATAATTTCTAAGACGTATAAGTTTTATTATACGTAATTACTAAAGTTTAATTTTATTAAAATGTTGGTCAATATTATTAATATAATATAGAAAACCGTAATTTATTATAATAATAGCTTTATATTTATTAAATACTTTTTTAATTAATTATCTTCGATTATTAACCGTTATATTACAGTTAGTTAATTCTGATATTATAAATTTTGTATATTAATTATTACGCGTTTTGTAACGATAATTTTACGTTGGCAATATACCGCTGTAAAAAATATTGTTCGTTTTCAAAATGCCGATAAGTTTTCTTTAAAATAATAAAAATGTTTTATAACATTTTTTAAAGTTATTTATTAAATTCGAAGAGTTTTTTTAACGGCGTAAAATTATATATAAATCGTACCGTAGTAATAATTAAATAAGAAAAGTTTTAAAAAAAGTTTTGAAAATTAAAAAGTCGTAAAAGTAATGTTATACTGTTACTTTAAGCTTATTTAGGCGCTAAAATATTAATACCCGTAATATCTTTTAGTAGTGGAATATTTGGAGAAAATATAATAAAGTAATAACGTATTAGCAACGGACCTGGGATAATACGAAGGTATATCCAAAGGGAGACGAAGTTTAACTACTGTAAAAGTTTATTTTAAAGGTGTAACAAATTATTACAGCGTTAAACGTTTCTAAGTTTGGGTAAAGTATTTTATTATTATACGAAAAAAAAAGAAATTTTTTAAAAGACACGAAATGACTCCGTATATATAGCGTTACGTTAGCTAAATAGAGTCGTACTATTAATACTATAATCCAAAAATTTATAACGCGTTTAAATTGAAAAATAAATTATTAAAAAGTTTTATACTAAAATGTAAAGATATTTGGTAAATAATTTAAATTCTTTTAAGTTATAATTATAAAATACAATATTATAAAAAAATTATTTACAATTTTAACGAAACGGAATTCTTGATAAAGTTTTTTATATTAACTGGCATAGTTATTACCAATACCAAAAAAACATAAACAATTTAAATAAGCCCAGCAAAAAAATTAGAAATAATCTAGAATAATATAAGCCGTTAACCTTTAAAGTTAGGCCTTATTCTTATTTATTATCCTTATTAAGAAAAACTATTTTTTTATTAGTTTGTTAATAACTTATTCTCACTTAATTAAAGAATTATTATAAGCGAAAACAGTTAAACGATAAATAAACTAGGTTTAAAATAAATTAAATATTTCGATAAATATACTAAAACGTATATTAAAAGTTCGAAACGGTTTTTTTTAACGGTTACGAAAGCTATTATTCGATTAAATTCGAAAATTACTATAAAACTAACAATATTATTACATTTTATATATCTACTTATTTCTTCTATCAGCTTTAACCTTTTAACGTATTTTATTTTTCCGTATTAAAATATACTTATTTACTATATATTAAAATTTTATATGATATTACGTTACTTATATTATTAAAAAAGATTTTACCGCCGGCTTTTATAACGTATTTAAAACTATTATAACAACCGATATTACCAAATCCGGATTTGCAAAAGTAAAACTTATTTTATTTAATTTTAATCGCGTTTTTTCCAAATGCGAAATTCTTTTAATTACACTTACGCCAACTATCTTCACGTTAACCTCCGCCGGTTCCATTCGTTCCCCGCCCGCGAAACTCTTAAAAATATTAAGGAAATAATAATGTAAAAACGTTATTTGTAAAAATAAATTAGAAATTATAAAGGTAATTTTTAAATAAAATGTTATTTATTACTTTTATACGAAATCGCACTTTTTAAAAAAAAAAGATATTTAATTAATCGCAACAAATTACGTTCTTAATAAACGCCGGAAAACCAAAAATAGTTACTGTAAAAAAAGTATAAATTTTGATAACTATGAAAGAAGGTAATAGTAAATAATCGTAATTAACAACGGCCGAAAAAGGTCGTCGCAAAAAAATTTAAGCGAAAAAACAGAAATACGGCGTTTACGCCAAGCTCAGATATAATGTACGTACTTATAAAAAGGATATAAAGGTGTTTAATAAGAAAAAATCCGATTAGTTTAAATTAATTTAATATGTTATAGTTATTTTATTTAAAATTATTATTAAGTATGCTAAAAAAGTGTTCCGCTTACTTGTATATGCCGTTCGCTTATGTAGTACGTTAATCGAAGTATATAAAATTAATAACTTAAAAATAATTAAACAAAATTTAATTAAAACTTTTTAAACGTAAGGAAAAATTTTTACTTCCAAATTAATTAATTGTAATTATATAAATAGTAGTTTTAATACTATAATAATTATTATAATATTTACTTAAAACGGTTTATAAAACGTTATATAATTAATAAATAAACTTTAAAGGATTAAAGGACCCTAAGTGCTATTAGGCGGTAAGAAATTTAAACATAATTTGTATGGGGTGATATAGAAATTAGGTGTTACTATCTTTAGCGCTAAGCTGTTAGCTTTGGCTTAATTTACTAAGTTCATAAGGTATTTTGCAAAGTTTCTAATTAATATTAGTACTGTATTAACTCGGCAAATTAAGCCAAAGCTAACGCAGGCCAAGATAGTCTAACGTAACGGATTATATGGTAATGCCGAAGAAATATGCTATTTTGGATTAAGTGGATCGAGTGCCAAAATTAGCATATCAAATAAAGGGGAAAGGAAACACTATTCCGTCTGAGGAACTAGGAACGCGGGCGTCTTGGCCGGCATTAGCTTTGGCCCAATTTGCCGAGTTGATACGGTATTGCAACAACATGGCTGTTGCATTTTTCATTACGCAAATGCGACGTACTACAATATATAAGGGAATTGTCGGCAAATGTGTTGCATTCAATCTCTGGGTTGGTGTCCTTCGCTACTGATCTGCTACTGGGTGGGGGGGGGCAGCTAGATATAGCTGCTACCGCTTTATCCTTGCCATCCTAGGGCCACAAATCAAGAGCCACCCTATTCCGGCTATATTTTATTTTTCCTAGAGACCTTGACAGCTGTCAGGTTCCGAATCGCTTGTAAGTTACCCACCTATACCTCTTAATGCCTGCAACGATTCCGTACACTTAATATTATAAAAAGTTTGTAACGTTTTAACGCTTTCAAATAATACTGGTATTGCAATAACATATCCGTTTCGCTTTGATACCATATAAAGTGCGACGGACTATAAGAATATGGGGGAAATTAATTAATCCTCCGTTAGATCAAGTAATTCTTAGCTTCCCTGACCTTCCTGACCTTCCTAACTTTCCTGACTTTCCTGACCTTCCTGACCTTGCTGACCTTCCTAACCTTTAATTTTTTAAAGGTATCGTCAATATTATTGTGGCCGTGAAGGTCGGCGTCAGGAGCTTCGTCTCAGGCTTTATTAACGCGTTGCCGTTTTGCAGCGCGTATTGGAAGTAATTGCGATGAGAAATCGGGATGTTGGAAAATGTTAACTTGATTAGATATTGCACCTGGAACCTTTAGCATTTGGATGTGGGGTGGCATAGGTGAGTCTCATACAACTTATACGGGGGTGGGCAGCTGCCAAGGGTGGCAGGAAAAATAAAATATAGCCGGAATAGGGTGGCTTATTTGCAACCTGGTGCGCACCTAGTTGCAAATAATTGAGATGGGGGAGGTGATGTTAGAAAGTGTCGATTTGATTGGATATCGCACCTAAAACCTTGGCTTTTTAATGTGGGGTGGCAAATGTGGGTCTCATACAACCTACAAGGAGGTGGGCAGCTGCCAAGGGTGACAGGAAAAATAAAATATAGCCTGAATAGGGTGGCTCCTATTCAATAGGTGGGTCTCAGGTTAGCCAATTCATAGAGTATCTATGTTCCGTTTAAAAGATGACCTTTCCCTCTTTGGTGTGCTATAGCACACCAGACTAACCCATATTACCAAGTTTCGTACGGGCCACATCAATGGGCAGCGGTCTAGGTTAGATACTGACTGATATGTGCGGGCCGCATAGTCGGCTACCTTTACTTTCCTATATAGCACGTGCCAGATTCAAATACGGAAGTTGGATTTTATCTAAGAGGATTTTTTGACATAATATTCGTTGACTTCTTTGATAAGCCTACTATGCTAAAACGAGGCAATACCCCTCTTTCCCTTTTACCAAATCGCACTTCATTTTCTCCATTGCATCTTATGCTTTATATTGAGCTGCTTTTTAGCATCCATCCTCCCACCTCTACTGTCGTAGGCTGAGACTACTTCCTTAGCCATCAAAATGTCGACTTCTTCGGGAGAGAACCCATCGACTATCGAAGCTGTCAGTGCTCGTCTGCCCTTCCCTCCCCCCTCCCCTTCTTTTTCCCGGCAGGGCCTCCCCGCTTCCTCCCCCCGCTTTCCTCCAGTCTAGCTTTGTCTACGGACACTGAATATACAGTTCATTGGGACTAACCCCGACAGCTAGGACCCAGCACTTGTCGGCGCTGATGAGGATGACGGTGACTCCTCTGTCGATACAGAGAGGCAAGTCTCGTCAGCCGCCGTCATGATCGCATTCTGCTTGTATCTAGGCTGGTAACGCCACGAGGATACCTGCTGACCGTTCATTACCCAGCGTAACAGAGTCAACGGCATCCATCACGGCCAGTCTCCTGGAGTACCGCAACATTCATGGCCGCACCTACCAGAATTCTAAAACGACCGAATACTGGTACATAGACCCTCCCCTTCTTAAACTTGATGACCAGCCATGGTGGCGATTCTTACACTACTAACAGGGCCCCGAACGATGACAAACATTTGGAAGCCTTCGATATAGCGTATAACTCCCTCGATATGTCAACAAATAAGGACTCCGTGTTGACTATTCCATACTGGCAGACATCAATGGTTGACGATGATGTTGGGCAACAAGCTGTTCCTCCCACCAATCGGAGACAATCCACAGGTAGCCAATCCCGCCCATTACCTGCTGTGCGACACCGAGCCAATTAACTGCGAATACCCAGCGCATCCTGGACATCGGCACCGGAACAGGCATCTGGGCCATGTCAGTATACCCTGTCGATAACCCGTCTCTGACCTCCCCATCTAAGCGGCTTTCAGTGATGTGGCAGACGAGTATCCTTCCGCTGAAGTTATCGGCATTGACATCTCGCCCACGCAACCAACTTGGGTGCCGCCAAACCTGCGCTTTGAAATCGAGGATGCGCAACTAGACTGGACATTTAAGCCCGAGTCGTTCGACTTCATCCACGTTCGCTACATGTACGGCGCTATTAATGACTGGCCAAAGCTGTACAGCCAGCTGTACAGGTTTCTAAAGCCCGGCGGTTGGTTCCAGCATCTAGAGCCTGACATCGAGATGCGCTCCGAAGACCCAAACCTCGAAATCGGTGAAGATCAGTAGGTATTGAAAAGCGCCACGATTCTGTGAATAACTGTCGTGCCATGCAATCATCCCATCGTTCCCTGGTTCCCACGTCAAAACGGGCACTCCGCTGACAATCTACCCCAGCATTTTCAAGCAATGGGCACGAGTGTTCTATGAAGCAGGCGACAAGCTGGACCGCACGTTCAGGGTTACAGAAAACATGAAGTCCTGGGCAAACGACGCCGGCTTCAACAGCGTCGTCCACAAGAAGTTCAAGATTCCTCTCAACGCTTGGCCCAAGGACGACAATCTTAAGCAGCAAGGCATGTACTGCGGATACTATTTGGACCTAAGTCTGGACGGCTTTGCCTTATACCCGATTGGCCAGATTCTGGGCTGGAGCTTCGAGGAGGTGCAGGTTATTGTTGCTAAGATGCGTGCTGCCGTCCGTAATCCCAAAAACCAAGGCGTTTGCTACCAGTACGTGCTTCCCGCAATAATAGAACGAAGCGTTGTCGGTTAATCAATATTATCATCCGCCAGCCACGTGGTGTACGGTCAGAAGCCTGAAGCGCCTCCACAAACCGCCCCCTCGGAGTGAGCCGTTGCTGCTCTTGCTATCCCATCCTCTCATTAACCAATACAATATTCACTACTTTCGAACTCAACCTGTTAAGAGCAAGGATAACAACTAGCGTTAGGCGGCACCACAACAACTCACTCAGCATTACCTCAGGGAGCTCAGTCTGCTGGCTCGTTCTCAGTATTTGTTCAATGTACTGCTGTGCTACGCTAAAAATTAACCAATCAAATTCCATATGTAACGGACAAACGGGGCCTGAATTGTCGGATGTAAGGGACATCAAATATAGTAAAATACTAAGATAATTAATAGAATAACTATAGAGTTTAAGACAAAATTTAGCTCTCCGTAGTAAATATATTTTAAGACATTTAGTTAACCAATGTATTCTTTAAATATCTTAAAATGTTTACATTATTAATATTACGCCTTGTTAACTTTTAAAGTTATAACTGTTTAATCTATATTTTAAAAAGAAATTATTTTATTGAATTTTTCTTTTTAAGTTATTTCTATACTATATTCTACTGTACGGAAAGTTTATATCATGTGTTAATTGTAATAATATTTTAAGTTTGTTAGCACGTTTCCGTTATAAGCTTGTTTATAAAAAGCTATGTACGTAAAAGTTAAATATAAGAGCCATAACAGGTTTATTAAAATATTTAAATAATGAATGAGAAAATATAATAAAATAGTTTCATATATATATAAAAAAGCTTAAAAATTAAATAAAACACAATTAGTAAAACGGTATGTATAAATTTTTAATAAAAAGATAATAATAATAAACATTAAGTTTTTATAATTTTATTACATTATTTATATTACTAAAACCTTTTCGAATATACGTACTTTATAGAAATGAATTTATAAACTCGCCTCTTTCTTATTTTTTAAGTTTATAATAAATTTATTTTAAGTTAACACCTAGAATGTCTTTTGGTTAAATGTAAGTGTGTGTACGGATAATATTAGCACCTTAATATTTATAATAATATTCATTGTCTTAAAAAGAAGAATTAAAGATAGTTTCCTTTTACTTATTAACCTTTATTCCCACACAAAGGTATAAGTAAAGTCAAAGGGTTGGATTACTAGGTAGTGGGGTTAATGGGTCAGACCACACTTTGTCCTCTTATTGTATCACTCACCACAAGCTGTTTTTGCCACACCTCACGCCTGCAGGGTCGATGAGCTTTTCATCACCTCGGGTATGAGTTAGTTTGTAGGAACTACAGATGGTAAGTCTATATATACATTGCAAGGACTACATACTTGTTGGAGATGGGAGGCGCTAGGTTCGTCGCAAAAGTGATAAATGGCGCTTTCGGTGGGAAAGACAACAGCTTCAAATATGGCTGGGAGAAGAGGCAAGTGACGCAGACTCAGGGAGCGTGGCAAAAGGACAATGAGTACACATCGCCCCGCGACTCTACCACACTAGGAGCCTGTTCAAGCACGCGGACCGCCTCAAGGCACTGGC
This sequence comes from Monosporascus sp. GIB2, assembly GCA_004155935.1. Taxonomy (NCBI): domain Eukaryota; kingdom Fungi; phylum Ascomycota; class Sordariomycetes; order Xylariales; genus Monosporascus; species Monosporascus sp. GIB2. The sequence goes on from QJNV01000015.1 coordinate 13,178, forward strand.
GTTCCTATATATGGTTATATATGTATCCCTACGTAGCGGAGTGTGGATAGGTTGATCGAGCTCGTTATGTGCGGGGGAGGGGGCCATGTTTTCACCTTACTATGGTGAAAGTGCATGCCCTGAAGTGGCAGCAGACTTAATGGCCTTAGACGATTATAAGAGTATAGTCTAAATCCATTTCAGGGGTTCAAGGGAAATCAATTACTTTAACAGTATGACGCCATAAGGCCCTAGCAGATCGCGCGTTCTTCGTATGGCCAAGCGCGAAGCATACTAGGAGAGGGTATGTGAGCAAGTTCGCCCAGCTCCAGATCTGCTGTGAGAGCTCTTTCTCAGCAGATTCGTTACTTAGAGTGGCCAATCTCCGGTATATTTTTCGGCTCGGTCCTTCTACCACGATCTACGTATACACATATGTATATGCACACTCTTGTCCCAATCACGTCCGACACTCGCTCTGTCCATAGTGTCTGTCTTAAAAAAAGTGGTGCAAGAGCGAAAGGCTGGAAGCCGTTTCGCAGTTAGGTAGCAATGACCATTAGCGCCTACATTCTTAATGTCTTGGGGTTAGGGACCCCTTCATCTACACTCTGAGACCCCTGCTACATCCCTCGACCCTTAAAGAGTAAACAGAAGCGGATGAATCACCCAAAAAGGAACTTGACCTTTGACCTAAAAGTGCAAAATTCTCTAAAATTAGGTACGGAACTTGAAGAAGCTTTACTAGGTGGGTACTTCCGTTACTGAAAAGGTGTAGACACAGTCGAACTATCGAGGACTAACGGTAGAAAACCGATGCTGATCCAATGACTCCAATGTAGAAGATTCCATGGTCTAAAATCAATAGTCGAGCAGCCGACGACTCGGCAGAGCGGTAGGGTCCGGGTGGGCCATTGTGTGACTTGACCCATGGTCTTTCTAATCGTTAGGTGCCGAAACTCAGCCCGGTACTCTGGTACATAGTTGACAGACAGCTCGTGTTTAATATAGAGAGCGGGACCGAGGGGATATAATTCCGGAATATAATGCTATTAGGTGGATAGATGAGAGGTTGTGCCTGGTTTGGTCAGAAATGCTTATTTTGATAAGATAGGTTAGGAGCCAGAAATGTCTAGAAGTTTCTCCAACAATAAATGACCAGCAAAGGTAGTTGTAAATTTAATAAGTACATGCCATTACTAAGAGGTAACGATGTATGCTGAGATAACTCGCCATTACTACGCAGGATAAGTTCGCCCTTTGGCGAATATCCCTGGTATTCATGTTATTTGGGGGGAGAAACCGACCGGGCATAAGAGGCTATAACAGAGGTATATATGCATTTATTACATTTTATTGACACTTTCTGGACGCGGATACCCCTTTTGGCAAGGCTGTTAGGGAGAACCAGCCCCCGGAAGCCCACGCCCCCTTAGCAAGAATGACACCCACTACCAAATACTGGATCAAAGGATTTCGTACGCTGATGCACAAGTTTCCGGCTAAGCCGCTCCTGTGGCCAGTATGGAAATCTTAGTTGTGGCGTATTCGCGTCACGAAGGTTAGCTATAGGTAGGTAGAGGCGTAGGCACCTAAATTCTGTAAGTTTGATGGTGGCGGAATCGGCAATTGTGAAGTATCTTCCAGCTTGAGAAAACCGAAACATTTAAACTCCATGACCCCTTAACTGGCTTACAACTCAACTACAGTAGCTACTATTAATATCTCGGTCCGAAAGATTTTGCTGACCGTTTCTCGTTTTCCTCTAACAGTTCGCTCCCAGCGTCTTGAAAGGAGACTGGATACGTCTGACAGAATAGGCTTTGCTTTACTAGGTATTAGTCTTGACCATGGCGGCTGACCGTTGGTTTCCAATCATGGCTGGGTTGATGTTGTCTGGCGATTGGAGCGACCTGACACTTGTCTGCCATGGGCGGCAATTCAAGCTGCACAAGTCTGTTGTGTGTTCGCACTCTCCGGTCATCGCAGCAACAATCCGACAGCATTCTGAGGTATGTGTTACATGACAGAGCCGTCAAATGCAGCCAGGCGCTTATACGCTTATACGGATATAGGAAGGACGGTCGAGCACAATACACATCAATTCTGATATTGCCAGCGTCATACGGATGATCCAGTTCATGTACACTGGAGAATACCGTGGATATTCCTCGAATGTACCTGAGCCGTTCTCCTACGAAACTTTCGATGGTGCCATACTTTGGGCCAAATCGTTCCTCGACACTATGGGATTATATGACCAATCAGCGGGGACTCTGGCGGCTTCGAGTAAGATTCGTCCGACAACAGCTGGGAAACTTGTTGATCCGTCGGAGTCCATCATTTCCCACGTACGGGTAAACCGAATCGCCGATCATTACAAGATTCCGAAACTCGTACAGTTGGCAAATTCGAAGATCGAGCTTAGCCTGCGAGCCAACTGGTCCGGCGAGATCTTCGTTCAAGCCATGCGGGAGGCTTCCCCGCTCGAGAAGGGGTTACAAGAAATATTCGCCAGAGAAGCTGCTAAACACGCTGCCGAACTCTTCGCTCGCAAAGATTTGGGTCAACTGAGAAATCTCAACCCCTTCGCTGTCGAACTCCTGCGCGTCCTAGGAGGCGGCGTCCGCGCCGGGGAAGGGCAAAACGACTACAAGGGCTCTATCTCGTGGCGGTTTCTCACCAACCTGAAAGGGTGGAACCCCCCTTGCTGAAACAAGTTGTTTTGGAAACGTGACAGCTGCTCTTTCGCTCCGCAAATGTTTCCATAGGCCATTTTTCAAATAAAAATTATTTCAAAATGAAAAGAGCAGTTGTCACGTTTTCAAAACCTCCACCGCAAAGCACTGAAATTTCGCTTACGTATTATTACCGCGGAACGGAATCCTTGTAGTAGTTATTGTATGCCCCACACGAAACATCTTCTTCGGTAAGCAGTTCTTCTTTCAGGTAGGTATTGCATAGAATTTTCCAGGATATCTTAGTCCTCTCCAACTCCCAGAGAGACGAAGTACATCACGGACCGTTAGAATTATCAGTGGTTCCCAACGTGTGGTTACATCTCCCCTCATCAACCTTGAGCTCGAGATATTTGGTTGTTTTCCGTTGGAAAAATATTCCTGTTCTTTCAAAGAGCCAGTCGGATGGGTCCCAACCTCCTAGGCTATAAAGGAGTGGGTTCAGGGATTAGGCCAGTGCCTGGCACGCATACGTTTACTGACCTTCCTCTCTAAGGGGATCGGGCATTGCCGGTTTATTTTCAAGCAGTGGTGCTTCAGCTCCGAGATATACTGCTTATAAGGCCACAGTTGTTGACACTACTGATACGGGGGTCATGGTGCATGCATGGGAGGCACTGGAATGTGATGATTTGTCCGTATAAGGAGGTTTCAGCTCCCAGTGCTTTAGGATAGCTCTTCATCCAGCTTTTGTACACCTATTTACACCTGGATAACTTCAAGCCTTCTCACTACTAGTGAACTTAGAGACTGACCACACAATTCATCATCTTAATGCAACATCATGGTTCATAATGTCTTGAAGGTACAGGGCTTTCGCAGGAAATGCGCCTTTATATGATTGATCGGAGCCCATGATATGTCGTGTTAAAAAGGGAGGATATAAATGATATATAGATGCAGACCAGCAATGTATATACTATAATGGTTAAGTGAAGTATAGTTGGGAGCAATCACCTAGGTTGAGGTGTGGTTTAATATCTGAAAAGATTATAAAATGGTGACGAGCACAACCAGATTTAGAGTTATGATATGGTTTCCATTAAATAGCATGTTAGGAGCAACCCCTTACTTTCAGCTATTCTTACATCCCACTTACCAGCAATCACCAACACCTACCCCTGAGGTGGCAGCAAGTCCATAAGACGCCCACCCCTTACAGTCCTGACCGTGGCAACGTGGACATGAAGTCACACGCCACATCTATCATATTGCCCACCACGAACCTGATTCTTTAGTCCGCCTTTGGTCTCTATCCCATAGTTTCTCCCTTGCAGAGGCACGCATATATATCGAAGAAGTGCCTGGTCTATTGGCACTTGGTTGATCGCGATTTCGGCCACCCCAACAAAGCAAACAAACAAAACCATACAAAAAGAGCCAGGGCGGCAGACCAGATGTACGTTTTGCTGCCCGTCTCTACTGGTCCGGTGAGTTTCTTGTCAGTCAACATTTCTGTCCGCGCACGGAGAGAAAAACATAGGCAGTATCTATTAGTATTACCACTTGAAATCTTAAATCCGATTGATACGTTCATTGCGCCTATAGTAGTTTGTTCATTATTGAACAATGATAGAACACGAATACGAGCGAGGATGCAGATGTCTAGTAAGTTCTACTCTATAGCTCATTATTATGCTCAGCAACGCCTTCGTTTCTCACAATGCTACCCTTGAGAAACGCGCACTTGCCGCAAAATGGCCCATTGGAACGGGTATACAATGCCCGTGGAGAGTGGCGTGAGCATATGGCTTTGCATAGCACTCATGACAAAGCACAATCCGTCGGAATATAACTGGACTGCATTGTTTTCAGGGCAGCAAGAATTGCCGCCCTCTCTATTGATGCGACGCCGGTTTGCTTCCCAGCGGTCTGCCTATGTGATATTACAGTACAATACCGGAGCACTATTCCTGTCCCAGGTTCATCTCCGCCCCAGCATCCTCTATTCGGGGAAACCGATACCAGCCTACTCAAGCATGGAGGCCTGGTTGGTGTACAGCACGTCGACGACGTTGCTCAGCTTCTCGATGGTCTGCAGCGCGGCGTCGTAGGACTCGTCGCGCTGGGTCTCGTCGTAGATAATGAGGCAGCCGGCGCCCTGGTCCAGGACGCCGATGATGACCTTGTCGAGGATCATCTGGGAGAGTTTGCGCTCGACCTGCTGGGTGTCGAGGCCGACCATGCGGGCGATGTGGTCGATCTCGACGCGGCTGAAGGGCTCGATGACCTTGATGAGGTTCTGCTCGAGCATGGCGTCATACAGGCGGCGCAGGTGGTTGCGGATGAAGGCGTCGCTGCCGAGCTCGTAGCGGTACGTGGCGAGGGCGCGCTCGTACTCCTCGAGCGACCGGTTCGAGTGCGCCCGCGCGATGGCCTTCATCGCCTCCAAGTTCTGGCCCGCGTACTTCTGCGCCTGCTTCGACGCCATCAGGTTGTTGACGTCGTCCACTAGGTTTAGCATGATCTTGCACAGCAGCATGTACTGCAGCGCGGCGGTGGCCTTGGGCGTCTCCTCCATTGAGTGGTAGCCGTCGAGGGCCTCGATGAAGTACGAGTAAGCCGTGTTGAAGTCCTGGTCCATGGTGTGCAGCATGCCGGATTGCATATCCAGGTTTGCCTGGAGTAAGGGAGGGGTGTAGACGGACGCGGCGCTTGTCCGGGCGCTGGTGAGGGCAGCGCGTGCCTTGGAGATGTTACCCAGAGCGTGGTATACTCTGGATTCTAGCAGTTGAACCTCCACCAAAACCAACTTGTCGTCGAGACGCTTCAGCTCCCGCAGGAGCCCGTTGATGAGAGTCAGGGCGTCGTAGTACGATTGCTTGGCCATGTACAAGGTGACTAGTCTGGTCTCGAGGTTTTGTCGCAAGAAACTCCGCCGCTCGGATGTAGCCCATTCTATACATGATTTTGTAACGGCAATCTGGATGTCGGTTGTGTCGGGAATGGCGTCGAAGAGGTCGAGCAGTTGACGGACTATGCAGGAGCCATGTTAAGTACTTTCCACAAATGATGGCCAAAGGCGCTTGCATACCTAATTTGGCCGTCTTTGCCTTTGCGAAGTTGGAAAGTACTGTTCTGCTAGAAGTAATGAGGTCGACCAGCTCTTGCGGCTTCCTATGGCGCTGTCAGACAGAAAGGTCTGTAGTACGAGGGTAGGCAGGAGGGGTACTGACTTCTCGTCCCGATATAGTTCACCCAGGCTGATAAGAGCCGTCTCGTACTCCTTGATGGCTGCATCAGATGTGACAGAAGGCGGCTTAGATATGATATCCTTGTAGATAGCCTCAGCCTTTCGCGGATCGGAGCTGGCGAGCTGTTGCGCCTCCTTCGTGGAAGGCTTATCTGCCGCCATAGTCGATATTTAAGTGCTTGGAAGTGTAAAGAAAATCGAGACGATGGGCGAATCCCAAGGCAGTGGTCAACAGGCGCGGAGTACTGGATTTTGATTTGGTGTTGTTGTTGCTTTGTATTACACCGAACTGCTTCGTTGGCGTTGAGTTGCTAAACGGAGAGCTTCCAGCCCTGCATCACAGCACCGGTCGGGTCAAGGTCAAATGCTTGGCCCAGGTTGCTGCGCATACGACGCTTTAGAATCCTTATCGTGGTTCAGGTACCTGGAGCTGAGTACCACAGATGCTAAGCCACGCTAGGCCAGAATGTGGCAATAGCTGACTTAGCAAGTGGCTAGTGAGTGTATCTAATCAATACCTTAAGAACAAAATTCCCTTTCTATCCTGTTAGCATTGTTATCGTCGTTATCGTCGTTATCGACCCTTGGTCCAGGAACTCTTTAGTGACCATCTATCACCCCATCCCACTACAGGTGAAGCTTTCGCAATAGCTTCATACCACAGTGCACGTAACTGGCCAAACGAAGCTAGAATGAAGATCAAAGCCCTTTCTCGGTCTGTAGAGGCCTACCAACCTCCAGGGTCCAAAGTGCCCAAGGCGCCTCGTAACCTCGATCCGTGAGAGACTCTCCAAGTCTACAACCTTTCTCCGCCGCGCATGCTAACATGCTGTTATAGGGCCATCCACCCGTTTGAGCGAGCCAGGGAGTACACGAGAGCCCTCAATGCCGTGAAACTTGAGCGCATGTTCGCCCAGCCCTTCATTGCCCAGCTGGGCAAGGGCCACGTCGACGGAGTGTATTCTATGGCGACAGATCCCAACTCCCTCGAGCGCTTAGCAAGTGGAAGTGGCGATGGTGTGATCAAAGTATGGGATTTAACTAGCCGTGATGAGATATGGCATGGCACCGCCCACGAGAACATCGTCAAGTCTGTATGTTGGACGAGAGATCAGAAGCTATTGACGGCTTCCTCGGATAAGACAATCAAGCTCTTTGACCCCTATAATACACCCAACGAATCGAAGCCCATCTCGAGTTGGCTGGGTGCTAGTGCCTTTACGTCGCTGTCTCATCATAGGTCGCGCAATGCCTTCGCCGCCGCGTCCGCTTCCAGCGCCATATCCATCTACGATCTTGAGAGACATACGGCCGCCCCCGAGACTCTGCGCTGGCCGTCTGCCACCGACACCATCACGGCCGTCGCCTTCAACCAGAGCGAGACGTCCGTCCTGGCGTCTTGTGCGACTGACCGGTCTATCCTGATTTACGATCTTCGCACATCGACACCCGTGGCAAAGACGGTCCTCACCTTCGCGTCCAACGCCGTCGCGTGGAACCCCATGGAGACTTTCAATTTGGCTACTGCAAGCGAGGACCACAATGCTTATATCTTCGATGTGCGGAAGTTCGACCGGTCGCTCAATATCCTCAAGGATCATGTGGCCGCGGTCATGGATGTACAGTTCTCGCCGACCGGGGAGGAACTAGTTACAGCGTCATACGACCGAACGATACGAATATGGAACAGAGACAAGGGACATTCGCGCGACATCTACCATGTAAGCCCTATGAAATATTACGTCAAATCACCCCGGCTTATTCCGAAGATACTAATTTGGAATGCTTAGACCAAACGTATGCAAAGGTGTTTCCAGGCGAAGTGGACGCCTGACTCTAAATATGTCCTCACCGGATCGGACGACGGCAACGTAAGGTTATGGAGAGCCAATGCTTCGCAGCGTGAGGGAATCAAGTCCGCCCGACACAGGCAGGCCCTCGAGTACAACGAGGCCTTGTCCTCTAGATACGGCCACATGGTAAGTCTCTACTGGCCAGAGCTACCCCAAGTATCCTAGCTGTGAGCCCGGACTTACCTGTGACACAGCCCGAGATAAGACGTATCAAGCGCCACCGGCATATCCCCAAGGTTGTGAAGAAGGCTGGCGAGATCAAGAAGGAAGAGCTAAAGGCCATCAAGCGCCGCGAGGAGAACGAGCGCAAGCACACGAAGAAGCAGTTCGAGAAGAGGAGAAGCGAACGCGACAAGGTCATCTTGGCGAAGGAAAAGTGAAGCTCTATATTCGTGGCATGTTGAGATGCCTTGCTTTTCACCTTGAGTTGTTGCATTTGCATGGCGTTGCGGTTTGGGCAAAAGACCTCGATACCAAACAGAGGTCCGCGGCGTTTAAAGGTAAGTCTACATAGGTAACTATTGCGCTTATTAATAAGGGTGTATGGGCTCCTTACAGCCTGTCTGAAGAGCGAGACCCATCCTACGCTGTTTTTATAAACAAATACACATCAAGAGTTAGAGAGAAGCGAAGCGGATAGCCACCAGAATAAAGTCCAAATGGCTAATAACGGACACTTTCCCTGCTTAATAGCCTATGTATGATCTTAGGTGAGTATTCGCATGGCTTGTGATTGATTTGCGGCATGGAGACGCAAGACAGATTACAACTCTCTGGGGTAATCTTTGTTATCTCCACCGGCCCATTACAGAGTTAGGTAGACCTTTATATGAATTTGTGTAGGAATAAACATGCTCTGAGGGTTTGCCAGTATCTATCGTTATCTCAAGGTGACGAAAATCAGCCTGGTCGAAATGCCAGTGTATATTCTCTACACCTCCTATCGGAGTCTAGATTCTAGCTTCATACGGCATATGGTGGTCCAGTGGAGGTAATTAACAAAGAATCCCCCCCGGGAGTCGTACCTCAGAGGCCTTTCTAATGCATGGCTCTATACAGATTCCCGCAACCACCAACTTTGTCGAAAACAGCATTAGTCTTCCCAAGGTTCATCCCCAACGGCGACTGCATTGATAGCCGCCAAATCAGGGTCATCGAGCTCGGACTCGAACACCTTCCCATTCTCATCGCCGTGGGGCGCCACACCAAGCCTGGTCCCGACGATCACCGCACCGACGGTGGGCTGCTGTTGGCCAGATTGACGCCTTGTTTCGCGCTACCGTCGATAGCACGGCGAGAAGCTCCTGGAACTCGGTCCGGCTGCCCCACGTCATTATCATGTCGGGGTACTGCGCCAGGAAATATTTATCGTTCCGTTAGCTAAATTTGTGGTTTGCGAGTCGATGAGAGCGGAGCGGAGACTCATTTACCTTTCGCTGCGAGGACGTGAGGCTTTCCGCCTCCGCCTGCATCGTCGGGGCGTGTCGAGGAAGCCATTTATCTGCTAGGAAGCCGCCGCACTGATGCCACCAAGTGAGGAGCTGCTGCTGCGAGAAAAAAAAAGTTATAGGGAGCTAACGAGAGAACCGTAAGTCAACAGCTTCAGCCCGTTTTTGATACACGCGTTGCACATCTTCCAAAGCGGCCTCAAGTCCACTAACGGGAACTGGGAGATGGGCTACCTAAGGGCTTTGCTAATTTTTGCGCAATATTCAGCGGATCGGAGGTCATTGTTAGTACCTGTACCCGGTTCGACACGATCCCGTACGGCACCGCCCTCTCTAACACGTACCCGCGCGTGCCCCGCGGCGAAATTGCGCGGCCCAATCCCGGACACGAGCTCCGGGCGCGTCCTCGCGACCCCGACGAGCTCCGCCAGAACGTCGAGGCACCCCTCGGCCTCGTACTCTACCGAGTTTAGAAGCTTTTGATGAGCCCTAAGGCGGGGGAGGGTCCGGAGGACGTACAGCGAACCAGTGGGACTGCAGCAGCTCGATCCGGCCGCCGGGCCTCCGGCAACGCTCCTTTACCTGCGCGGACCCGCTCGGTCGTGATGGGGTGCTCGAAGGGGCCGAACATGCGCGTCTTCGTCGCCACGTAGATCTTGTCTCCCATAGGGGGAGGGGGGGACGTCGGTGGCGGCTCTGAGAGCTGTTCACGGATATACCGCATGAAAAGCTACTTTGTCATCGCGGCCTGAGATATCAGGACTCTCAGCGCTGACCTTAACAGCTCTAGTGGCACTTCGAGCACTGCGAATGAGTGTCAGATATGGACATTGAGGACTCTAACCGACGGACAGTCAGAGGTGGGGACATCGTCCATCATGTTCCTGGCTTGTGTTAGAAAACACTGGAGCGATGGTTGCGGAGGCACTCGCAAGTGTCCGCCCATCGCTTCACTAGAATCATCGTCGGGTCACTTCTAAATTTCACACCGGCTAGCATACAGTTATAATTTCTGTGCTACTAGCAACGCAAGGCGAGTAAATGAGTATCTAGATTAGCACTCAATTCCTCTAAGGGAGGAGAGCCCAGCTTTGTAACTAGCCAGCGACAAACAGGGTCAACGGGGACCTTCCGCGGGAACTAATCGCATAACGACTGACGTCAGCCATTGAAGTGCAGAGCCATGTCTGGTGAGTACTAGCTTTCGCAAAGGTCATTCGTTGATAGGCGGCCTTGAAAAGAACCCGCAGCATAACTATAAAGACTGGGTGAATGTAATGCTTTCTTCTAGCTGATAATATTTCCCCATTTAACTCAACCTCATGCTCATGGCCTGCTGCGCTAGACTCCGTGACTTTACCGGAGATCGACTTCATTTATGAAGCCCACGCATAGCTTCGTTGTTGTTTCCGATATTTTTATGGTCAGTTGTAGCAAGCAGCATTTCATCTGACCTTAGAGCGCTGGTAAAGGAGGCGCTACTCCTGACACCTTTAGGACACAGTAGATCGGTCGGTCAAGACAGCCAATAAAGTTTTCAAGCCTCTTTGATAGTGAGGCCTTGATCGTTGGCCGCTCTACTCATAATTTCAGAAATTACAGGACATGTGCAAGCAACATTCGCTGTCGATTTGCCCTTTTAAAGATGACCTCTCGAGGATATCCATCGCTCGGGAGGGGCCGATGAACAGAAGTCCCACTGTGAGACCCACCCGCCTACAGCAGGCTAGCGCTAGGCTGTAAGCTGTAAGCTGTAACCGCCAGGGGATCGTTAAACGTGTTTCAGAAACCAGGGGTCTTCAGATCACGCCCATACAGATGTCAAGCTCCCCCTCCTCGGCAGCCCGTTCATCCCATCTTTCCTACATACAATTACCTCGGTGGCAGTACTCTAATTCTTTTCACGGTGCTTGCTGGCCAGCATTTTTTATTTATTTTCTTGTATTGAGTAATATATTCGCATTTTCAGGTTGTCTACCAGAGCTTTCCCCCATATTCAGCCCCTCCCCACCGACGATACCATCAACCGAAAAGCGAAGATGAGCCAGCCCAGACAGGCGCCGCAACTGCGGCAGAAGGACCCGTGGTACGCTCCCGTGTCGATCGACATGATCCTCAAGGTGCTCAATATCACGCTCTTCCACCCGTTCGTGGCGTGGATCATCCCGCTGTGCTTCCGCGCCGAGCACCATGCTTGGGACACACGGCCCATGATGGCCTCGATCGCCTGGGCCACGCTCGTGACGCTGGCCTACGCCGCCAACATCGTCAGCCACAAACTCGCCTACGGCATGCACCGTGAGGTCGACCTCACCGAGGAGGTCATCGTTGTCACCGGCGGCGCGAGCGGCCTCGGCCTGCTCATCGCCGAGGTCTACGGCATGCGCGGCGCTACCGTCGCCGTCCTCGACGTCGCCGACCGCCTCGAGAACACCGAGGCGCGTGGTATCACCTATTATAAGTGCGACGTGGGCGATAAGAAGAGGGTCCAGGAGGTCGCCGCGGAGATCGAGCGCGATGTATGTGTTTTCTACTGCCTTCCCTTCTATTCTAGTCTTCCTTTGAAACACAGCAGTGGACTAATGATCCCTTCCCCTTTATAGCTCGGCACTCCCACGATCCTCATCAACAACGCCGCGCAGGTGATTGGCAAGCGGCTCCTCGACATGTCCACCGAGGAGGTGGAGCGCAGCCTGCGGACGAACCTGCTCGCGCACTTCTACACCATCAAGACGTTCCTGCCGGGCATGCTGCAGTCGGAGACAGGCGGCACCATCGTGACGGTATCGAGCGTGCTCGGGACCCTGGGCGCGGCGCAGCTGACCGACTACACGGCGGCCAAGGCGGGCGTCGCCGCGCTGCACAAGTCGCTGGCGGCGGAGCTCCGCGCGTCCGCCCCGGAGGTCAAGATGGTGCTCGTAACGCCGGGCCAGCTCGGCACGCCGCTGTTCGAGGGCGTTGACCAACCCCACTCGTTCCTCGCGCCCGTCGTCGAGCCCGTCGACATCGCCCGCGAGATCATCAAGGCCGTCGACCTCGGCATCAGCGACCACATCGGCATGCCGCTGTACGCCCGCTGGATCGACTGGTACAACGTCTTGCCCGTCGGGCTGCAGCGCCTCGTGAGGGACTTCTCCGGCATCGATCGGGGGATGCGCACCTGGGTCGGCAGGAGCGGTGGCGCCGAGAAGAAGGGCGAGAAGTCGATATGAGCGGGGCCATGTATATGCGATGTCAAGTGACCTTGGCGCGGGCGCTTGATGGTCGTCTGCCCGAAGACCGTCCGGTGTATGATACTCGAATTGATCCTTTGACTGTAATCCGAACGCAGTAATTCCGCTAATACTATGATTATCTTCCTATGGCAGTGTGATGGAGGGCTTAATTGCCCTTACACCCCATATATCTATTATGGTAATTCTTTCGAGACACCCACACGTCGAATTAAAGCGTCTCTGATATTCTGCACGTTGCTTGCCATACTCATTAAGATACATCTGTTCGCTCCATATTACCCCCCGAACTCCACGTGCTCAGCGGTAGAACTGTGTATGGGGTGCCTCTATGCTAATCGTCGTCCCGCGTCGTCTAACGGGAGATACTGCCGTCCACTCCACTGGTTCACTTTTCCGGAATTTTCTTATGCAAAGAATATTGAAGGTAATGCTTATCCCAGAACAAACCCGGGTAGAGAGCCCGTAATTCCACGGAAACCGACGAAAACGTTGATGAGCGGGCCCCACGTCATCTGTCATCTGTTGGAATTGAGGCAATCCAGATCGACGATCACAAAGCCCACAGGCAAGCAGGCTTGACTTTAACCAAGCTTTTCACTGGTGGGTTCTCCTGTCAAATGATGACTCGACTTTGCTCGGAGGACCGGGGATTCAACCAAGGGGACATCTGGCTTACATTGTTTGCCCAATGAACATAGCGATCAGGAAGAGCAGGATAAGGTTTAGGTCGGAATTCAACTATGTTACTAAGCCCCTCGTGACGCAGCTGTGGCCTACTTAGGTTTGGTATTTAACTAATGCGCATAGACTCCCTGTTTCAAGCGCTGGCGTCAAACCGAGGACTGGGCAGCTGAACAACAGCTGAGCGTTTGGCTTAGTGAGATCAGCCGCATGGGAAATATCTTTCAGCCGCACCCGGTGCTATTCTTTCCTTTTCCTTTTATAGCTGAATTAATTAGCATTTAGGAGTGGCTTGTTACCTTCGCATGCAGCTTAGGAACTCTTAGAGATCAACCTGATAATATATCCTTCTTCAGTTGCAAATGCTTCAGTGTGTGTGTCAGGGTCTCATAGATGAGAGGGTGCGATAGAGTATGTGAGAGGTTTCTGCCTTGTCCTCAGTGACGAGACGAACATCATTCACCACCTCAAAAGACTCAAAACGCGACTCTCGTGTTTTATCGCCACCCGACGACCGAACATAAGGTTGCGTGCGGCTGGTACAGCTTAAAATCTGTACTCGTGGTTACCTGCCTCCTGGCTGCTGGCATACTCACACATTAATATCCGGTCGGTGAATGGTTTCTGGGCGTTACCATTGCCTCAGCAAGAGAATGCTCTCCGGTCTACATGTTTGTTTTCTCTCGCTACGCGACCGTCTCTTCCCAACTTGACAGCCATATCATATTGGCACTGGTACAGCTCCAGTTATGCTTAACTTATGAGCTGCGCTTCTCCTGATAAGGTTACACCAGCTTTGGGCTCAAGATTAACGCACGTCTCAGAAGACCTCTGCGGGGTCCTCCGTTGCAGCATCCAAATTACTCGGACCAAATCTGGTCATCATGCGTCTTATCAACGTTGAGAACTACGAGATTCACGAGGCTATAGGGGACCAGATCCCGGCATACGCCATACTCAGCCATTGCTGGGGTGAAGAGGAGGTCTCACTGTCTGACATGCGCAACGGCGAATTTAGGGGAAAATTGGGTTTCCAGAAAATATATTACGCTTGCGAGCAAGCGGAACGGGACTTTCTGAAATGGGTCTGGGTTGATACCTGCTGTATCGATAAGACGAGCTCTGCCGAGCTGAGTGAGGCGATCAACTCCATGTACCAGTGGTATGGGGCGGCCAGAGCCTGCTATGTCTATCTCTCGGACATTACATTCGGGTCGCATACACCTTTAGGGGCATCTAGATGGTTCACTCGAGGCTGGACGCTTCAGGAGTTGGTTGCGCCCCAAGAGGTCCAGTTCTTTGACAAGCACTGGAAATTGATTGGCTTACGAGACGAGATGTCCGAGTTGTTAGAGGAAGTCACAGGCATCCCGGAAGCGGTCTTGTCTGGTCGCGAGACGCCTCTCGAGCATACAGTGGCTGCGAGGATGTCCTGGGCGTCGAATCGCTCATGTACTCGCGTCGAAGACATTGCATACTGCCTCTTGGGTCTCTTTGACGTCAATTTGCCTCTGATTTATGGGGAGGGGAGGAAAGCGTTTATCCGCCTGCAGGAAGAAATCTTACGCCAGAGCGTTGACCAGACCCTTCTTGCATGGACGGTCGATTCGAATAGCCCTCAGGCTTGGACGAGGGTTGGAGTCCTTGCGGAGTCCCCTGCAAATTTTGCGCCATGCGGGCGCCTTTTGACATTTCCAAGAGAGACTGGGAAGCCTTGGAGTATGACACCACTGGGTTTGGAGATATCTGGAATCCTTCATCCCCGCCCGCGGTCCACCAGCGTCGATGACAGTCCTCTATTGCGACACCTGTTCTCAGGATTTGAATTTTTTGATTTTCCCCTGCACTGCGGATATGACGCCTCGACGGTGGTGGTCATAACCCTCGTCCGGCATGTTAATTCCAGACAGACTTATTACCGCCTTGCGACGCCGGAGCTACTTTCCGGCCCCCCTGCAGTCATCTTTACACCGGAAGAACCACAACAACTCATATACGTTAGCAAGGACTTGTCTAGCTGCCGGAAAGCGTTGTTCGAGATTGAGGGTGTCCACTTCTGCAATCTTTTCTATGATATACCATTTGACATAAAGGAGATATTACTACCCAGGATACCGCAGCTTCGTTCGCTAGTAAGCTGCCATTGTTTTCCGGTCTCGGTAGAGCGATACCGCCTCCTGGATGGGCCCTTCCGGTTATCCTTCACTGACGGGGTTGATGATAGAGTACTATTTTATCTTTACATTTACATCGAAAGAGAAATAGTGTACATGGGGCTAATACAGGGGGGAGAGCACATGTCTGATAACGCAGTACTACCAATGATATTAAGAAAGAAAGAAAGCTACTGCTCAAATTATTGGGAGAAAAGCATACGCGGAGTAGTGGCGCGGGACAGCCTACAGGTCGGACAGACAATCGTCATGGTGCAACTGGTTTGTGAGGATGGTCAATCGCTACATGAAGAGATACTTGGCAACAGAGCCCACTGGTATGTCCTCATGAAGGTTGAGACGAATGACAAAGGAACCAAGTGGAGGGCAAGGTTTCAAGATGGCTGGGCTCTACCGTCGCTGTCTCCCGCTGGATGAGGCTCGAGGAACAGGTCGGGACAGCCAGGGTGCAGCGCCTCGGTCATCGTCCTAGATATACGCATACATTAGTCTCACACGGGTTTCCATCTAGGTCAAAGTTGAAAAGCTTAGGAATGCAATTCGAAGCTTGAGTGTTGCACCTAGATAGGTTGTCATAGTAGAAGCTGTGTTGAGAGGGAAATGATATGTCGTTAAAGCGAAGAAGTTAGTTGACGCGCGTCTAACGTTGGAGGGGAAGAGACACACCCTACGACGGCAACCGGGTAAGTTTACTGAGACTGGATCGGCTATCCGATGCCCAGCGACCCGCCAAGCCTTTATCCTGGTCTCCGGGCCCCGTCAAACGCGGCATTGTTTCTTTGGGTGCATTAGACTACTTGTCACTCCTAACATAAACCTTTCTGGTACTGTATCAACAATACCCCTCCTGGATTCCCAGCTTGATCAATATCTACCTTGTAGGTAAAGCCCTGTGCCGAGCGCTCAGTTTACATGACATATTCGGATATAGTGCGAATAAAGAGATTAAAGATTTGAGGATCCATAGGGCCTAGGCTCCTTGTCTACTTTCAAGTTGACCCGTGGGGAAACCGATCCCACGCTCTCACATACACCTCGTCCCCGCACGGCGGGTGGTTTGAGACATCGACGGAACGGTCGCCTGCCATGTGTATTTCGCGGCCGACAAACAATTGATTGTCAGAGACCTACCTATACCTAGATTCATCGAATTCAAGTCTCAATATCTCTAGTATCAAGTCATAAAGTAGGGCGCGACAAACCATTTCGTATGAGGCTGCATACGGGACCCCTCCCAAAAGCAGGGTCCCACAGCCCACATGAAAAGGGTGTGCCGCACCCCACGCAAAGCCCGTGCTTGTGACATCGGCGGTAGGAATCAATACACCGTTACAGGCCCAAGACTTTGTCCTTATCTTTGCGCTGAACAGTCCAATCATATGGCGCCAGAGCGAAGCAATACATTAGATGAGTGACCGAGACGCCCTACACAATGTCATACCACAAACACGAAGAGCGCAGAAGGACCCCTACATCAGCTACTTCTGCTTTTTTCGCTAGTGCCATTCTGTGCCTCCTATTCGTCCAGGGCGGGGGAATGGGATGCCGTTGTTGCTGCCTCCGTGTAATCCTTATCACCTGCGTTGCACCAGCGTGATGACATGGCGAGGCTATCATACCCAATGAAATATCTCTTCTGTGTCCTCGGTCGCTCAGACCCTCATCGTTTCATCTCCCATATCTCCAAAGCCCTCATCTCTTCATCTTGACGGTAACCGGTCTTCTGAGACAGCTTCCCTGGATATCTGTCTTAGCCTTGGCCCGCTTTACCTGTCCTAACTGAGACGCCTTGCGTTATTAGGAGTAATGCCAGCACTGTTGTATCCAGGTTAGCGATGTGGTGGGACGCAGCTCAGATTGAAGCCACCGTCACCCGACAATTCGTATGCTCATATCTTTCTCTCGAAGAAGTCCAGAGCCTGGACCGGCCCCTGCCCTTCGGGGGCGGATTAACCGATGGAACCTATTGGGAATGGATCGATGAGAAGGCCAAGCGTCTGTTCCTCATCCTCGTTGACTTGAACTGCCCAAATCAGATATTTGGGCTCATTGATGACTCTTGGGATGATGATGACCTCCCAATTGCGATAGACCAGATCGGGCGCCTCGCCCTGACAGCGACGAAAGATGAGAAGTTCGATCGAAGGTTTTATGCGCGGCAGTTTCACTACCTGATAAGGTATCTGGAAAAGGGTAGCCATATAGTGTATCAAGAAGACGACGTAGTGCCCTTGAGCGTACTGGATAGGCGTCCGGGGTTGAACCTGAACAACGCCGTGGACAAAGTCGAGCTACCGAACAGACCCGGAGAGGTCCTCTCGCGACGACGCATCCCGCTGGGCACTGGTCCAGGGCTTCTTCCATACGAGGAATTCCTATACGAGGTTAATCTGACGAAGAATATCCAGAACGACCACATCCTGTCCTACTATGGGTCATATACCCACCAAGGTTTCGGATATGTACTGTTCACCCCAGCGGGCGACTTCAACCTCAAATCTCTCCTGGTCGCCATGCCGGCACCGTTGAAGTCTCTCGACAAGCAGACGCGCCGCAATCTGGTCATGAACTGGATCCATTGCCTAGTAGACACACTGTGCTACATCCACGGCCGGGGCGGTTCGCATGGAAATATCAAACCATCATCCATTTTATTCAACTCAAAAAACCACGTGTTTTACACTGATCTCACGCGCCTGAGCGGAGAAGCGCTAGCTCATGCCTCGGACAAGTCGGCGTTCGACAAGGAGTCGTACGACTACGCGGCTCCGGAGCAGTGGTATCGCCCTCCGACGGCCTTCTCGGGCTCGAACCGGAGCAGCACGCAGACTCCGTCCTCGCCGGAGAATGCAAGGTTCACCATCAGTCGAGGGCACGGCGAAAGCAGCACCTCGGTCCGGGCGCCCCAGGAATCGACCCCCCGCCTCGACCCGCAAGCAGCGGACATCTTCTCCCTGGGCTGCGTGATCCTGGAGCTCCTCAGCCTGCTGCTGAAGCGGCAGACCAAGGCGTTCGCCGCGCACCGGGCGGCGAAGCACAAGACGCCGGGGCGCGGCGGAGCGGTGCCGGACTCCTCGTTCCACAAGAACATCGGGCAGGTAGAGTCGTGGATGGCGGGGTTGGCCAAAGATGCATCCAAGAAGGCGAAGGCGAAAGAGAAGGAGGACGCCACCCGCGTCTTCCGGGGCGTCGCGCCGACGCTGCAGCTCGCCGCGCGCATGCTGTCGGTGGCGCCGCACGACCGCCCCACGGCCCGCGAGGTCGAGCGCCGCATGTACGCCGTCCTCACCGCCGACTGCGGCATCCCCGAGCCCCACTGCGTCCACCAGTACGGCGGCTGGGACTTCGGCTTCGGCAGCCTGCGCATCGGCGCCAGCCGACCGGCCGACGGCCTCGGCGACGGGGACAGCGACGTTGGCGAGTCCTCCTACGCCATCGCGGCGGCACTGCCGCCACCCAAGAGACCGAGCACCGGCTCGAGGTCGGAGCCGCGCGGTAGGCGTTCCGGCAGCAGCGGGAAGGACCTCGTCCACGGCCGGGACCGGGGCCGGGGCCGGGATAAGGATAGCGAGACCGTCGTGAGCTATGGCGGTCGTAGCGACCCGGGACCGCAAACCCCGCAACAGCCGCGTCCGAGCCACCCGCGGAGCTGGCAGCACGAGGCTCACCCGGGTATTTTGCTGCCTGCGCAGTCGGGTGTAATCTGATGCAAAATAAGAGGGGTGGAGCGTATGTATTTATTGCTCCTCCATGTAAGATTGAGGGTACGTTTAGACTTGTGGAATTGTTATACCAGGCATTGTGGTGGTTTTCTCATAGCCGTCCTACGACTTTCCGGACCGGGAGGGACATTTGCGATTGCGATATCGACGATACCAGTGGCGTTATGATAATGATGTACTCATGAATCTACGTACGACTCCTTTTCTCCGAATCTTCGCTATTACAGCACATTAATAACTACCTATAACAAAAGCGTCTGATATCTGTTTGTAACACGCATTATACGTAGTATAACGTCAATAACATTGTCCAAGATTGACCATTAAGGCGGGCGGCGTCGAGTTCAGCAATCTGCTCCAGTGGGCGCGCATTATGCATCACAACATCGGACGACGCCGGTCTTCTTGGGCTGTTTAGATTCCGGCATAGCGACTACGGTACTACGATGCCAGGCAGTGGGCAAAATAATTGACACATCTCCACACCGCCTCAGAGCAACTTATTCCGTTGCAACTATTCGCAAAGACTGTAGAAATTAACCAAAACGCTTAAAAGGAAGTCGTGTATATTGTTTACTTGCTTATTAATTAACCTGTTAAGTAACGTATATTTCTGAAGTCGCAGATATAAAATTCCTTATCCATTGATATCCTTTTGCTGAGGTTTAATGCGGGTAAGAGCAGGGTGTGACAATTATTTTGTCGACGACCTGGGGGGCCTGTATCGTTGGGGCTACTCGGCAGACGATCCGCCCGTTGACATCATCGGGACCCGCCGTTTAGACACGGATGCAGCCAGAGGATGGTACTGGTCTGCATGAGGTAAGGTCGCTCACGACGTCGGAGCCGGGAATTGCTTGATCTCATGGTACAAACTGTCGAAGGACGTTCCTAATCCCGCCCTATGCGAGATCCATGGGGCTCGATCCAATGCGGAAATGAATGTCTGGTGTTACATGTCAGATCGTCCCGTCTTACTAACCTCGGGATGAGCCGTGCCTCCTGGCCCCCCTTCCTTTTCAATTTCGGCTGCGGTCGCGTCAATCGCAGAAATCGCTTCCTGCTGTTAATAAGGATGTTCAGGAGATAGGCGACCGGACGCCAATTTTGAGTTGCCTGCGGGCAAACGCGTGGTGCAGCAAACCCCAGTTTTTTACGTACTCTCTACTACCCCCTAATGGCGATCCGAGAACCTCTACCCGAGCTAAGGGGACAAGCATTCTCCAAGCTCTCCAGAACGTTATCCGCCAAGAACGCCTTAGTTAAGAGCTAAGATCTGAGTACGGTACGTACTTAAAGGGCTTCACTAATGCCTCCGGTTGGGCATGAGTCTCTCTACATAATTACCTATGTACAGTGGTCGGTCATTTGCTTATAGTTACGTAGGAAGTAGGTGCGCACATTAATACAGGAATAGGGCTAGCTGATAAGAAATGATGTGCCCGATTCCTACTATAGGTGGAATCGGGGGAGAGTACAGTAGAAAGAAGCCAGATCGTCGATGGCTGCCGTCCAGTGTTTCCTCCGGCTTCACCCACATCAAATTGAATAAAGCGCGTTGGGACGCGTTGGTGGCGCCGGTACATATGTACGTACGAACAGGGATCTCCTGGCTGCATCTTTCCTTGATTTCAAGAGCTTGGCGTTCCGAGTAAGAAGAATAAACCTTCTTTCTGCAGTTACGTCTAGAAGTATGACCGAGATGCTACCAATCTTTCGGACCTATTGGAGCGATGCTCTTCGAAAGGCGCGCCACGCACGCGACGTCCATCAGTTAATCTGGCACGGATAACGGCACAGAGAGAGGGAGGGAGCTATGGGTGTCAGGTATTCTTACCCGCATGCAAGACCAGAAAGCACCAAGACACGCAGTTCCATGAGCTTGGCATTGACGATTCTCGATATGGCATCGGACTCACCTGGGGTTGGCCGGACTGAGTAATGAGAACGGGCCTTGTAGTCTACTACGCTACTGTCAGGATCTGAACAAGGATCAAGAGCTGCCCAGGTGGATTTAGCATGGTGGATCTACCATGGTGGATCTCAAGCCAAGTCCCATTTTTTTATACTGTAGTACGGAGTTGCACCAATGGCCCTCGAATTTTCTTGTCTTCGATCGACGTCGCGTTCTATGGAACTGGGAAAGCTTGCGGCGGCAGAATTAAATTAAACCTGGACCACTGCGTGCAGCCCGGTGATGAACAAACACGAAGCTCGAGTCTAAGTAAGAAATAAAGTGAAGGTGCAGTAGGTGGAACCGAATCGTCGTCCTTTGTGACAGTTGTGTTCGCTTTCGGTCTGTTTGCTGTCGCCCCAACCGGTGGTCACCCATTCCCTCACCGTGTTGCTGGAGCTGCTGCTATCAACACTTCCATAATCAGGGTACCTTCCTAAGCGTTGCTCTCGACAACAATCTGCCTCTCGACTCGATCAATCGATCGATCGAACCTTCGCTTTATTTTTCAGCAGCAGCGGACTTGAGAATTCCGAACTGAAGTCTCTACCCGGTCCCTTCAAGTATAACTCTTCGACCTGGGAATCTTGTCATCTCCCTCCCCTCATTATCTCCTGGTCCGGAACCCTTTGCCCGCCAGAGAGTCGTCTCGCCTTTGGAGAAGCATCAGATGACCAATTTTGATATTTGCACTTTCCGTGGTCATTGTAACCTTCTTGGTTACTATTCTGCATCATCTTGAAGAGGACACTCATCACGCTCGCTCCCGCTCTCACTATTTGTTTGTTTGGAGATCATAAACCGCAAACGACACGATGCGTGCCTCGATATTAGCTGTTCTCTCTTGGGCTGTGCTCACTCGGGCACTTTCCCCCATTGAGGCCGTTGGTAACAAATTCTTTACCGGTGACGGCACCCAATTCTTCATCAAGGGCGTCGCCTATCAATTGATCCCAGACGACCCTCTAATCGACACGGAGCAATGCCAGCGGGATGCGTCTCTGATGAAGGAACTAGGCGCCAACACTATTCGCGTCTACCATGTCGATCCTGACGCTGACCATGACGGCTGCATGAAGGCATTCGCTGATGCCGGTATCTACGCCCTGATCGACATGGACACCTTTAACACCTACATTTTACCCGTAAGTTGAAGAGTATGATACGTTCACACGAATCTTACTGACTGGTGTTGGTACAGGACGAGCCATACTGGAACCAGACGCAACTTGACGCATATGCGAAGGTCATGGACGCATTCCATGAGTATGATAATTTGCTGGGTCTGTTCGTTGGCAACGAGATCATCGCCAAGCCGCATCAGTCACTGGCCGCGCCATTCATCAAAGCCTCGTGTAGGGATCTGAAGGCTTACCGGGATGCGAAGGGGTATCGCAAAATTCCCATCGGCTATTCCGCCACGGATATTGCCCAGCTTCGACCCATGCTGCAGGACTACCTAACTTGCGGCGGAAACTCATCAGTCAACGTCGACTTTTACGGCCTCAACTCGTACCAGTGGTGCGACCCCACGACTTACTCCGTTTCGGGATATGTCAACCTGCAAAAACAGGCTGAGAACTTCCCGGTTCCAATCTTTTTCTCCGAGACGGGGTGCAACACCCCTGGCCCTCGGCTCTTTGAGGACCAGGCCGAGATCTTCGGCCCAAACATGATCACGGATTGGAGTGGCGCCATTATCTACGAATGGATTGAAGAGCGGAACCACTATGGTTTAATCTCGTACGGGCCTAGGGTCGATCCAACCGCTACTGGCGAGAACATCCAGGACGGATTTACAAGAGCCGGGACCCCCACACCCGTTTCGCCTGATTTCCAGAATCTCAAGAGCCAATGGGACGCCATCGGTACGCCAACCGGAATTGTCAGGTCTAACTACGACACCAAGCTCGTGTCGACGCGGGACTGCCCTACGTCTACCCCCGACGGCTGGCTTGTCAACGGAAACGTCGCTGTTCCTACCCTTGGTGCTACTCTCTCTAAGAGCGCTAATAGCTACAGCTCGGTTCCGTCCGCCACTGCATCGGGCACCGGGCCCGCGGGATCGACCTCCGCAGAGACGGAGAACGCCGTGTCCGGCTCTAAAGAGATCGCTGGAATGGGCGCCGCGCTAGTCGCTGTGATGATGATCTTTGCTGTCTGGCTATGATACGGTCTCGGTACCATGGGCGCGTCGACAGCTGGGCTGGGGTCGAATCCTGGAGAATTTCGCTTCTGTCGATGCCCGCATTGTCCCTTTTCTTCTACTTCTTTATACCAAAGCATTGTATGCGTTGCTGGCGGGTTACTCCTCTGGAGGAATTTTTAATACGGTTCGCATATTCATAGACGCTGGGCGAGGAAGAGGAGCCTGGTGCCAGTTGTTACCCCCTTCGATGCATTGTACACGGCGTTATTGCGTTGCATGGATTACTACCCCGTAAGTATATTGTTTGGACTTCGTGGTGGATACACAGTACGTACGAGCATTTGGGCGTGTATGATTTACGTTTTTTGTCCGTATGCCGCTATGTTTGATTAGACAGGTGTACCCTATGTATGAGAACGGTTACTACGTTAATCCAGTTTAAACTATAATACCTGACGCTATTGGCACCTTAGTTTTTTTTATTAAGACCGTACTGGCCTCTCCTTCTCTCTTACGCCTAGCAAAGGGGCCGTCCCGTAGCCGGCGGTCCGATATATATAACCATTATGGGGACAAGGAGGCCGTCGCGCACGGGGGAGCTCCACGTTAAGTGCTCTGTTTGCTAGAGAGATTATGGTAAGCCCCATCTAAGCATAATTATTATAACGAGAGTGTCTTAAGATGGCAGTTGCGGATGTATCACGACGTCCATAAGCGCCCAACCATTCGCCTAGACACGGACACTCCTCCCATGGCGCAGTCGGTTCAGCTGTATGGCCACCACCGCCACTATCAAAGGTCTCAAACGCAAACTCGAACACGCGGCACGACCGTATCTGCTGACTCACCCCGGCCGTACTCCGGCCTACCTTCCTCTCCCGGTTCTGCTAACCCCAACATCTCTAATATTTTAACGCCCATTTTCCATTTTGGTCCCGGGGCCGGACAACCGTTTTAAAGAAAACGGAACCGTCGAAGCTCCGGAATATCTGCTCGTCCTATTCCGCCCGGTACTGTATTTATTTTGCTTATGTGAGCAGTTGAGGTGATTTTCTGAAAGGGCTTGGTTTGTGGCCCTAGGATTGCAAGGAACAAAGCAGGAAGCAACTATATGTGGCTGCTCCCCCCCAAGTTGCAGATGAGAAAAGTTAGACAGGAATCAAGACACCAACCCAGAGATCAAGTGCAACACATCTGCCGACAGCTTATTCCTTTTCTTTTCGTATTTTTCTCCTTTTTAACATAAAGCTTATTAGCGTTTTAATTTTATTAACAGACTATATTAAAAAACGGAATAATATTAGTAAGTAATACCGATTTTAAAATGTAACCCTTTCGTTCGTAATTATATTAATATCATCTCTAAATGTACCAAAAGACGTATTTTTTTAACCTATGTCGGCAGTTCGTGGTCTAAGGTGCTTACAACAAGTAGGTCCAGGTAACAGAATGATGCCTGGGACGCTTTTTATTATACAACACTCTTTATATATATATTAAACATATTAAAGCGGCTTGTTTAAACCGTATTTAATTTATAAAATTATTAATATGTAATATAACGTCTTATACAAGCTTGTCGCGCATATAAGCTTATTGCGCGTTTTTTTAACATTTTGTAATAATAAATTAATTTAAATTAATCGGATTTTTCATTATTAAATATTTTTATATCCTTTTACAAATACGCGCATTATGTCCGAGTTTGCCGTAAACGCTATATTTTCATTTTTTTACTTAAACCTTTTTACGACAATTACTTTCGGTTATTACTAATTGCGATTATTTATTATTATTTTCCTCCGTAATTATAAAAGCTTGTGCTTTTCTTTAGTAAAATTTGTTTTTATAAACGTTTATTTTAATTTTCCAGCGTTTATTAAGAATATGGTTCGTTTCGCGTAATAGGTTGTATTCCTTCTGAAAAAAAGCGTTTTCGTATAATAATATTAAATTGTTTTTCGTTAAAAAATTAACCGATTTAATTATTTTTAACGGCGAATTACCTTTGTAATTTTTTAATTTTTTTGTGTAAATACCGTTTTTATTAAATTATTTTAGTAATATTTTTAAAAGTTTTCGTAAGTAGGATAATAACAGAGTTAATAAAAATAAATAAAAAAATAATTAGTATAAGTATAATTAGAATTTTTAATTTGAAAAAAAAGAAACGCAATTAAAATCGAATAAAATAAATTCCGGTTTGGCGAATTCCAATTTAATATTATTAGTTATTATAATAACTTTAAACGCGTTAAGAAAACCGGCGACGAAATCCTTTTTGGTAATATAGGTAACGTAATATCGTATAATATATTCGATATTTAACGAATAAACGCATTTTAACCGAAAAAAAATAAAATACGTCGAAAAGTTAAAATAAATAAAAAGAATTAACGGATATACAAAATATATTAATATTGTAATTAGCGTAATATTTTTTTAATTATTGAAAAGAATAAAATATTTAAATTTTTTCGTAAGCGTTTAAATATATAATCGAAATATCAAGTTTACTTTAAATTTAATTTATTTATCATTTGATTATTATTATTTATAATAACTTTTTAATTGAATAAAAACAAGTTACTAACGAATTAATGAAAAAGATACTAAATAAAAGTAAGTCTTAATTTTAAAAATTAATAATTTATATTATTATAAGATATGTTCGAATTTTTTATTAAATTTACTTAAGCTTTTTACGTTTTTTTGATATTAATAATAATTATACCGGTTATTATAAAAAGCTTTATTAAAATTTTATTTCGTTAAAATTAAATTTTTTTTTCGTAACATTGTGTTTAATAATTATATTTTAAATTAAGTTAAATTATTTACGAAATATTTTTAGATTTTTATATAAAATTTTTTAATAATTTATTTTTCGATTTAAATGCGTTTTAAGTTTATATTATCGTTTAACATAATTAATTACTTAATTAATTTCAACGCGTTCGGTAAACCGTTACGCGAATAATAAATTCGCTATATTTTTAACATATTTACTCCGGATAGAAAACGTTCATATATTTAGATCAAGGATTCATTCAATAATCGACTTTTTTTCGGTCGGCGTTAGTTTTCGCAAATAAGAAATAATATCCGTACGGAAAGGTTTACCGTAAATTCGATTTTTTAAAGTAAATTCAGAAACATCGTATATTATATAAAGCGGTTTATAACTAAACTTCGGGTTTGTTTTTTTCGCTTAAAAAGTTAGATTTATTTTAGCATATTTTATAATCTGTTTTATATTGTTAGCGTTAAAAAAATAAACAATTAAAGTTAGATAATAAATATAGTAAATAAAACGCATAACGAGCTTATATACGCGATAAGTCTATATAAGACGTTATATTAATACTTTATATTTAATTATTATAATTAATAATATAATAATAATGTATAAGTAATTAATAACTTAATATATTATAATAAATAGTTATTTATAAAGCTACAATAAGCAAAACAGTACGAAATCTTAAAAAATATTATTTAAAAAGATTAAAATGAGAATTAAGTAGCATTTAACAATAGCGAGTAAGTAATGAAACCTCGAGCAGCTTTTTATTAAGTAAAACTGCGCATTTAAAACTTTAATCCCCTTTCTTTAATTATACCCTTTTTATAATAAAGATATTCTTTAGGGCGAAAAATTTTAAAGTAAGAAAAAAGAGGAACAAAAGCCTATAATAAATAAGGTAACAGGGAAAAAACTTATCTTTAGGACGTTTTTAAAAAAATCTTATTGCTTTAACTATAGCAGCTAAAAGATAATCGATTTAGAATATTTATTTAAAGATAGCAGATTACAGCTAATATAATTGAGTTTTATATATTCTTAGATACCAATATAAGTAACATTAAACGCGACCTTCAAATATTAAAATATAAATATTAATAAATTAAAAAGGATTAATTATTAAAGTATTAAAATAAGAAATTAAAGCTTTAAAATTAAGAGATTAATAATATAGTAAAATAATTTTACAATGTAATAATATAACTATTAAATATACTTTAATTTAAGAAGCGACATTTTAAAGTCTTGTATAATATAAGTGTGTAACTAAAAGTGCTTTAAAACGCCCTGCTTAAAGCAAGTAACTTTGAAAAAGTACTTATTGTATTAAAGAGAAATAAAAAAAAAACCTGTAAATAAAGGCGAAATAAAGCTTAAGAGATAATTTACTAGAAAGTCTAAGCTTTTAAAAAGAAAGAAAGATAAATTATCTAAGAGAAAAGAAGTAGTACGCGATAATATTAATGATTTAAATAGTTTTTATTTTAATCTTTTTTAAATTCCTTTAAAGGTCCTTTAAAAAGAAAAAGAAAACCGTTATAGCTTTTCCGGTAGCAGCTCCTTTCGACTCTAGTAGCTTAGATAACTCCAGCGAGTTAGATGTACGTCTGAAGGATAAAAATAAGAACTTTAAAAAGTTTAACGATATTAATTTGAAGTTTTGTTAAAAGCGTTTTAATTTTATATTAGATAAGAAGAGCTATTTAACAAATTAAGTTAATTCAAAGTTTTAAAGTAGCACCTTAAATTTTGCGATAAAAAAGATTAGTTATAAGAACGGGATAAAGTTAAGTTAGTTAGATTTATTTTATTAAACGATAATTATTACAAAAACTTATAAAAAGACGCCTTTAAAGTTAATTATAAGTATTAAAAAAGTACGAAAATGTTAAAGATATTTAGAAAAGTTTACGTCGTTATAAGTAAAGTTAAGTAAAAGTCCTTTTAAAAAAGTTTAAAAATTTACTTATAATAAAAAACCCGGTATAATTTATTATTAATTTTTAAAAGCTTTTCGTAAAATAAGAAGTTATGGTATACGATTTAAAAAAAAGAAATAAATTATTAAGTTTTATTATTATTGTAAATAATTACGTTAGTAATTAATATAAGATTATTTAATTAATGTGGCGGTAAACGAATTACTTTTTTTAGTAATTAGTTAATAAACGATTATATAATATATGAAAGAGTAAGAACAATAATAATAATAATAATAACTCTCGAGATAATAAGGTTATATAAAAGAAGAATAGAAAGCTATTTTATTTTAACTATAGTAAGTATAGATATTTAGGAAAAGATTAGCTTAAGCTGTAAAAAGAGAAGAACGGTAAAGGTGAAAAGAAAAACAAGGTTAAAATAGTTATTAACGTTAGGGTAATATTAATAGTAATAGGAGTTAGAATAATTAAAGTAATAGCTTTCGTAATATATGTAGCGATATTCGTAGCGGTAAAGTTGGGTAACTTTAAAGTTTATAAATAACCCTACTTAACTAAAAATGCTCACTAATTTTAAAACCCTATAATGAATTAAATAAAAATGTAAAAATTACAAGCTTAAAAGATTAATAAAGTAAATATATTAGTTTTAAAGTAAAGAAAGCTTAGTAGTGAAATTTATTTACTATTAAAAATATATTAAAACGGAAATTAAAAAAATATAAGACATAAAATCCTACCCTACCTATCTTTATATTTAAGATTACGCTATATAATACTTTCTACTGAATTAATAAAATCAACAAAAGTTAAACGCGTATTAAACTATTTAAAAACTATAAAGGCTTTTATTTTAAATATTTCTTTCGATTTGCTATTAAGAGTTATATATTTAGTATATTAGTATAAAAGCAATAAATTATATTATTTTCTATTAAAACGCGAACTATATACTTTCGAATAATAAATTAAATACAATTTAAAAAAATTAAGCTGTGAACTAACTTTTACTTTATTTTAGTCGTATAGTAATATTTAAACTTTTAGTATCTTTTTAAAGATTTAATTATTTTGTAATACTAATTTTATAAAAAACTTTAAATTTCTTTTATAATCTTTATATTTCTCTCTTAAAAAGACGTGACTGTATAAATAAAATTGGATAAAATAAAAGGTTAACACCTTAATTTCTAAGCTTTATTAGACCGATCCCTTTCCTAAACGTCTTATTCCAAAACGACTTTAGGCTGCCTTATTTCGTAGCTCCTATTTACGTCGATTTATATTAATAATTTAAAATAATTTCGTTATCCGAAGTAACCGGGTAAATTATTAGTTATATTTTAATATATAACATTTTAAAGTTTAAACTTTAATAAGTATTTACTTTTTTTTATTTTTTTTAATATTTTCTTTATAATTATCATTTTTTAGTATAAATTTGTATAACGATTAATAATTATTATTTTCGGAAATTACATCGTTTTCGTGAATTAATAGCTAAATACGTTTTTAAAAGGAGATATTTTTTAAGTTTATAAAATTATTATTACTCTTTACTCGCCTGATAACTTTATAAAATTTAATTATTTTAAATAAAATAGTTTCGTTAAATATTTTACCGGTATAGATTATCAGTATTGTATATGAACTTTATTACATATTAAATTATAATAATAATAATATTTTAAAAATAGTATAATAATTAAAGCGTAAAACTAACGAAAATTCGTAAAACTTTTATACGTACTTAAGGTTTATAGTTAAGGTTTATCACGTAAAAGGTTATATTTTCTAAATTTTATTAATTATACTAAGATACAAGGATATAAAATTTATTAAAGTTAAAGCTTGCCGGTAACCACTATTAAAACTAAGGCTTTATAGAATTAAAATATATATTTTATTTTAAATCGTAAAATTACCGATTAGTTATTATGTTTTAAAATATTAGGTATAATATTTATTCTGCGATTATATCATACAACTATCTTTATATATTTAGCTCAGCCTAGAAATTATAACTTAAATCTAGTAATATCTTATATACTCTTTATTCTAGTATTAAAATATTTATATTCTGTTTTATTTTCAACTTATATTAAGTTAAAAATTTAAATTCTCTTTTTATATACCTTTCGAGCTCTTAATTTTTATATTTCTATTTAATTTATTATATAGTTTTAAAATAAAAGCGTATTTTTAGTTTAAGTAAGACTACTTATTAACTTTAAAGTTACTTCATTTTAGTTAAAATAAGGAGTAGTTTATCTTTAAAAGTTTAAAAGATTTATATCGATTTATTAAACAAAATTTTAAAGCTTATATCAAAAAGTGATAATATTAAAACTTTATATAATAATAACGTACTATATAAACGAACCGAATAATTTTTCGCACCTTGTAATAACAAATTCAAATCAATTAATTATAACATAATAAACTAACTAAAACTAATTAGATTTTTCGTTATTAAACGTTTTTATATCCTTCTTACAAATACGCGAATTATATTTAAACTTGTTATAAACGTTATATTTCTGTCTTTTGTTTAAATCTCTTTACGATAATTATTGTTCGGCTGTTATTAGTTATAATTATATATTATTACTTTTTTCTATAATTATTAAAATTTATATTTCTTTTATGTAAGATGTAAGATATAGTTAGGTTTAAGCTATATTTTCTTAGTTTAGGCACATATACAAAAATTATTATACGATATAATTCGTACGATAAATATTATACTTAATACTTTAAAACACGATACCTAATTAGTAGTTTTTACGATTTAGGATAGATTATATATTTTAATCTCGTAAAACCTTACTTTTTAATAATTGCCGATAAATTTCGACCTTGATAAACTTTATGCCCGCTGGCTAGTTCGGCATAGTTATATAATATAACTTAGGAGATATAAAACTTTACGCGGTAAACCTTAAGGATAAACTTTAAGTGCGCATAAAAGGTTTTGCGAATTTTCGCTAATTTTACGGCTCGATCGTTTTACGGCAACTTTTCGAATTATTATTATTATTACAATTTAACATACTACGTAATTTATATACGATACCGGTAGTCCGTACCGGTAAGGTTTTTAACGAAACCGTTTCGTTAAAAATAGTTAAATCTCGTAAAATTACCGAACTAGCGAAAAATATCGATAGTTTTTTTAATCCGAATAATATTTCCTAAGAAAATTGTTTTTAATTTTTAATTTTTAAATACGGTATTATTCGCGAAAATAACGGTAATCGATTTGTATAAAATATTATACCAAATAACATAATAATTATAAAGATATTGTTAGCGAAATTAAAAAGAAAAAAAAGAAAATAATGGTGGGTTGACGAATATCGACGTTTAAATTTTAGAACGTTGTAAGCTAGAGGAATAGGGGCGATAGTTTGCCTGGTTGTTCCGAATAGCGAAAACCTTTTAGAATATCGAGAAGAATCGACGTAGATAAAAGTTATTATAAAAGAGATAGGTAATAAAGCTTAGGAATTGAGATATTAATTTATTATTTTATCCAATTTTGTTTACACGGTTACGTCTCTTTAAGGAAGAATATTTCTTTTATAATAAGTATTTTTCCTTTTTAAGGACAATAACTTTTAGTTTTTCGACCTTTAATAAGGATATAATTTGTTTCGCGTAATAAGCCGTATTTTCTTTTTTAAAAAAACGTTTTCTTATAATAATACTAAACTATTTTTTATTAAAAAATTGACCGATTTAATCATTTTGTCGACGAATTACCTCTGGTAATTTTTTAATTTTTTTTATAAATAATGTTTCCATCGAATCGTTTCGGTAATATTTTTAAAAATTTTCGCAGGTAAAAAAATAATAAAGTTAGTAAAAGTAAGTGAAGAAACGGTCGGTATAAATATAACTAAAATTTTTAACTCGGAAAAAACGTAATAAAAATTAAATAAAATAAAACCCATTTATACGAATTTCGTTTAATATTGTCGGTTAATATAACGGCTTTAAACGCGTTACGAAAACCGGCAATAAAATTTTTCTTAATATTATAAGTAATGTAACGTCGTATAAAACCTTTAAAATATAACGAATAAACGTACTTTAAAGAGGAAAACAAAATACGTTAAAAATTTAAAGTAAGTAGAAAAAATTAACGGGTATATAAAGTATAAAAATATCGTAATTAATGTAATATTTTTCAAATTTTATCGAATAATAATTTTTATAACTATCAACGTTAAAAAAACGTTTCGATTTTTTCGTACGCGTTCGAATATATTAAATAAAATATTACATTTATTTTAAACCTAATTTATTTATCGTTTAACCGTTTCCGCTTATAAAATCCTTTAATCGAATGGAAATAGGTTACGAAAAATAGTTTTTCCCCGTAAAAAGTAATAAATAAAAATAAGGCCTAATCTTAAAAGTTAATAGCTTATATTATTATAAATTATTTCTAAATTTTTTTTATTAAGCTTATATAAGGTTTTTACACCTTTTGCCATTAATAATAATTATATTAGTTGTTATAAAAAACCTTATTTAAAACTTTATTTCGTCGAAATTAAAATTTTTTTTTCGTAATACCCTATTTTATGATTATAACTCGAATAAACTTAAACCATTTACGAAATATTTTTAAATTTTTGTATAAAGCTTGTTAATAATTTATCTTTCGATTTAAACGTATTTCGCACTTTTATTACCGTTTAACAAAGTTAGATATTTAGTTAACTCTAACGCATTTCGCGGTCCGTTACATAAGTAACAAATTTGTTATATTTTTAATATGTTAACGCCGGATAGGAAACGTTCGCGTATTTAAGTTAAGAATTCGTTTGATAGTTCCTTTTTGGTCAACGTTAATTTCCGCGAATTAGGAGTAATATCGGTTTAGGCGCGTATACCGTTATATTAGTTATATAACGTAATTTAGACGACTTGGTAGGTAGAATTAAATATTACATAACTAAATTTCAGCGTTTATTTTTTAGCTTAAATAGCTAGGTATATTTTTACCTTTTTTGTAAGCCATTTCATATTATTGGTAATGAGATATAGATAATTAATATTCGGTAGTTAGAATGTACCAAATTCTATTTAGTTCGCTTGTGCATTCGGTTCGCTTGTATAGTACGTTATAATAAAACAATTTAAAAAGTTGATTTTTTTAAAGTTTTAATAAATAAAAGCGTTAAAATAATTAAAATTATAGTAGTAAATTATATTATTTATATAGAAATTAACAACTTTAAATATTGAAGATTATAAAGAAAGAATTACTTTAAATTACAGCTATTACCGATTAAAAACTTTAAGCTTTAAGCAGTTATAGATCTTAAAATTATAATAACTAATTGCGTTAATATAATTAAAGTAATAGTTTAAAGTAATGTTATATTTATATATGTATACTTCTTTATAAAAAACGAAAAAAATATCGATACTAGATATAAGGCCCTAGAGAATTTATATTATAATAGGTGAAAGATTTATAGTTACCAGCTTCGCTAGGATAATTAAATAGCTTTTAAAAAGGCTTAAAGAGAAGTATAATAATATTATAGTAAGATATATTTTATAAATTAACGATTTTTCTTTAAATGCGTTGTTTAAAAAGATATTTTATAAAAAGATTGTAAAATTAATGTATATTAGTTAATTTTAATAGGTTTTAGTTAATAATTATTAATATTTCCTAAAGACGATTAATATATAGCTATATAGAAAGTTAAAGATTATTGTTAAAAGGTTAAAAATTTTAAGTAATAAAAACTATTAATAGAAATACAAGTTAAAGAGATTATACGATAAGGAAAACAGCGGTAACCTGGTTAGCAACTTAAGAAAAGCCCTTATAAAAGTTGTTCAAAACGGAAAACCATTTATAATAAACGAAATTATTAAGAAAGTTATCTTTTAATACAGCTGTTTTTATTACCTTAATATTAAATATTTAATTTAAATTATTATAAAGTGTACGAGAATAAATTTAAATTTTAACGATGTAAAAATGAATTTTTATATAATGTAGAACAAAGGGAAAATACGGAAGATGAAGTTTACAAATATATAAAGAAAAATAGTATACGTAAAAGAAATTACTTAGTATAATACAAGAAGCGTTAAGCTTATTAATATCGAAAATAACAGTTATTCAGAGCTTATTACAAACGATTTATTATATTATAAGAAGTATTATTTTTTCCTTTATAAGAATAATGAATTAGGACGAAGTTCACTTCCTAGGTGTATAATATACAGAACATCTTGATCAAAAGCTTGGAGGAGGAGAAAGTGTCGGGCGTTGCCTTGTGGTATGGAAAGCTATATACGAAAGTTGTCAGGTTAGCATTTTATAAACCATCGCCGACCCACTTGGAGATGCTAGAAACTTCGACGACACGTGTCGTCGAGTACCTTATCCACCAGCTAGCTAGCACCTTGCAGCCTAGCTATCTAACACCAACCCTTATTCAATAAGTATAATAATTTTATAAACCTATATTACCTAAATATTTAAGCGTTTAAAACTGTTATTATTAAATACGGAAAGCGAAAAAAAGTATAAATGTTATAGTTTTAATACCAGTAAGAAGTTTGATATAATATCATATATTTATAAGCGAGAGATATAAATAAACGAGATACTTTTTTTAGCTATTGTAACTATTCATTTTTAACTATTTATTTCTTAATATAAGTATTATAAAACGCTTTATAAGAAAGCGGGAATAAACTTAGCTATTAAGGTTAAAAATAAAACTCGAAATTTAATTATAGAAAGTTTACTGTTATTTATAAATTTTTTTATTTTATTATATTATATGATTTTAACAGTAAATGCGCCCGAACCGATACTATACTTTTTTTATAGAAATTAACGCTAACCGAAGCGAAATCGATTGTAGATAGTATTTTTAACCTAGATACGCGAGCGTTTCTTATTTGGAGTTAGTATATTAAAGATATAGTAAGTTTGTTACTTACGTAATGTATCGCGAAATATATTGGGGTTAATTAGGTATTTACTTTTATTAAACGGTAATAAAACTTTTAAATGTATTTAAATCGAAAAATCGATTATTAAAAGGTGTTATAGAAAAACCTAGAAAGATTTAGTAAATAATTCGCGTTTATTCGGGTTATTATCGTAAAATATTATATTATAATTTTTTTTATAATTTCGATTAGATTAGATTTTCAATAAAGTATTTTCAAATAATGACTATAATAATTATAAATACTAAAAAACGTAAAAAACTCAAATAAATTTAAAAATATATATATATATATATTTAATTATTTTGGTTATTAATTTTTATTAAGTGACTTATATATGCAATGGCTAGGCTAGTGAATCAACTATTAAATCTAAACGTACAGTTTATGTTAGCAAAAGTATCGTGTCGTCTAAGTAATAAAAAAGTAACTTAATTACGTCTCGTAATATTAAGAGTATTTTAAGTAACGAAGTTATATTATAAGCTATCGTTATTTAACTATGGAATTAAATGTAGTTATATAACGACCTTGGTTTTTTATTACTTGTGGGATTATTAAGATTTCATAATAATTTTTATCATTTTATTACGTAATTATGATTTTTATTTATCTTAATCGTTTTTAAACGTGTTAAGTAAATTAGGCTATAATACGATCTTTCTTTTTCTATAACTTTTATCTTAAAGATTATTCTATAATATCCCGTTTTAAAATACCTTTTTATAAGAGAAAACATATTAATTTTCTTTTAAGGTTAAAATTGTCTAACGCGATTCTTTGTTAATTATTATTTATTAACTAACTTACGTTAAATAACGCTTTATCTATATTATAAATAATGTAAACTTAACTAGAGATTATTAGAATATAACCTTTTTTTATTTTTTTCTATATTTTAAATAATTATAACGTATGACTACTTAATATCGCAAACTTAAGCTGGAATTAAAAGTTACTTAAGAAAAAACAAACCGGGTTATTTCGGAGGTTAACGTTTATTTACGGTGATTACGTAAATAAAAAAAAGATATAGTATAAAAAAATGATAGAAACTGTTTTTCGTAATATCGACATTCTCGAAAAACTTAGAAAATTAGAATAGAAAGAAGTAATAATCGTAAAATCTCCTCCTACCAATACTATTAACTAATTAGAGGTCGATATTACTAATTAATCGATTTTTGACAACGTTAATTAAGATAAGATTACCTCTAGCACTGTTAGTAAAAACTTTTTAATAACCGTTAATTATTTATAAGGTTTCTTACAGGTTTTTAAGTATTTTCGAAATTTAGATAACTTTTTCACTTAATTAAATATTGGGTAAGTTTGTCGATTTTCTTTATAGTAAAAACTTTTCTATCTTATATACCTGTTCGTCCTCCACTTTTATATCGTCTTATTAAATATATATCTCGATAGTTCTTACTGCTAACTTAAGCAAGAATACATAGAAAATTAAGTAGAGTTTAATTTTAAATAGCAGTTTTAATAAATAAATATTTTTTAAATTTTCGTAGTTATTTTATATAAGT
This sequence comes from Monosporascus sp. GIB2, assembly GCA_004155935.1. Taxonomy (NCBI): domain Eukaryota; kingdom Fungi; phylum Ascomycota; class Sordariomycetes; order Xylariales; genus Monosporascus; species Monosporascus sp. GIB2. The sequence continues at coordinate 49,591 of QJNV01000015.1, forward strand.
TAATATACTCTTTTTTGACTTAGACGTTTAATTTTAATACATTTCGTAATTAAATAAACTATTTTCTCTTTTAACAAAGTTGATTTTTAACCGTTTTTAGTTAGAATATTTCTTATCTTAATTACGTACGGACTCGAATTTAATTTATATTTTAATATATAAATATTTAAGTTATTTTAATATAGGAATAGCTTTCATAACAAGCGGGCTTTGTTTAAACTTTTTGGTAAACTTTTAATATAAAACCAAAATTAGCTATAATTAAAATTATTTTAATGCTTTGATAATAATTAGTATTATAAGCTAACTAAGTTATAAGTAATTTTAAACTTAGTTATCTTGTTAATAATTAGTATAACGTACTATATAAGCGAGTTATTTATATAAACGAGTCCGCTATTTTTTAACATTTTTTAATAATAAATTTTAAAATAATAATTATAACGTAATAAATTAATTCAAATTAATCGGACTATTTCTTGTTAAACGCCTTTATATTCTTTTTATAAGTACGCGTATTATGTTTGAGCTTGCCAGAAACGCCATATTTCTATTTTTTCGCTTAAATATTTTTACAATGATTATTTTCAACCATTATTAATTGCGATTCTTCATTATTACCTTTTTTTATTATCAAAGTTTTTTTAAAAAAAAATATTTATTTTAATTTTTCGATATTTATTAATAATTTAGTTCGTTTCGCATAATAGGCCGTATTTTCGCCCTAAAAAGAAGGTTTTTATATAATAGTATTAAGTTTTTTTATTTAAAAATTAAGTAATTTAATTATTCTTATCTATAAGTTATTTTAACAATTTCGATACTTTTTTTAAAAGTAACGCGCTCGTCGAATTATTTCGATAACATTTTTAGAAATTTTCGTAAGTAGATAAATAAGAGAATTAATAAAAGTAAGTTTTAAAACGGTTAATATAAATATAATTAGAACTTTTAATTCAAAAAAACGCGATTACGATTAAATAAAACAAATCTCGTTTTTACTAATTCCGTTTTAATATTATCGGTAGTTATAATAATTTTAAACGCCTTGTAAAAAAACGGCGATAAAATCTTTTTTAGTAATATAAATAACGTAGTATCGTATAAGATTTTCGATATATAACAAATAAACGCGTTTTAATAAAAAGAAATAAGATAAATTAAATGGTTACAATACGTAGGAAATATTAAGATATATATAAAATATAATAATATTATAATCAACATATTATTTTTCAAATTCTATCGAATAATAGTTTTCGTAACCGTTAAGGATAAAAAACGTGTCGATCTTTTCTTACGCGTTCGCATATATTAATCGAAATATTAACTTTATTTTAAGTTTAAATTATTTATCTTTTAACCGTTCTCGCTTATAATAACTTTTTAATTATATAAAAGTAGGTTATTAGTAAATTAATGAAAAAAACGGCTTTTTCAGTAAAAAATAACAATTAAGAGTAAAACCTAACCTTAAAAATTACCTTATATTATGATAAATTATTTCTAGTTTTTTTTACTTAATTTATTTAAAATTTTAACGTTTTTTAATATGAGTAGTAATTATGTCGGTTATTATAAAAAGTTTTATTTAAAATTTTAATTCGTTAAGATTATAAATATTTTATTATAATACCGTATTTTACGATTTTATCCAGAATAAGCTTAAAATATTTATAGAATACTTTTAAATTTTATTTAAAATCAGTTAATAATTTATATTTCGATTTAAATATATTTCGAATTTTTGTTTTTGTTTAATAAAATTAGTTTTTTAATTAACCTCGATACGTCCGGCGACGCGCTGCGTAAGTTTTAAATTCGTTATAGTTTTAATATATTTACGCCGCGTAGGAAACTTTCGCGTATTAAGGTTAAATATCTATTCAATAATAGATTTTTTTTCGATTGGCGTTACTTTTCGCAAATTGAGAATGGTATCGGTTCAGGAGAATATACCGTAGTATTGGGTTTTTAAAGTTAATAAATAGATATAATAAATTAAATAAGCTTTTTATAACTAAGTTTTAGATTTTGTATTAAAAAATAGATCTTGAAAGTTAAAAGGTAAAAAAGTTAAGAAATTTAGCCGACTCGCTTATATAGTACATTAATATTGTAAATACGTTTTTAATATCTAATTTTATCGCTTCGTTTATCCGTCGGTTAATAGTCGAGAAATACTAGATAACTTATAATTTAAGCCGATTTATATTATTAACCTGTATTAAAGCTTAAAAGTAAACGTTATACATTTATTTAAAATAATTTCGTATAGTAATTCGTATACGTTAAAAATATTTTTAAAATATGTCCGCTAATTATTCGGCGTGTATATTTTAATTATAAGGTAAGAAATAAAAGAATTTTCTAAATCGATTAAAGATAACAAAAATATTGTCATAATATATACTCGTAACTGGGTTTTTTAAATAAAAAACTTTAATATTAAACTTTATTTTAATTAAATATTACGATTATTTCGCGCCTAATAGCGTTTATAATTTTTTTATAATTTATATTATCGTATTTTTACTTCAACATAAACGTCGTTCTAATATATAACTTTCTATATTATTTGTTTATTTTAAATAAATAATAAAGAAATTAAAAGCGTTTTCTACTTTTATAAATTTTCAAATATCAATATAATTAATGCTCGTATATATTTCGTACTAAATTTTCTAACAGTTTACTAGAACCTGTATTCTATTTATTTATTTCAATAAACAGTTGTTAAATATTTCAATTTCCTAATATATAGTTAAAGGTACTATCTATACTATAACAACTTATTATAGGCGTAAGTATTCTTTTAATATGATGTCGAATACTATATAACTAATGTTAATTAATTTTTCTTTAAAGTTTAATCGTTTTTTAAAGATATTAGCTTTAATATTTTGTAAACCTTTTTGGTATATAATAATAAAATTATATTCCGCTGTTTTCTTTTATATAACGAAGTTATCGTACTATAGACCTTTTAGTCATAATAAATCTACTAAAATTTTTATAATATATATAAACCTTTTTCTAATTTTAAAAACCTTTAAAAGAACGTTTAAACTTGCGAAACGTTTTAATAATACTTATAATTTTTTTTAAAAAACAACATAACGTTATTTAAGGCTTTATAACTTATAAAAAATATAATAGGCTATAACTTACCTTATTTATCCTGCTATCTAGTTACCGCGCTTAAAGCACAATTTAACGTATCGTTTTTTAATTTATTAAAACTTTTCTCTTTTTCGAGTAAATTCTATTAAAGATATCGCTATTCGGCTGAAGTTTTTAATGAATTTCGATACTAATTAACGAATCTAAGAAAGATTAATAGTTTTTTACTTATATTAAATATTATTTATTTTTGTATTATTACGATTTTTTACGATTTATTTTAATATATCTGGGAGTAATATTATAGCCTAAATATTAAAATGAGTCGGGGAGATTCAGTTTTGATCAGTGCGGATTTTCTAAGTATGTCACTATCCGGGTAAGGGTTGGTAAGAAAAGTTAACAAGTATATTTATAGTGTTGAACCTAGCAATTGATAAGTCTGAGAGCGTAATGATTGGTGATGTCCTAGGGTTAAACTCATAGCGAAAAGAACGTTCTAATATACATATGAGATCCGGACTAACTAATCAGCCGAATTCGAATACAGGCACAACACCCTGCCCCATTCTCATATTTACCTTTTTTTTAGATATAAACCTCACTTTTTTCTATGTTAATTAGTAAATTAACATTTTATAATACTTGTAATACCTCGTAAACGTACTTTTTATATAACTGCCTAGTTTTAAAAAAATATTATTAAAATAACTTACTATAAAAAGGTTAAAATACTTTGTAAAACGTAATTAACTATCCGTTAAAGGTAGTAAATACGTTAATAAACTTTATACAAGATAACTAAGTATTTATATAAGCCGTACTTAATTTTAAATGTTATATTCCACTTATAGCCTTTTTAATATTAATGAATTATAACCGTCTTTAAAATCGACAGTAGTAAACTATTTAGCTTTAAGAAAACGGTTTTTTCTTTCGTTACTTAAGGGTAATACTAATCGGTTTTTAATAGTAATATTTTTATAAAATTAAAAAATAAAAATTTATTTTAGTTTTTAAGCATAAAAAATATAAGATATCTTACTAGTTATTTCGAAGGTTGAATTTATCCTTTTTATAATAAATTTCTAAGTAATTTCTAAATGCATATAATTTTACTTCGTGAAGGTTATAAATAAGATAGAACTTAGTTAAAGTGCCGTTATTAAAAATAATTTTACGATTTTATTCATTATATTAGACTAATTTCGTTTCGAGCTTTTTTCGAAATTAATATTTTACTTATAGTATTCTAGTAATATAGTAGTTAAATTTTCTAATCTTTCGAGCTATATTTTTGCTAAATTATTTTTTTACTTTCTATAATTTCATTTTAATAATAATAATAATAATAATGTGTCAAATTTTATAATAATATTTGTTTTCTTTTTTTATATCGTTTTTCTTTACATGGTAAGCTCTTTAATATATCTCTATATTGGTATTTATTCTTATTTTCAATCGAATATTAAAGATTTTATGCTTTTTTTCCATATTTATCGCTAAGTTATAAAACGAATTTTACCTGGCTAATTTCTTAATTAATTAAGAGGTTATATTAGTACAACCTTATTTTTCTTAAGACTATATTATAACTTATTATCGGAATACTCTCTATTTAATTATTATTATTTTTTACAAATTAGAAATGTTGTAATAATTAATTTCGCGTATAATTTTCTTGTTATTATAAAGGAATAGTTAACTTTTAGATATTTTTATAAGGTAAAAGAATTTTAAAAGAATTTATAGTAATTTAAGTTAGTTAATTAATTTAAGCGCAATATTATTTCCTTTTAAAATTTTATTATCTACTCTAGTGGTATACTAATATATTTTAATCCGTATTTTTAAAATGATAAGGTTATTATTGTCTCTTATTGTTACTGTTAGAGCTTTTTTTCGAAATTTCTTTTTAATTTTTTAGGTTTCTCTAGCTTGCAATTTTTCAATAGGTGGCTTTTTTTATTTTATATTTCGTTAGAGTTATCGATTTTATTCGCTTATTTAGTTATTTTCTTACCGTAATTACTTAATAATTATTATTATTCTGACTAATTTTTTAATTCGGTAATATGTTCCTTATATTATCTTGTTTAAGCCTCTATTATTCATATCTCGTATTATCGTAATCTCTAATTTTATCAAGTAACGGATTTTTCTATATTTCGAACTGTATTCCAGGTTTTGGTATTATTTCTTTACAAATCTCGAATAAGTTGCTAAAGCTTTTGCTATATTCCTTCTTTTTTTTAGATCGATATTAATTATTAACTAGAGGTATAAGTTTATAATTAACTATTATATAACTATGTTAAGCTTTTTACAAGTTTCCTTTTCTGTTAACGGTATTCGGACGTTTTATAAAAATATAAAAGCTTTTCTTTAAGGCATTTTTATTCTTTTAGTTAACTTTCTACCATTACGATTTATTTATTTTCACTTTCTTTGTTTTTTTATATAAGTAATTATATTATTGTTACTTTTTTAGATTACTTCCTTGTTTTTTAATAAAGTTAAACCCTTGTTTTTATATACGTGAAAATTATTTAGCGATATACTTTTTTTAATAAGTAAGGTATTAAAATGGCGTATAATAGATTGCGTAAAGTTTATTATATCGATTAACTTTTTTTAATTACAATTGTTTTTTCTTATCTTTAATAATTTTGTAACCATTTCTTGGTTATTTAGATTATTCGTTATTATACCTGTTTCTGCTATACTCGGAAAAATATTTTTTCTTTCGTAAATATTTTCTAACTTTATAATTTTTTATTATAAATAAAGGCTTTTTACCATTCCTTTTATTTCTATACTCTGGCTTAAAATACCTCTTTAACTTTTCTTTGGTTTTGCTGTAATTTTATGTATGAAAGTTTTAAACGACCTTTTCTTCGTCGTATTATATTAAAAATTCTTTCTTTTAGTTATTTTAGGATTATTCTATAGGTATTAATGTTTAAGCTTTATTTTATTACGGCTTTCGAAGATTTTTAAAATAAAATACTTCGTAGCCTATTTTACTATAATTTTAATACTTAAATATAACGCGTATTTCGTTATTAGATTGTTCTAATTTTTATAAGTTTAGATTTCGTCCTATAAAACGTATTACTTTTTGTAGGGGTACTAGTATTTGCCGAATATCTAAATTTAGTATTGCTCCGAGTACTTATACTAATTATAAATCGTCCGCGTTAGTTTTAACATTATTTTTTAAATTTTTATAAAATATATTAAATAGGTTGTTTTCTTTATTATCGGTTTATTTAGTTTTATTAAAGTTCCAGAAGGTTATATCCTATTTCGATAATTTTTTTTCAGAGTTTTTAAAATTGGCCTTAAGTTGTTCCCGACGCTATTATATAAGGAGAAAAATTAGTTATTACCCACTTTTTTGTCGTTTTCGACGTTACTTAAGTAATTCTTAAGGATAAACTTGAATTATTTTAAGATATCTCCTTTAAAAAAGGCTACTATTATAAGAATTTAATTTATACAATTATTAAATATTTAAAGGCGTAAGTATAAATATGTCTAAGTAAGAAAACTTTAAATATATCCCTTTTTATCGTACGGTTCCAGTTTTTTAACTTTAAGAATTATTATATTAGTTTAAACATTAATAATTTAATTTTAGTTAATAACTATTTAATTTATACTTTTAAGACCTGAATTTTAACTTAAAGTTATTAAATGTTTGTATCTTAAATATTAATCAATATTTTAACTAAAGGTATAACTTAAAATCTGACGGTATTATTAAATAAAAACTTAAAACCTATAACGCCTAAATTAAATAACTAATTATTAAATTTAAACGTACGGGTTTATATTGGCAAAAATATCGTATTATTTAAATAATAAAAAAGTAACTTAATTACGTTTTATAATATTAAAGGTATCTTAGGTAATAAAGTTATATTGCAAGCTATCATTATCTAACTATAGAAACGACTATGTTTATATAAGGACCTTAATTTTTTACTACTTACGAAATTATTAAAATCTCGTAATAATTCTAATAGCCCTGTATCTCGTAAATCTCGCAATAATCCCAATAATCCTGTTCCATAATTATGCGCTCCATTTGTCTTAACCGTTCCTGGACGTGCCAAGCGTGTTACGTCATAATAATATATGTATGTTCCGTAGCTAAGCTACTTAAAGTTATATACGTGCAGCAGCACCTGCAACTAGTTTAATACAACAACACAACCGATATCACCTATATCTGACGATTGCTGCGTAGAGGGGGTATTTGACTTAATGCCCGTAAAGTTGTCATCGATCGTAAAGCAACTCAACCTATTGAATTCGTTAAAGTACAATACCGACCCAGCACTGGGCTATGTTGCACTATCGACAACGCGGACTCAGCAAAAGGAACAGACAATATTAGTACTACCGATGACGTAGATTTGGAGAAGAAGAGACGAGTTACTTAAAATGAGCCCAGAGGAGGAGAAGGAGTGGGATGAAATGACCCTCTACTCTCCGGCTGGCATGCTTCTGGATGCACCCCGCAAAAGACGTAGTAAAAGAAGACAAATGAAGATAGAACACGGTGCTACGGCTAGTGGCAGGTCCTTCCGAGAAAACTTTTACGGGATTGCACTAAATCAAAATAAGCTAAATTACTTCTACTCTCGGACTCTGTTGGCTTGCCACTGCACCAAAAAGACTGGATCGATAAGTGCGCACTTATTGCACTACTTATCTGGCAGACTCCCTAAGACCATGACAATAATTGGGACATTGGTACACCGTGCCGGTTGTCATTGATATTAGCGCTTAAAAGCGGGACTCCGGGTCATTAGAGAAAGCGGCGAAGCGAATCCGGGATCAGGGATGCGGGTGTTAGGGGACGTGGTAAGTCTTGCTAACGTGCTGTTAAAACTGGATGCTATGCATAGCCCAGCGAGTGGGCTGGCCCGGGGGGCGGCGTCGCTCCTTGTTTCGGTTGCGGAGCTGGTATGCAGGCATTGCATGGTATCGATTTGGCTTAGTGCTATACCCTCGTGGTAAGGCCAATGGCATTATATCGGGTGGTATCGCTGCAAATCCCGCCCGATATCACGTTCGACGGAGTCGTTTGCCTCTTAACAAACCACGCACATCTTTAAACCTTACCAATATTACCATAATCAAGTTTATAACCTTGTTGCCTTTTCAAGCGTAGGCTTAATGCTACCTTCCATTTCTAGTACTCACTGCTGTGCTTATTGAGTAGTGATTAATAGCTTTAATAAGTAGTTCAACAGTTTCAAAGATGTTCATATATAGGACCGGCCTAAGCCTTAAGACCACTGCTCTCGTAACTCATTTCAACTATCAGCACATCCGTATTCGAATTTTCACTTAACCATATCTTCGCCTGAAAATCATGCGTTTTTCATCCGTTCTCGTCGCAGCCATGGCGACTGTGGGAGCCGCCCAGTTGTCGTGCACAGAACTCCGCGCGCTCGACCCTCCTCATTGTCCTGACTGCACACAATTCCCTGGTTGCTACTGCAGCAAGTGTCCTAGCGATTGTGTAAGTTGTGGAACATGCTATTCAATACTCATAGCTTCTGCAGGGAATTTTAGAATCCTTTAGCTAACCGTGGTACCTCGCAATAAAATAGAAGAGTTGTTTCTGCTCCTGTAATCCATGCGATCTAGCTGGCGAGTGTTGTTATGATGTAAGTGCCTTGATGAGCTCTCTTAAGTGTCCGAAAATTTCTAACCACGCCTCAGCCTTCGGAGCCGGGTGGCATCAAATGCGGTTGTTGTAAGGGCCCAGGTTACGGAGAAGGCTGTCCATGCCATAACAATGGTAGAATGATATTTTAGCAAGGGATCTACGCTTCTGCGAGACCCAGCTAAAGGCGATCAAGCAGCTGAGCCTTGGCTTAGTCCGATCGGCTTCTTAAGGGGGATTTCTTTATGCGTTCTGGGACAAGTTTCTCTCAGTCGCAGCTGTTTGTGTGGTACTTAAAGGAGGATTAACTACACTCTCTTCTCTAGCTAGGACTTCCCGGAAACAGGTCAACCCGATAATATCTTCTTCTTTAGCCATATATGCTTCAATCGGTGATGTCAGGGTCTCATATCTTGGGATCCTGAGGAGTTTTCTATCCAGATCAGACTCACTGCCTAGCTAGCTAGCCTGCAGCTAATGCAGCCACTTCCATTTAGCATTCAAACTAGTAAACATAGTGTAAGATATCGGCCCATTGCACTGAATGGGAAATTGTTTACAATTTAGCTGTGGAACTATAAACAAACTATAACAAACGAACGGGGCCTTAATTAACTTAAAACCGTTGTAAAAGCTTGGAGAAGATTCGGTATAGGAGAAAACCATACTGCTTTTCAAATTTATATAATATAACGAATAACAAAGTAAATAAATTAGGATTCGAAATATAATTAATAAATATATAGAACCTTTTTATTATTTCTTTTTAATTTTATACCTTTTTTAGCGTAAAATACAAAGTCAATATTAAAGTCTACTTTTAATAATTTATTATATAATATACAACGTACTATAAAAGCGCATGACTTGAACGAGCGATTAAACGAACTTTATTAGAAATTTAACCATGTAATATTATTTATATATTATTTTAATAATAGTATTATAAAAGAATTAGAAAGAATTAATCTAAATATAGATATTTAAGTTTAAAATAAAATAAATAACTTAGTTATAAAAGCTGAGTTTTATATATAATATTATCGAGATTATTTCAAAAGTTAACTATAAGAGTATATAGGTTCGAATTAGTATTATTTTTAATTTGTATAAATTAACCCTAATAGAAGATAAATCGCTTATCGAACGAATATTTAACCTAGTTACGTTAACGTCTTTATTCGAATTTAGTACGTTAAAGATATGGCAAATTTTCTACTTATTTAACGCGTTATTACAAAGTTTAGACTAGTTAGCTAACTATTAAACCTATAATATTATAGGCTAACAAGGTTATATTATAGCCTAATACACTACGTATCGACTAGTAGAGGTGCGTTAGCACCCTATATATTAAAGAACTCCTCTAATCGAAATATACTTAGTCTATAATAAAAGGACTTAAAAATTCAGTACGCGGTTTAAAATACCTGCAACTAATTATTAATATAATAATAAGTGATATTTTTTATATTTAATAATTAAAAATACTATTCGCTTAACCTAAGTATATATTAATTAATTAGTTATTATGAAAACGATATAAGTTATATATTAATTACAATTAACTAAATACGCTAATTAGAATAATAGTAACTGTATTATCGACGTCCTTCGTTATTTAAAAAGAACTTAAAATTAGAACCGTTTTAAAGGTAAAGTTTAATTAAAAGTATACGGGTTTAATATTGAGATTATATTAAACCTAATTAAAACTTTCAGAAACTTATTAAATATATAAAGTTTGATATAACGTTTTTATATAAAAAATGAATTCGTTATACGATACGAAATAATGCCTTAACCGGTTTTCCATTTATTTTATTTTTTAAATTATCGGCAAACCTTTTCATTTTAGTTATCTAATATATATAATAAATACTCTTAAAATAAGAACCAAAAGTAATCAAATTATAATTAAGATTTTACGACGTATATTAATAAGGATTAAAAATATAATAATTCTCCGTAAAAGTACTAACAACTTATGAAATAGATTTTAAAATAAATATTTTTAATAATAATAAAAGGTATATTTTTTGAAAAAGTTTTGAGGGAATAATACGTTAGCCTGGCCGAATCCGGCAAGGTATATAATAGTAAGTTCTTAATTAACATCTTATAAGAATATTAAAAACGGTTAAAATAAACCTCGAAATTAGTTAAAAAATTAAACGAATAAATTATAAAGTAGTAAGAAATTATAGTACAGGAATCACGATATAATATTTCGCAGATAAAAACGACGATCGTATAAGTTAATAACTGTATAATGAATTATTAAAAAGTAACAACTAACCTTTTAGATAACTAGAATATAACTTATTTAAAACTCGCGTTAAAAAATCTTATTTTAACGTTTTTACCGTTTTATAAAATACTAGCAAAAGCGTTTAATTAAGACGATTTTAAGTACAAAAATCCTAAAATTACTAACTTTTAACCGTAAGAAAAAACCTTAAGTTATAAGTTAAAATAAGGTAGCCGTAAAATTTCTTATTTAAATTAAAATAGTAATAAATAAAAACGTTAAAAATTAAACATACAAATTACCCATTACAATATATGCTTAAACCTTTACTATATATTATTTAATTATTAGAATCTATTTCTTAAGAAAAGCTTTAACAACTTTAGTTATAACTATAAAATAGTAATATATATTTAAACCTGAATTTTCTTCCATTATTTTTTAAATAAAAAAATCGACCGCTTATTTAAAGTTATAAAAAAACTAATTACTTAAAAAAGTAAATTAACTTTTAAAAAGAATAAAACGAATCCTAGTGTATTTTTTAGTTTCTAATTAAAGTAACGTATAACACCACCGAACGAAACATACTATTAAGCGAAACACTTTTTAGCACCTTATAATAACAAATTCAAATAACTTAATAATTATATATTACATTAATTAAAATTAATCAATTTTTTATCGTTAAACATTTTTATAATTTCTTTATTAATACTCGTATTATGTTCGAACTTGATACAAACGCCACATTTCTATTTTTTAATTTTAACCCTTTTACGATAATTACCTTTATCCGCTATAAGCTGCACCTTTTTACCACCTTTTTTCTTATCAGCTAAAATAGTATATTCTTTTTAATAATAAATATCACTTTCTTAAAAATTGTATGGTTTTAATTTTTTGATATTTGCTGAAAATATAATTAGTTTTATGTAATTAAGTAACTTCTTATTTCAAAAAAGTAATTTTATACTAAAATACTAGTTAAGTTTTAGTTAAAACATTAATCAATTTAACGATTTTTATTGATATATCACTTTAGTAGTTTTTAATCCTTTTTTATAAATAATATTTTTATTTTATTATTTTACGGATATTTTTGGACATTTTCGTAAGCGGAAAAATAAATCTAGTAAGGTTAACGGAAAAACGGTTAGCGTAAATATAATTAAAAAAATTCGAATTCGGAAAAAATAATATTAAAATCGAATAAAACGAAATTAATTTTCGTAAATCCGGATTGATTGTTATTGAACGTTATAATAATTTTAAACGTACTATAAAACCGATAAGAAATTTTTCTTTAGAAATATAATTATAATAACGTAATATTAAATTTTTAATATATAATAAATAAATACGTTAAAAAGTGAAATTTATATAAAAAATACACGGGTATATAAAATGTAATAACATCGTAATTAATGTAATATTTTTAGATTTTTTAATATCTATTTAAATATGTTTATCGAAATATTTAATTTATTTTTGGCATAATACGTTTATTATTTAATTTCTATTATTTAATACGAATTTTTAATTAGTTATTAACGTTCCATACAAGCTCCCGGGACATATAAGCTCACGGGATACTTTTTTTAATATTTTAACCACCTAACTTTAATTGCTTTTTTTTAATAATTAAAAACATAGAATAACTTATTAAAGTTTTTAAAATAAATCTAATTATTTAGGTTAAAAAGAATAATTCATAACTTAGTTATAAGAAATTTAGTTTTATTTATGATATTTTACGTATTAGTTTAAAAGTGCGATTTAACAGTAAACGGGCTGAAACCGATATTATCCCCGATTTGCGAAAATTAACGCCGACCAAAAAAAAAATTTATTATCGAAAAAATCCTTAAATTAAATATACGAGCGTTTCCTATCCGGTTTTAATACGTTAAAGATATAGCTAATTTATTACTTACTTAACATGTTATAGAACGCGTCGGAATTAACTAAACGTCGAATTTTATTAACAGTTAAAAAATTTAGGACGCGTTTAAATTAATAAATAAATTATTAAAATTTTTATACGAAAATCTAAAGGTATTTCGTAAATAATTTAAGTTTATTCGGGTTATAATCGCAAAATACGGTATTATTAAAAAGGATATTTAAAATTTTAACGAAATAAGATTTTTAATAAGGCATTTTATTGCAGCCGGCATAATTATTACTAATATTAAAAAACGTAAAAAACTTAATTGAATTTAGCAAAAAAATTCGGAAACATTTTATAATACTATAAGTTATTAACTTTTAAAGGTAGGCTTTATTTTTATTTATTATTTTTACCGAGAAAAACTACCTTTTTCGCTAATTTGCCGATAACCTACTTTCACCCGATTAAAAGATTGCTATAAGCGAAAACGGTTAAATGACGAATAAACTAGGTTTAAAATAAATTAAACATTTTAATAAATATATTAAAATGTATACGAAAAGTTCGAAACGTTTTTTCATTTTTAACGGTTACGAAAGTTATTATTCGATCGAATTCGAAAATTATTATAAAATTACTAATATTATTACATTTTATATACCGGTCTATTTTTTCTATCGGTTTTAATTTTTTAACGTATTTTTCTTTATATTAGAACGCGTTTATTTATTATATATTAAAAGTTTTATGCGACATTACATTACTTATATTATTAAAGAAGATTTTATCGCCGGCTTTTATAACGCGTTTAAAATTGCTACAACGTCCGATAATATTAAATGCGGATTCGCAAAAATTAATTTTATTTTATTCGATTTTAATAACGTTTTTTCCGGACTCGAAATTCCTCTAGTTATATTTACGCCAACCCTTTCCCCGTTTACCTTTACCGGTTTTATTTTTCCGCCCGCGAAAACCTTTTGAAATATCTATAAATAATAAAATAAAAACGTTATTTATAAAAAAAAGATTAAAAATTATTGGGGTAATTCGCCGATAAAAATATTTAAATCGGCTAATCTTGTAATAAAAAGTTATAAAACGTACTACATAAGCAAGTCGCTCACATAAGCGAGTCGCTCATTTTTTATGCCATTTCAACTACCTAATTTTAATGGCTTATTTTTTAACACTAATAATATAAAACAACTTATAAAAAATGCGAGGATAAACTTAACCGTTTAGGCAAAAAAATAAAATCCGAAATTTAGTTATAAACGTTTTTAATTAATATATAACCTTCTCGTATTTACTATAAAAAACCGATATAACGGTAAACGCGCCCGAAGCGATATTATTCACAATTCGCGAAAATTAACGCTAACCGAAAAAAAAATCGATTATCGAACAAATCCTTAACTTAAATACGCGAACGTTTTTTATTCGGTTTTAATATATTAAAAATATGGCGAATTTATTTTTTACTTAATGCGTTATAATGCGTATCGGGATTAATTAAGTATTTAATTTTATTAAACGGTAAAAAAAATTTAAAACGCGTTTAAATCGAAAAATAAATTATTAAAAAGTTTTATGCGAAAAACTAAAAATATTTCGTAAATAGTTTAAGCTTATTCGGGTTATAATCGTAAAATACGGTATTATAAAGGAGGATATTTACAATTGCGACGATATTAAGTTTTTAATAGGGTTTTTTATGATAATTGGCATAATTATTATTAATATTAAAAAATATAAAAAACCTAGATAAGCTTAATAAGGAAATCGGAAATGGTTTATAATAATATAAGTTGTTAGCTTTTAAAATTAGGCCTTATCTTTATTTATTATCTTTATTAAAAAAAATATTTTTTTCGTTAACTCGCCAGTAACCCATTGTTATTTTTATAAAGTTATTATAAGCGAAAATAGCTAGACGATAAATAAATTAAATTTAAAATAAATTAATTATTTCGATAAATATATTAAAATATGTACGAAAAGTTCGAAATATTTTTTTATTTTCAACGGTTACGAAAGTTATTATTCGATCGAATTCGAACATTACTATAAAATTAATAATATTATTATATTTTATATATTTACTTATTTTTTATCGGTTTTAATTTTTCGACATATTTTATTTTTTCGTATTAAAACGTATTTATTCGCTATATATTAAAGGTTTTATACGACGTTATATTATTTATATTGTTAAAAAAGATTTTATCGCCGGTTTTTACGATACGTTTAAAATTACTATAATAACCGATAATATCAAATCCGGATTCGCAAAAACGGAATTTATTTTATTTAATTTTAATCGCGTTTTTTCCGAATTAAAAATTTTATTTATATTTATACTGACTATTTTTCTATTTACTTTTATTAATTCCATTAATTCCCCGCCTGCGAAAACTTTTAAAAATATTACTAAAACGATTTAACGGAGACGTTATTTATGAAAAAAACTAAAAATTATTAAGGTAGTTCGCCGACAAAAATAGTTAAATCGGTTAATTTTTTGATAAAAAATAACCTAATGCTTTTGTACGAAAACACGCTTTTTCGGAAGGAAAACGGTTACTTTCGCAAAACGAACCACGTTCTTAATAAATATCGTCAAACTAAAAATATACGTTTCCAGGAAAAAGGAATATTTATTATAAGGGAGGTAAGGGCTTTTATAATTAAAAAAAAGGCAGTAGCGAGTATTACGGTTAGGAAAGGCTGAAAATAATTATCGTAAAAAAGTTTAAACGAAAAAACGGAAATATGGTATTTATGGCAAGCCCGGGCATAATACGCGTACTTATAAGAAAGTTATAAAGGCGTTTGGCGATAAAAAATCCGATTAGTTTAAATTAATTTTTCGCGTTATGGTTATTTTATTTAAATTCGTTATCACGAAATGCTTAAAAACGAGCGACTCGCTTGTGTAGTACGTTATTATTATTATACAAAGCCCTTTTTTAAGGAAAAATCGTTAAATTATGTGAAACAAATTATATCCTTAGCAAACGTGCGTTTTTAGAAAAAAAGAATACTTATTATAGGGGAAGTAAAGATTTTAATAATTAAGAAAAAGAGTAATAATAAGTAATTGCAATTAAAAAAGATTAAAAATAATCGTCGTAAAAGGGTTTAAATGAAAGAACGAAAATGTAATATTTACGGCAAACTCGAACATAATATGCGTACTTGTAAGGAAATTATAAAGACGTCTGGTGACGAAAAATCCGATTAGTTTAAATTAATTTATTGCGTTGTAATTAAGTTATTTAGATTAATTATTACGAGGTTTTAAAAAGTGTCCTACGAGCTTATATATAACGGGAGCTTATATAAGACATTAGAAGTAAATTAATATAAAACTAAATTTTAAAATAGTTTTTTCTCATTAAAATAATAAATAACTGTATAAGTAAATTTTAAGAATTTATAATTTAAAAAATTATCACTTATTCCTTTTTTATTACTAAATTTACCTTTTATAGCATTAGTAATTATTATATCCGTTATTATAAAAAACCTAATTAAAATTTAACCTCGTCAAAATTGTAAATATTGTTTTATAATACCGTATTTTATGATAATAACTCGAATAAAGTTAAATTTTTTACGAAATATATTGAAACCTTTGTAACATACTTATTAATAATTTCTATTTTAATTTAAACGCATTTAGAATCGTTTTTACCGTGTAATAAATTTCTTTATTTAATTAACTTCCATGCGTTTCGTAACTTATTAAGTAAGTAATAAATTCGCTATATCTTTAACGTACTAGGGTCGGATAGAAAACGTTCGCATATTTAATTAAAAATTCGGTCGACCAGCGAAATATTTTTTTTTTTTTTTGCCGGTGTTAATTTTTGCAAATTAAGGGTAATATCGATTCGAACGTATTTACCGCTAAAACAATACCTTAAAGTAAAAAATAAAACTATATAAATTAAATTATAATTTTTATAACTAAATATCACGTTTCGTTTTTAACTTAAATAGCTAGACTCGTTCTGTCTTTTTTTTATAAAGCGTTCTATATCGTAATTATTAAAAAATGAGTAATTAAAGAGATGTAATTAGAATAGCTAAAAAAAGTGTCTCGCTTAGTAGTATGTCTCGCTCGGTGATATTGTACATTAATACGATAAACGTCGCGGTTTACCTTTTAAAACTTATATTTATTTTAAATTTTAAATTTACTTTATATATATTTTAATTTTTTAATAAGTTTTTATATTTAAAATTACCGTGTAAAGTGATAAGGTATACGGAAGTAATAATTCTGTCATAATTATAAGGTACAGAAAGGTTAATATAATTTTTTGAAATCTTAATAATATGAAAACGTTACGTTTATACGATCTAACCTGTTATTAAAATGTAGTATGTAACTTATTATTCTTTCGATAACTCTGAAAAGAAAGTATTTATAAGATAATAAATAAATTAATAACTCTAATCGAAATAAGTATAATTAAATAGTTATTATATTAATAAATAAATTTAATTAATTTATTATCAAAATGTTAATATAATAATATTATATATAATTTAATTACTTATAAGTAAAACGTTAGCTTTTAAATAATACAATTACTATATATTGATAACCGTATTATATAATATTTAAAATTAAATATCTAAGTTTCAAAGTAATCCTTTAATTATAATTCTATATAAAAAGGTCCGCTTAAAGGGTTTTATAATAATCAAATATAAACTATATAGCAAGGCGAAAACTAAAAAAAATAAATACGTTACGAGCTTCAAAAAGGAATCTCTTAATTAAGATAAAGAATCGCTATCGACTTTATAAACTTCAAAAGAATTAAAAAAATATATACATACGTTATATTTACTATCGATAAATACTTAGGTTTTAGTTAGAATATTTACTTTAAAAATCAAAAATAAAATATGTTAAATATAACGTTTTAATATATTTGGTAAGTTTTAAAAAAACTCAAAAAATGTTTTCTTATAAGTAATTAAATACGATAACGAAATTTTAAAAAATTACCAATTTCGAGATATACTTTAATCGCCTTTTTAAAAATATTAGGCTTAAACTTTTAATACTGTATACCTAAACTCATAACGGGGATAAAAAACGCTTAACAAGATATAATTAAAAAATGATTACAATAAATGAATAATGTTAAATTACCTTCGTTTTTAATTATATACATTTTTAAAACGATAATCTATCTATATAATCGTATTTTCAAATACGTACTTTTTTAGTATAAAGTCTACAAAGTTTATTATATTTATTTAGCGTATAAAAACGGCGTTATAATATTTAATTAAAAGTTTTAACAGAACTTATTTATAAGTATACGACTATATAACTTACGTTATAACAATTACCGCTATAAAAAATATTAAAAACACAATCCTAAAACGTAAATTAATTCTTTCGTCAGCTACCGGTTTACGAACATCTACGAAATTTAAAACCTACTGATTAATATAGTTATTACTATTCGAAACGTATGTTTTAACGAAAAGACTACCTTTTTAAGTAATATTAAAAACTTAAAAAATAATCTTTTATACACTAGAGAAAAAAGTTATAACAGCTACTCCGATAAGCAAAAATAATTAATTACAATAATAACCATTCTATATATATATAGAAAGAAAATGTAAATGGAATAATTTAATACCCGGTTAAACAAGAAAAATGACTCCAAAAAGGTATTAACATAAAAAATATACGGAATAAAAGAACAAACATATTTATACAAAATTAATTAGCTTTATACAATTATTATATTCGAACTATTTCCGTTCTTTAAACTATTACTATTACTAATGTCTACCTTAATAATTACTATAATCATTACGTTATTTGGAAAAATGAAAGTAACTTTAGGTTCCCTTTATTTTATCTTAACTTATAATAATAGTAAAAAGAAGTAATTATAAATAATAAACGCTAACCCCCCCTATATTCCGTACTAAAAATATATTATCTAAAACGAATATAAAATATGAAAAACGGTATTTAATATAAAACGTTTAACCTCTTTTATAAACACGTACAATAACCGGCTGGTAAACTGTTAAAATTTAAGGAAATTAATCGCCCGAAATATATATAACTTTAATTGAAATAATAATAATACTTTAATTTATAAAAAATATTTAAGTTATAAAACTAAGAATGTAAATATAACTTACCGCTATCGTTATAAAGATATAAAAAGTTAAATATATATGTATTAAAAAAGATATTTCGTAAAACCGAAAGGGCTTACTTATAAAACTATAAAAAATACGATTTTAAAACACCGTCAATTTATATTTTACTAAAAGAAAAAGAATTTTTAAAATATATACAAATATACGTTTAAAAATAAAATAAATACAGCTGGCTCCAAAAATATAATGCTCGTTTCGTCGTACGAAACGATTAACAATTTAAAAACGCTTATAGTAATATATACGCACCTATATTCGTTAAAAGATTATTTCAAACTTTAATCGTTATTACGGCTAAGTTCGACGTAAAGTTTAAGCAATATAATGCTATAAACGCCTTTATAAACACTATGTTACCTTACGAAATATATATAAAAACGCTCTTAAAATCCTTATAACGTAATAAAACATTGTTAATTAAAAAAGCATTATATAAATTAAAGAAATCACCTCTGCTATAATGAAAGTACTTTATTAAAACATTTAAAAAAAATGAAAACTTAACCTTGTTTTTTTACGAACCTTTTTATTTTATTCGTTAAAAAAAATCCCTCGTCTTTTCTATAGATGATATTATTATAATATATCACAAGAAAAATCAAAGCTTCGTCGATGAGTTAATCTACTAAATACGAGAATAATATATTCTTATAAACGGTAAAAACCTATAGTAATTCCTCGGTATCGAAGTAATCAAAAACAAACTTAATAAAAAAAAGCTAATTATTTTAATTCAATTTTATAAACAAATGAACTAACTTAATCTTTAAAGAAAATCTAAATAACCCTTTAAATACGTTAATAGCGGGGGTTAAATTATTATTAAATTTTAATCTGGCCTATCTAAATTTTACTAATAAATTCTAAAAAAAAAAAACGGTTTTATTTTTTATATAATAGTTAGTACGTAACCCGATATATCCTTTAGAATATCCTAACTTACCCGATTTAACCTAAACTCTAACGATGTATACCATAAAGCTAACAATTAAATTATTTTATATCTAATCGAAATTAAAGTGTTAGTATCATAATATGAAAGTGAAATTTTGTTAAATACCTAAAATAAAGCCTTTTTTACGGCTATTATAGTTAATTAAAAAGATTTTTAAGCGTATATTACAACGTTATTTGAAAAAATGATAAAAATATAAGTGAATATAAATAATATAATAATTATTTTTATAATTGAAATAGAGTTACTATTTTTTATATAAATTTAAAAAAAAACCTTATTTAATTCTCGATTAATTATAACCCTAAAGGTTATCTTAACTATAAAACTATTAAATATATAATATGATAATTAATAAATTATACGATTTATTAACGCTGATATCGCCTTACTAGTAACGAAATTACGATATATGAATATATATAACTATTAATTAGGAAAAGCTATAAAAAACTTAATTAAAATAGATGATACGCTTATAGGCGATATACTAGTTAAAGGACTAACTAAAGCTCTATTACGCGAGTCTTTTAAGCATTTTAAAAAACAGTTAAAATTAATAAATATTACGAAAACCTTTGATTAACAAAAAAACGGCTTACGAGAAATTTTTAAGAAGGAATTAACTAATTAAAAGAATTTAATCGTCAGAAAAACGATAGAATAAAAATTTATAGCTTTAAAAATTATAACGATCAACGCCGTAAATGCTTTAAGACGTTTAGGGAGTATATCAGCTAATAGGGGTACGTTAATACCTTATATACTAAAGAATCCCTTTAATCGGAATATATTTGTTCCGTGGCTAGAAGACCTAAAAGTGCAATGCGCGTTTTAGAGCACCTGCAACTAGTTATTAATAGAATAATAAATGATGTCCCTTATATCTGACATTACGGCTTTTAGGAACGGTCGTAATGGGGAGCTAAAAGGAACTAAGTGAGCTAGGTTACGTAAGAGATGTTTGGTTTGAATTATGGTAATTGCAGCCTTGCGTTGCCTTGCGTATTTCCGGATAACAGTTTGCATTGCCGTAAGGTGGCGTTGTTTCCTGATAATTTCGTAACAGGTTTCGTAAATACTATGTTCGTATTTGGTTTTATATATTAGCTTTAAGTTATATATATTGCCGATTTGACAAGCTTTTAGGTAATATTCGTAAAATACGGTTTATTTTCAATGGCTGCATATCCCACAAATTTGATTAAAAATATATAATAGGCTGATCCGAGGTTACGGCTAATTCTTATAAGGAGGGACAACGTCGAACTATATGTGTATTGAGATACTTAAGTTGGCGAAACTCGGTCCTGGTGCCATCTCCAGCGTTCACAAACCACGTCAAGCCGAGTCTCACGTTATCTCTTACAGAGGTCTATTCCCAAGACGGTTCTTGGCATAGTCAGGTGACCAGATGGAATATTGTTGGAAACCATATGAAAGCACGGCCAGGGACCGTCCGAACGTGTAGTTATTGTCTTCGAAGTCGACTCCTGAGATATTGACCAGTTGGGTTCTCGTGTGTCGCGAGTCCAAAGGCGACTTGGTGAGAACGGCTTGGGCATAAAAAAGGGACATCAGCGACGTGGTGGACTCGCCGCTTCCCTTTAGTCCGGGAAACACCGTGTTAAAGATGGCGATTATTCCCGGGATGAACGGTACGATGATGATTTATAAGGCCTTACAGGAAAGCCAACCACGATAATTCTGCTCAAAGTGACTGGCTCATATCCGGGATAGATGTCCTTGACCTTCCGGAGTTTCACAGAGGATACAAATCGAAGCCGGTTCCATTGATAAAACGGGTAAAGGACGCAGGCAACGAAAGTAAACGAGCAGATACCGAGGGTGGCAAGCGCACAACGTTGGTTGCGGATGTAGGGATATCAGACCGAGACGATCCGCCATGTCTCGCTCAGACCTACTGGAGCTTTTTGTGCTGTAAACACGCTCGCTCTTTCGTCTGCCTCAAGAGTGGACGACCTGTCAGAAACATCCCCGGGTAAGTCGGGACGTCAGTCCAGAGTTCTAAGATTCTAAAGAAAATTACCCCATTATGTCTCCATCTTCTGGCTTTCTCACTTTAATAGAAAGGTCTTTATTCAATCATGGACAAATAACATTCACTCTTAAAAGAACGGCATCCATATGCTCTTGCTACTTGGATCGTGCCCTGAGTGGCTGTAGGTATCATTGATTAGTATAATTACCTTGAAAACCATAAGTTAGGGAAGCGATAACTGCGGAAACCCCGTGGATCATAATAGCTCAATAAGGGAATCATTCGATATTTTCACACCGCGACTCCGACAACTGGTCGAGATGGCATTTCGGCCCGTTGAATGCCGATGCGGAATCGTGGGACACGTTCCATGCGGTTGAGAGAGACCGTAGGCATGCGCAAGACCGTCTCCCGGAACATGGTCTGCGTCGTCCAGTCGTAGGAGCACGCGATGGCTCGTTGCACTACAACATCCGGAGTCAGTAAATGCGCTATCTGGTCAATTTGGTGAATAATCGGGAGTCGTAAGACATGTTTCGGGAGCTATCGACTCCCGAAATTCCACATTTGGGAATTTGTGCCCTCGAACTAGAGAAGATGGGGGAAGAAATAACTCCGGGAATTACTCACTGCCACCCTCGCTCGCGCAGAGAAAGACACACGTGGGCGGGCGTACGGCTTCGAACATTGTCATTTCCATGTTGTACGTGTCCACGAGCGTGAAGACCTATATCCCCATCAGCGTCTCGTTCTAACAGTGCGGGGTAGAGGCAACGCGCCAAAAAGAAAGTCTACGTACCCTCATGTCCCCAGGCTTCGCATGCTTGGCGCGCTCCACGAGTTCGCGCACGGCGGGGTCCTTCGTCGGGTCGACGCCGAGGCGCTCGCCGTGCTCGTTGACCACGGATCGGCTCAGGGGGCTACCGTTGACACTCCATCCCATCCTGTCGAAGCAGCCGCCGAAGATGGACCGCTCGACGGCGAGCGCGTTAATGTAGCCCTCGAAGCCGAACAGCGCCGCCTGCACCTCGGTCAGCTTGCCGCCGTACGTCGTGCGGATCAAGTGCGGGGTCTGCAGCCAGACCCAGATAGCCAGCAGCAGGAGCAGGACGCCGAAGATGGGGACGAGTCGCACCACCCCGTTCAAGCCACACAGCGCGATCCCCGCTGCGAATATCGTCCCGTTGTTCTGCATCGCCAGCACCGCCAGCTCCCGCTTGAAGCTGGGCCCCGTCTCGAAGCCCACCGGGAAGAACGACTTCCAGCGGATACTGGCCCCACGGGCCCCATCGATGATGACCGTGTCCCCGTCGCAGATCGCAGCTACTTGGCAGTACGGGTCGATGTCCCAGAGCCGCGAGTTGTATGCGTCATCCATAACATACCACGGCTGGGTCGTCGAGACGGGGAGCGTGCAGAGGTAGCGCTCGAGGAGCTTGTCGGAGTCGTTGGCGAGGGATAAGCTGGAGGTTCCGTGTTAGTGACCCTATTTTGGATTCGACGCTAGCACAGACACGGCGAATATACGGCAAGAGTGTGACTTACCGTGCGAAGGCCTGGAACGGCGTGTCCGTCTGATCCACCTGCGGGCGAAGCCTCAGCAGGCCCATGAGCGCATAAGCCCGGTCTCCGGCCAGATATTCCGTCGTGTACCTGTTATACAGACACTTGAGGGCCGTTACGGCCAGCTCCAATCTACTGAGCCCCAGGCTGCCGAGGTAGTGGTCGATGAGCTGGCGGGCCTCGGTGGCGTCCGAGGTCTTCCAGACACGGCCGGCGAACTGGTTCTTGCTGATGCGTAGAGGTGCGCGAAGATCGCTGCCCCGAGTGTACACGGCAATCGTCTGGCCTGGGCTGAGGAGCACCTCGGGAAATGTCCACATGCGCGAGCCCCATTGGGAGAGCAGCGTGTCGGTTGGAACCTTAATGGAGGAAGACTTGGGTTGCCCGACGGCAATGATCATGGCTTGTGCGCCTCTTAGCACATCGGAGATGCGGTAGACCTGTGGGCATTTCTTAGCCTCTACCTAAATACCATCCCAGTTGACAGGTTCAGGGTTCAATGAGACCAATGGCTACAGGGGGATCTTACATCAGACTCGAGTTCATTCGGGTCTCGCATGCAGCTCACTGCGACCCAATACGCCGGAACCTTGGCGGCTCTGGCTGCCGTCTCAGCGATAACGTGTAGAGCGTCCTTGTCCTCTATTGAATCATGGCTGAAATGCTCCGTCGAGTACGCAACAAAGATATAGTTGAGAGGAGCATCCACCCCATCTGTCGCCTCCCAGTCAGCCACAGAGCGGACATCGACGCCGTGAAGCTCATCGTCGTATGGTTTTCTGAGGAAACACAGGTGGCGCGGCTTGAGTAGTCGATAAACGTCGTTGTTGCGTGCCAGTAGAGAAGTCCCAATGCGGTTCTCTAGGTGGTTGCTCCAGGTCTTGGCCTCGCCATGGTACTGGTAAGGGACTGGCGCATACCAGTGGTTGAACTGCCAGCGCTCATTCGCAGTTGTGTAGAACTTGGGTGGCCGTTGTTAGCGGACCAACGTCTACCCCCGCCGACTTGTGGGCGAAATGGATTTAGGCACTTACGAGGAAAGACATAGCGAACGCGGCCGGGAATGCGCGCAACAGCGTGATCCACCAGTCTCTCCAGCTCTTCGGGTCGTAGCTGAAGTCGATGACCCAGGTCGCGATGCGCACCTTGAGAGGTGAGACCACTACAACATCCCGGGGTCAGTAAACCCCATTCTGGTTAACTGGGTGAATAATCGGGGGTCGTGAGATACGTTTCGGAAGCTATCGACTCCTGAAAGTCCACATATAGGAATTTGTGCCCTCGAATTAAAGAAGATGGGGAAAGAAATAACTCCAGAAATTGCTTACTGCGCACGTACGTGCGGCGCCACGTCGAGTTGTCAGGGCCCTCGAAGATGTCGTCGCTGCATGCAACGATGAGCTTGCGCAAGCTCCCGTCGATGTGGTGCAGGTATCGGTCTTCCATGGGTCCCGTCTTCACGCGACCGGCGAAGTCCCGGTGACGGAACGTCTGTTCCGACCGTATTTCCAGCCCGGGAGCTTGATGTAGTGGGTATACCACCATCGCACATGCAGTTTTTGGCGCCCGAAGATGTGCGTCCAAGCCTTGAGGTTCATGGGGAACTCCTTCGGCGACTTTCGCGAAAAGGAGTCTTTGTTAGCGGAAGTACCTACTCCACGATGCCATTAGGAACAAAGGACTTTACAGAAGACTCGTATAACTGATTATTCACGACAGCAGGGTGGGCCGTGACAATGGACCTGGACTAATATTCATGTCATTATTCAGACTAACAACAGACACAACCACGGAAGATCTTTACAAGTGTCCCCTCCTGAGTAGGTGCCTGTGCATGTCCATATGATGCGTTTGGAGCAGGATAGAACTGGCGTCGATACAGTATCAGTAAGATCCTGCATAGCAAAAGAGAGTCTCTCGTACCTGTGGGGGTGGAGAAGCATTGTACTGGGCGACGTAGGGTTGAGACTTTTCCCCATATTGACCGTTGCTTTGACTCGGCAAGTAGTTCATGGGGATGGTTGGCGGCTGGGCCTGGTGAACTGGGCTCGGTGATGCCATAGATTGCGGAGTGTGTTGGTTGCTGGGATAGCCATAGACAACGCCCGGCTGGGAGTGTGTGAGTACGGATATCGATGTTTATTGGAAATCCTCACCTGGTCTGGCGTGGAGGGTGCAGAAAAGGGGACGTAATCGCCTCCATGTTTGGTTGATACAGAAGGCCCTACACGATACTCGAGACGATGTTAGTAACAATAACTAGAGGGCCTGCGTCATAGCTCACGGTGTTAGGATCGTCGTCTCCCGCCGTGCTTCGCCGCCTTTAGAGAATGTTAGTATCATTTAAGTCCACCTGGACGAAGTGTAGTGTTACCATCGTTCGCTCTTGTCAAATGATGAAGCCGGGGTTATAGGTGATGAGTGGTTTTGAGCTGAATTGCGAAGCCAAGTCGCTGGACAAGTTGTCACAGGAATGAGCACCGTCTTTTTATACCCTTAACTTTGCCCTTCCATTGGCGGACTCTTATATTGAGAGCTTGAGGTAATCCTTTGAGACACCAGGCATAAATCGTCCAGGTGGGACGAAGCGACTGTGACGCCCAAAAGAGGATACGGCTGACTCTGTGCTAGTTAGTAATGGAGGGTAACCTCCGTGGTGGAATTCTCCGACAGACCACGGAAAACAGCATCTCAGCCCCCACAGTCAGCTATTAGGGGTGGAATAATCAATAAATTGTGATTGAGCCTCAGATGTCACAGTCCGACTCAAGAGTCTTGGCCCCTTAGACGTGTGCGCTAATGTTGGTCGACCAGTCTATAGCGCGGCATTTGCCCCATGTTTTTCTTATAGGAGGAGCCTAGTATTTGTGGAACTCGTGGGATGATTACCACCACCCTGTTCTTGTACCGATTATCTAAACTTTTAACAATTCGTTTGGTATTTAGGTAAGAAGGCACATAATATATGAAGGAGGAGATCTCGGAAGGCTACAAAACCATCCCACAATAAAACAAGGAGGAGTGTATTAGCGCTAAAAGGAGGGTAAACAATGCACTCGAGTGATCTAGTTCATGGGTTGTCTTACTGCCAAGACACCAAGGTTACCCAGGTATGCAGGTCGCAGATAAATTACAACTTTTAACGGACGGTTATACGTCCAACCTTTATATACCTGTGTAGTTCACCTAACCAATATCTGAATATAGGGATTTATTCAAATTCAAAGGGGTTGCGATAATTAACAACCTGTAAAAGTCTCAACAGTCAAAAAAGTGAGGTCGAAATATCAAGATGTTATTGTATCACGCTATACATTAGCAACCAGCAGTGCGATTATGTCTTGCAGATTCGATGCCACTTACCTCCCAGGGTGCCCCTTGCATCACCCAATCTGAGTCACGGTTAGTAAATGAGCTGAGTCTAAAAGCGGAGAGATCGTCCGTGCGCACTTGGAGGCGCATCTATATATAGCAGTCGATAACTCTGGGAAAACGCTTGCAATTAGCGCCCTAGCTAAACTGACCTAGCAGAATAATGAATTGACGGGAGCTAAACGCTCTTTGGCAACCCTACGGGTGATCGCCGCGCGCCGTCGAGAATCAATCGCACCAGGTAAGCAAGAACGTTACTTTAACATTTAAGATATAACTTTTGCATAGTTATTTACCGGCTGCCGTATTAGTTAGGGTTAGGTTTAAAGGCTAGCTGAGTGTAGGGTTAGGCCCCGGAGGGTTTGGGGGCCGGCGCGAGAGGCCCCCCTATTTGAGTATATGGGCTTGATAGTTGGAGTGATATTGGTGGTGATGGTGATGGTATTAGTGGTGTTGTTACGGGAGTTGTACCCGCCCTGCTCGGTTAGTGCACTGACCTGTAGTAGGTATGGGGGGGATGAGAATTCGTGGTGGGGCTGCCAAAGAACTTAGGATCCTACCAGGCCAGTTCAGCCGAGGCGGGTGTTAGTTTTCTGGCGTGCTATATGAGCTAGTCTATAGACATCACCGTGGCGCTGGATCACGAACGCCAAGCTAATGCGCTCCGGACCGCACCTCGTCAGATTACGTCGGGAGCCTTGGCTAATTCCCGAGATAATATCAACCACACTTGCTTCTTGCTTTGTCATAATGATAGAACGACCCCGAAGCAAGGGACATCAATCAATTAGTTGGATTTTGCGCAATGCCGTGGATAGAGTCACCATACCCGCATCAGGCCTTTGCTAGGGCTGCCGATGAAGCATTGCCCGCTCTTCGTCCGCAACCATTTAGTTTTGATGTGTGGGAATTTCGAGCTGGTGAGATAACGTTATATGAATTCGTTGTGCAGTTACGATTCTGACTGCGCAGATGTCCCGGACGTCCAATCGCTACCTGGTCTCGTCGATCCGAGTTACTGTGCTACGCCATGCGAACTCAGGATCGTGTAAGCACCTTATCTTAACTACATAAGCTACAAAGAAGGAATCACAGGAATTGATTTAGCTTTTCAGATTTGCTCCTCTCGATCTGGCTTTGCCACACTCTAGATTGCAATTTCTGGAACTCTTCAGGGTGCTTGGCATTCCATCGTCTTTCAGCAACGAGCGTGTTTACTCGGTCAGCCACAGTTTCGGTGCAATCCCAGACCAACGGGGTACAAATACGTGGTTCCATTTTCTATGCAAGAACATTTCCATCTCCAAGGATTCCGGGAACAGCCCCGGGGTCGCCTATCATCGCGGCGCCGACCCGGTGGCGAGAGACTCGCCAAGCCATATCCCTCTGCCACAGGCTGATTACAGTTATCTACGATCCGGTTTCTTCCTTCGTACAACGGCAGACGCTGGGACGACCCTTGCTTGCTTCGGAGCCAGTCCACGTGTTCGAACACGACTGCAGGAATTTACAGCTCATGCGTCGCGCAACGATGCCATTGCAGAACCATACTTACTACTTGATCTTATCATTGACGGTCTCTTCCAAGATGTGGACCATAATGTTTGGAACATGCAAACTGTTTTTGGCGCCTTAGAACACGTGAGTGCCGCGCTCAGTGGGGACTAAATATGGCATAACTTTTGCTAGTCCAGATAGTTAACCTTGACTCTTGCCAACTCGCGCCACGAACGGAATATTGGCAAAAAGATGCCCTTTGTCGCATTGCACAATGTCGCCAAACATATTGTACATTTAGGGGAGGCTCTTGATTCGTGCCTATTTTTGGTAGACAGCATGATCGCGGAGATTGACGCCAAGGACTCGTCGAACACTGCTGGGTATGCAAGGACAGTGTCAGGGAGTACCACGATGACATTGACGTCCGTGACTACGACATCACAACTGCGATCTAGTCTTTTATATCGCCGCTCGCTTTTCCGGTCCACTAAGCTAAGGCTCACTAGCCTTTCCAAGCGGGTCGACAACGCCATCAATCTGGCGTTCAACATGGTGACACAGCAGGACTCCATGCTGATGATCCAAGATTCTAGCTCCATGAAGATTATTGCCGCTATTACGTTGCTATTCCTACCGACAACGACAGTGGCAACCGTAATAGGCGGCGAACTCTTCTTGTCGAGTGTAAGCGAAGAAGGTTGGTTGATTGAGACAAGCCCGTTGTTCATGAGAATGTGGTCCATTGCAGTTCCGCTCACGCTGGTCGTCGGGGCGCTTGCATTGGCATGGCACTGGTGGACACATAGCGAGCAGAGGCAGCATGTAGTTGCGGTGGTGAGAAGGCGAACGGGGCTTTAAGGGGAACTTGGACATGTACGCCTTACAGCATTCTGTTCTAGCATACTTAGATACGTTCAGAGGTCGGAACAACTCAACCGGTCTTCACCGGTTACCCACACATCTTGCATCCTTGCTATTGCTGGAATCTTAGTTTTGCACCTCAAATCTCGCAATTCCTTTAAGCTGGACTGTACAAACTTTTAGGGCATGACAAGTCTGTAGCATGCCATGCGACTATACTACATCGTTGTACGGCGCCTTGATTGATTCCACGCCGAAAAAATATTCAATGAGAGGCAAGTTATATGCTCAGCATCTAAAGCGGAGTTGCCTGTCCCATGCGGGTTGATCTTGCCAGCCTGAGGTGACCAGCTGCCCCTATTCTCAGTCGCGTCTCGTCCTTCCCTGTCAGGGAAATAATCACCAAGCCTGTCCTTCGAATTTGATAGGCACATGCAGCATCCGGTCACCCGTATCTGATACCCTCGGGAGCCTCCCACCTCTCACATTCACCTGTAAGGAGTAATGGAGAAGGCGAGGCTCTCCCAGGCCGCCGTCCCTCTCCTTTCGCCATTCTACGAACTCGTCCTTGGTAACACCATCTCGAACGTGCTTATTCCTTTCCTTCTGCTCCCCCACGGTTTGACAAGGGAGCGGGGCCGTCCGGCCCTCGCCTCCGGGTGGGTAATCGTGGCCAGTCCAGATCTTGAAGTTTTCTGGCAGGTTCAGTATCTTGCGAACCGAGGCGAAGAGATCGAGAGCACTCCCGCCAGGGAAGTCACATCGGGCGGAGCCCACATCGGCGTTAAAAAGAGAATCGCCGCAGAACACGTTACCTGAGAAACAAGACAGTGTCAGTATGAGAAGCCAAAGCCAACTGAGATCAGATGAAGCATACTTCCAATTACGTATCCCATGTTGTCCGGCGTGTGACCGGGGAGATGAATCGCTTTGGCCTCGATGCTGCCAACGCAGAATGCCTCATCATCTTCGAAGAGATGATCAAAGGCTCCCTCGAGCTCATCTCTCGGGATGCCGTAGCGAGGGGCAAAGGTCTCTTGGACTTGGCTGATCCTCCTCCCAATGCATATATCGGGGCGAGGCTGTTGTTGTTCTGCGAGCCGCATCTGAAGATAGCTCGCAGCCGTTAGATGATCGGCGTGGGCGTGAGTCTCGAGGAGTTTCTCAATCTTGTATCCCTGCTCGCGAACTAATGAGAGCAGGGCGTCGGCGGTCAGTGTGGAAATGGCGGCTTTTGCAGGGTCAAAGTCGAGGACAGGGTCGATGATGACGGCGGATTTTGTGGTAGGGTCTGCAACCACGAATTGCCAAGTCCCAGTTGGAGGGTGGAAAATGGGATTGATCACCGGTTCAGAAGCCATTCCGCCTGATGAGGATGCTCTTGACAAAAGGCGCTGCGAGATTATTCGGGGACGGACACTGTAGAATGCTGTAGTGGACCTGGAGGAACACTGGTTCAATTCTCGAGAGGGTGGAAACCCCAGTACTTAAACTCAAGTACGCCAGTATTGCTAGCCGCCGAACTCAGTAATCGTCGGCGAAAGCTAGGGTTTTGGCGTCGTGAGCTGAATGCCAGCCCGCAGGGGCTCGTCCAATACGTCCGCTCGGAGAACTCAGGCTGTGAAGTAGGTGCAAGAGGGATCGTACGATGGAGGATCGGCCGTCAGGGGCATTATTCGGTCGCCGGTGGCATTTGCACGAAGTATCCGTTCCCTCGATCCCTGTAAAGACATAATGAGGCAAGTCACACTGACTTCGAATTCGGGGAAGTCAACCTCGGCATGAAGAACCTGGTGGGGATGTCAATTTGAGGACGCCGACCTGTAGTCGAGCCGGTCCCCACTCTGCCGGCATGAAGCCCGAAGTGGAGCCCGGGACTGAGATGACTGGGATGATGGCGGTATCTTGCCGTCCTTACAGCTACGAGAACTGATAGTGTCCCGCCATAGTGTGGGCCTCACATTTTTCGGCACCATTCAGATTCGACAACGGCGGAGAGGGCATCGATTGAAACTGACGATGTCGGCGCTCGCCGACGACTGCGAAAGGAGCATGAGAATAGTCGTACGGAATGCTAACTATTCTCTTGCTGCCCCGGAGGTCCCGGCGACAGCCGGGATCCGGAGTGGCACAGAGTTGGTATGTGGAATATTTTCCCTGCCGGTTCATATTCATTTTTGCCAAGTTCGCAAAGCACCCCTTGACGGTTTTTGGAACCACACGAAGTCTACGAGCAAACCTTTCAAAATGCAGATCTCCGGACTTGTGAGACCTTACATCACGCACAGAAACATATAACTGAAGAAAAGTATATTAAATAATTACTTAACCTTTAAAACGACCTAAATAAAGGGTTAAAATAACGAACGCCTTTTCTATACATAAAAGAATAATAATAAAGTAAAGATACGGCTACCGGAATAACGAAAACAATAACCGTTATTTCGAAAATTAATTAAATTAAAACATTTTAAATTTAATATATTATTAACAAACTTGAAGTTAATAACTTATAAATTTACGATAACTAATAATTATTTAAGAAAATAATTTAATAATAATTAATGAAAAATTTTAAAAAATAATTTACAAAAAATTAGAAAAAGAAATAAAAATTATTTAACAATTAAAAATTAAAAATAAGAGAGAAGAAAGGTTTATTTATAAATGGAATTTATAAATAGATTAAAAAAATTTTCATATAAGGATATAGCCCTAGGAGGCTAGGGCAGCAGCCGACTAGCCGTCGACCTACTTACTAATATAAATAACCTTTTAGCAGTTAGCAAAAGATGCTAGAAAAAGGAATTTAATACACTTGCTACTTGAAATCTGCTTTAAAACTGGTCGGTAATTACCTCACTTTGCCTACAGCTATCTATTACCTTATATTGTAATAAAGTTCAGACTTACATTTTTAAATATTAAAGTTTTACACTATATTATTAATATACGTAAACTTAAAAGAAAAATATAACGTACCGCATAAGCTCGCGGCTCCTACAAGCTCGCGGCTCCGTTTTTAGCACATTTTAACTACCTAACTTAAATTATGTATTATTCAACATTAATAATATGGAACGTCTTATAAAAAATCGAAAATAAACTTAGCTATCCAGGTGAAAAAACGGACCCTAATATTTTATTTTAAAAAACTTGTTTTAATATACGATATTGCCGTATCGATTTTAAGAGCACGATATTATAATAAACGCGTCCAAACAGATATTTTCCCTAATTTGCGAAAATTAACGCCGGCTAAAAAAAATCGATTATCGAATATATTTTTAACTTAAATGCGTAAACGTGTTGTACTTAGCGTTACTATATTAAAAATACGGCAAATTTATTATTCGCGT
This sequence comes from Monosporascus sp. GIB2, assembly GCA_004155935.1. Classification (NCBI taxonomy): domain Eukaryota; kingdom Fungi; phylum Ascomycota; class Sordariomycetes; order Xylariales; genus Monosporascus; species Monosporascus sp. GIB2. The sequence goes on from QJNV01000015.1 coordinate 82,373, forward strand.
AACGGGTTATCGGACGCGTTAGAGTTAATTAAGTTGTTAACTTTATTAAATAATAATAAAAATTCGAAACGCGTTTAAATCGAAAGAAAATTTTTTTAAAAAGTTTTATGTGAAAATTTAAAAATATTTCGAAAATAATTTAAACTTACTCGGGTTATAATCGTAAAGTACGGTATCGTAGAAAAATATTTATAATTTTAATAAAATAAGATTTTAAATAAGGTTTTTTATGATAACTGGCATAATTATTATTAATATTAAAAAACGTAGAAATTTTAAATAAATTTAATAAAAAATTATAAATAATTTATAATAATATAAGTTATTAATTTTTAAACTTAAGCCTTACCTTTATTTATTATTTTTATAGAAAAAAGTTACCTTTTTCACTGGTTCGCCGCTAACCTATTTTTACTTAATTAAAAATTACTATAAGTAATAATAATTAAATGATAAATATATTAGGTTTAAAACAAGTTTAATATTTCGATTAACATATTTAAATACGTACGAAAAAATCGAAACGTTTTTTAATTCTCGAAGGTTACGAAAATTACTGTTTAATAAAATTTAAAAAATATTACGCCAATTACAAGATTATTATATTTTGCATATCCGTATATTTTTCTTATTTACTTTAATTTTTTAACGTAATTTTTTTTCATTAAAACGCGTTTATTCGTTATATATAGAAAGTTTTATACGACGTTACGTTACTTATATTACCAAAGGAGATTTTATTGCTAGTTTTTGTAACGCGTTTAAAATTATTAAAATAATTAATAATATTAAATCGGAATTCGTAAAAATGAAATTTATCTTTTTCGATTTTAATCGTGCTTTTTTCGAATTATAAATATTAATTATATTTATATTAATTATGTTTTTATTTATTTTTATTAATTTCGTTATTTCTTTATTTACGAAAACTTTTAAAAATATTATCGAAATGATTTGACGGGGACGTTATTTATAAAAATAAATTAGAAATTATTAAGGTAATTCGCTAACGAAAATAATTAAATCGGTTAATTTTTTAATAAAAAAACTTACTATTATTATACGAAAACGCTGTTTTTCGGAAGGAATACAGCTTATTATACGAAACGAATTATATTTTAAATAAACGTTTTTAAAAAGGAATATTTACTAAAAAGGAAATATAAGCTTTTATAATTACAAAAGAAGGTAATAATAAATAATCGCAACTGGCAATAGCCGAAAGTAATTTTTGTAAAAGGGTTTAAGCGAAAGAACGGAAATATGACATTTACAGCAAGCCTGAATATAATGCGCGTACTTATAAAAAGGATACAAAAACGTTTAATAATAGAAAATCCGATTAGATTAAATTAATTTAATATGTTATGGTTATTTAATTCGAATTTATTATCGCAACGTGCCACAAATAGAGCCGCGAGCTTATGTATAACATTAACGAATTTTATTTTTAAAATTATTTAAAATTCTAACATAAAAAGTTAAAACGGAACAAATAGTGAAAAACAAAGAATGATAATTTTTAATCACTAAATACTATATAATAAAAGAACGTTTTAAAACTTTATGAAATTTAATAATATATTTAATATTTAATAATTAAATAAATTATTACAATTATTATAATTGTTTGTCTAAGTTAAAAATTAGACTTTAAATATATCAGCCCGTATAAAACTACTAAAACAATTTTAGAAAATAATTATTAATTAAAGTTACTATCTAAAATCAAACTTTACTTAATTTTCTATATATTTTTATTCGAATTAGTAGTAAATAGTATCAAAATACGTACCTAATAAAATAACATAAAGGGAAAAAGCGAACAAATATACGAAACGAAAAAAATACTTAACGTTAAAAAACATCAACGGATTTACCTAATGTTTAATGAAATAAATAAATTACTTAAACTCGGAAAACATTTAAAACCCCGCGAAAAGTCATATAAACTCTAAGTAGTTATTAAAAAATATTTACCGATAACGGTAAAACCGTTAAGAATAATAACGTTCTAATTTATATTATTTAACAAAAATCTATAATTTATAATATTTTAATTAATTACGTTTAAACTTTTTAAGACTTATACGATAATACTGGAAAAAATTCACTGTCGTCCTGCTTACTTAAAAACTAAAAAATACGGTTAATCAATTTCACACTCTTAAATTAGTAATATTATCATTAACGACGTATATAAAAAAAACGTATTAAAAGTTCGACCGAAATTTTTTCGGTAACTAGTTCTTTTTTTTTCAAATAACAAACTTCTGTTACGTAACGGTTAATTATAGTAATAGAAATACTGGTACCGCTACAAAAATAACCTTAACGAACATACTTTCGACAGCGCGAAACCCGCTTTATCATTTTACATTAAAAGGTACTGCGCAAAATAAATCGAATAAAATATTACATTAAATAATCTTAAGCGATCGACGTTTAAAAATATACAAAAATATAATAAATACGTATGAAAACATTTACCGAAAAAAAACCTAAAAAATAAAATTATAAAGAAAAACGTATTATAACCTAACACGTTAGAGCTTTTAAAAACGGTCGTAAGTAAAGATAAAAAATATTAAATAAGTTAAATTACGTAATAAAATACCAATTTATTAAAACTAATTTAATAAATTAAATAATTAACTTACTAGAAAAATTTAATAAATCGGATTACTAACTTATTAGAAATAATCCAGTATAACGGCTAAGTTAGTTAACCAACTATTAAACCTAAACGTACGGGTTTATGATAGCAGGAATACCGTAGAAAATTGGGCAATAAGTAATAAGGGTAATTTAATTACATTTCGTAATACTAAAGGTATTTTAAATAATAAAGTTATATTGCAAGCTATCGTTTTCTAACTATAGAATTTAACGAGTATATATATATCCTAAAATAGATTAAAATAGATATCTTAATTTAAGTAGATCTATTTTATATAATTTAACTTACTTAAGTCCTATTTCGGTTTTCGTTAAGAGACCGTTTCCGAGGCTTAACCGTTTGTGTTATGATACGATCCCTTTTATTAAAATTTTCGCCCCGAAGATTTTTCTAGTAAGTACTTATTTTTTATATCACATCGGGTCATTTGGCTAACCGTAAACTTCGTAGTCGTTCTAATTAAAAGAAAAACGTTATTTCCTTTGCTAATTATATTACTAAGTTTGATTTCGAAATTATGCTATATATTTTTTATTTTATAAAGAGTTTAAAATATATAATAATTAAAAATTTTAAGTATTACGAGTAATGTATTCGTTATACCAATTATCGTTACAATGGTTATATAATACCGTTTTATTTCCTCGAACGTATTAGTTATATTAAAAATTATTTAGATTAAAAAAGTAATTTACATAAAGGCGGTTTTTTTTTTAATTTTGATAGGATATTTTAAATACAACTTCTGAAATTTTAAAGTAAATTTCGCGCTTTGTTCGTTTACGGAAATAATAAGTTCTTTTTCATAAAAAAGAGATGAAAATAATTCGTTGAAAAGTGGGAAGTATAAACGAATTAAAGGATTAAGAGTAATTAAAAAAGTAAAACCGTTTGGCGGCTAAGATGTAAGCCGTTATCTTTTGGACTGGCCTTTTTTTAGTGGTACTAAATAAGTATTCGTCGACGAGTTGGATTAGGACGTTATTTTTAGTTCTGCCGTTGTTAGTGAAAACCTTTAGCAGACGTTAGACGTTTATAAGTTTTCTTGTAAGTTTTTAAATATTTTCGAAGTTAGGATAATTTTTTCACTTAATTAAATATTAGGTAAGTCTGTCGATTTTTCGTATATCGAAAATTTTTTTTTTTCGTACATTTGTTCGTTTTTTACCTTTATATCGTTTTACTTAGTATGTATTTTAATAGTGTCCGTTATTAACTTAAGTAAGGATATATAAAAAATTGGATAAAGTTTGATTTTAGGTAGCAGTTTTAATTAGTAATTATTTTTTAAAAATTTCTTGATGATTTTGTATAAGTTAATGTATTTGAAATTAAGTTTTTGATTTAGACGTTTTATCTAGATATTTTTAATAGTTAGGTAAACTATTTCCCCCTCTGAAAAAGTTAATTTTTCTAACCGTTTTTGGTTATAGTATTTTTTTATTTGATTACTTATAAATTCGAGTTCTGTTTTTATCTTTTGGTGTAATTGCTTAAGCTGTTTTATTATAAAAAATAGTTTTAATATCAAATAGGCTTTTTTTTAGGTTTTTTTATAAACTTTTAAGATAAATCTAATATTAGCTATTAACGAGGTTATCTTAATACTTTTATAGTAACTGGTGTTATAAGTTATTTAAACTATTGATAATTTTTAACCTAATTATTTTGTTCGTAATTAACGTAATATCGTAAGTATGTTATTAATATTTGATTTTATTATTTTGTTTATTTATTTATTTAGGGTCGAAACGTCTTAAATAATTTGTAATTTAGGTTAACTTACGTTATTAAGTTTTACTAGAATTTAAAGGTAAACGTTATTCCTTTATCCGAAATAATATTACGTGGTAATCCGTATACGTTAAAAATATTTTTGAAAATAATGTATGTTATTTATTCGGCATTTGTGTTTTCGTTATAAGGTAAAAAGTAAGAAAATTTTTAAAAAAAAAATTAATTTACTATTACGAAAATGCTCTCGTAATATATGCTTGTAGTTAAATTTTTTAATAAAAAAAGTTTGGTAATAAAATTTATCATGATGGAATTTTATGGTCATTTTACGATTGGTAATAGTTGTAATTTTTCGTATGGCTTATGCCGTCGTATTTTCACTTTAGTATAAATATCGTATTACTATAAGACATTTTATATTATACTTTTTATTTTAGGGAAATAATAAATGCGTTAAAAGTATTTTAAGATTTTATAGATTTTTAAGTATTTATGAAATTAATATTACTATATATTTTGTATTAAGTTTTTTTTTAATATATTTTAGAACTTATAGTTTATTCGTCCGTTTTTATAAACCGTCGTTATATATTTTGATTTTTTAATATATATTTAAAGGTATTATTTATACTGCTGTAATTTGTCATAGGCGTAGTTATCTTTTTATAATGGTATCGAAAATTGCATAACTAATTTTAACCGTTTTCTTTTTAAGGTTTGGTAGTTTGCTAAAAACGTCGGTTTTGCCATTTTTTAAGTTTTTTTATAATATATAATAATAAAATCGTATTCCGTTAATTTTTTTTGCATAACGAAACTGTCGTGCTATAAGTCTTTTAGTCGTAGTAAATCGGGTGAGATTTTTATGATCCGTATAAACCTTAACTTGATATTAGTTACTTTTAAAAAGGTATTTGAACTCGCGAAATGCCTTAATAATAACTATAAATATTTTGTCGGGAATAACATAACGTAATTTAGATTTTTATAATTTGTAAGAAAAAAAAGCAGTAAGATATAATATATCTTAATTATTTCATTATCTGATTATTACATTTAAAGCATAATTTAACGCGTTAGCCTTTAATTCTATTAGGCGATTCGGATCGTATATAATTAATACTAGCTAATTCGTAATTATTTTCTTAATTTATTAAAAACTTTCCTTTTTTTAATAAGTTTATTTAGAGGTATTGCTATCCGGCTAAAGTTTTTAATAAATTTTCGATAATAATTAGCGAATTTAAGAAAATTTTATACTTTTTTAATTATTGTGAGCGTTATTTAATTTCGTACTATTACGATTTTCTTAGGGTTTATTTTGATATATCTAAAAGTAATGATATAATTTCGGTATTGAATTTTTTAAGTATAAAATTAACTCTTTTTGCGTTAACTAGTAAGTTAGCGTTTTAAAGTAATTATAATACCTTATAAATATATTTCTTATATTGTTCTTTTATTTTCGAAAAAATAAGAATGTCGTTGAGATAGTATATTACGAAAACGTCGAGATAATTTTTAAGAATATAATTAACCATACGTTAAAAAGTTGTTAACGCGTTGGTAAGTTCTATAAGGGTGATAAGGTACTTATACAGGCTATATTTAGTTTGAAATATTATTTTTTATTCGTAGCTTTGTTTGATTCGAATTAAGTTATATCTATTTTTAAAGTCGAAAGTAATAAATTATTAAGCTTTATAAAAACGATTTTTTATTTCGTTAATTAAAGATAATAGTATTCGATTATTAATTGTAATATTATTAAGCTATCGGTAATCCACAACTAAGTGTAATTTTCTATTCATTTTTGGTACGAAAAATATACGATATCTAGTTAGTAATTTTAACAGTCGAATTTATCCCTTTTTAAGTCGATTTTCTAGGTATTTTTTAAGCGCGTATAATTCTGTTTCGTTAAGGTTATAGATAGGGTAAGACTTAATTAATACTTTTTTTAAAGCAATTTTATAATCTTATTCGTTATGTTCCAATAGTTTTATTTCGAGCTTTTTTCGGAATAAGCGTTTATACTTATAGTATTATGGTGATATATTGGTTAAGTTTTTTAACTTTTTAAGTTGTTATTATAAATTATTATTTAATTGCTCTAGTTTTATTCTAATAATAATAATAATACGTTGTATTTTTTTATAATACCTATTTTTTAGATTTTATTCCTATAGATAGTAAGGTTTTTATCGTATTTTATGCCGGTATTCGTTGCTATTTTTAATCGAATGTTAAAATCTTTATCGTTTTTCTTTATAGTTATTGTTAAATTATAAAAAGAATTTTATCTAGCTAATTTCTCAATCGATTAAGGGGTTATACTAGTGTAACTATATTTTTCTTAAAATTATGTCATAATTCCTTAGCGGTACGATATCGAAGTTAATTGTTATATTTTTATAGTAATTTAAATCGGTTAATTACTTTGGATATAATGTAATTACCTTTTAAAACGTTGCTATTTACCATAACGGTGTACTAATATATCCTAATTCGTATTTTTAAAATAATAGAATTATCGTTATCCCTTATTACTGTTAAAGCCTTTTTTAAAAACTTTCTTCATTTCTTTTAAATTTTGCCATCCTGCGGCTTTTTTATAAGTAGCTTTTATCTTTTAGGTATTCAAGTTGGTAAATTTATTTATCGTACTATTCGTTTTCGTCTTGTAATTATTGAATAATATTTTATTATTATTTATTTTATTTTCAAATTTTCTAATATATCTTTTATAGCTATTTACTTAACCGTTTAAGATTAATAATTTATCAACTTATAAACGTATTTTCTTATTTTATCACATAAAACATTTTTCTATATTATAAATAACGTTTTACGTAATATTATTTTTGTTTTTTTTTTTTAATAACTAGCGAAGGTTCTTATATATTTTTAACCTTATTTTGGAGTTTATCGTAGTGGTTAGTTAAAGATAAAGATTAATAATTAGCTATCATGTGATTAAGTTAAGGTCTTTTTGTACCGTTTCTTCTTGTTGTTAATATTCGTATATGTTATAGAAATAAGAAAGGTCCTTTTAAGAATACTCTTATTTTTTTAGCCAACTATCTACTACGATTAACGTATTTACCGTTTCTTTCTTTATGCTTCGCAAATATCGATATTATTGTTAGTTTTAAAGGTTACTCCCTTATTACTTAATGAAGTCAAACTCTTATCTTTATATTCTTGTAATTTTTTTAAAAAAAAATATAAGCTTTATATTTTTCGTATTTAAAGTATCGCGTTTTTATATAATGGATTACGTAAAGTTTTTTATATCGGTTAACTTTTTTAAGTAAAATAAACTTCATCTATTTTTAATAATTTTATAACTATTCTTTTATTATTCAAGTTATATATTATTATATTTGTTTTTATTGTTTTCGTAAAATCGGGCTTTTATTAATTAATTATGCTTATTTTTCGTAATTTTGTAACTATTAGTATATAATTACTTAACGTATTTTATTTTTCCGTACTTTTTTTACGAAAGTCTTTTAGTTTTCCGTTAAACTTATTATTACTTATTATACGATAATCTAAAAAGGTCTTATTTTTATTAGATTATGGTAAGAGTTTTTTCTTTTTAATTATTTTAAAATAATCCTATAGGTACCGGAGTTTATAACTTATTTTATTATAATTTCCTAAATAATCTATATTAAGGTGCTTTATAGCTCATTTTACTACAGTTCCAGTATTAAACTTATTATATACCTTGTTATTAAATAACTTTAATTTCTATAAATCTTATTATTAATTTATAAAAAGTATTTTAGTATCGGAATACGTTATTATTAGTAGTATAACGTAATTTATTATCATATTTCCTTTTAATATTGCGAGTTCGTTAGACGTATTATTAATTGTCGATTTTTACCGCTATTGCGATATAATTAATTAGATATTTAAATCGATCAATTTTAAATAATTTCTTTTAGACTTTTTTCTTTAAGCTATCGAGAAACCGGGCCACTAATATTTCTTATCCTTAATTAAATTTCGAAGAAAATTAAATTAACTTATTGCTATAATTAAAAGTAAATTTTTTATATCGTAATTGTTAAATCTTAATTTTCGCCTTCGTTTTTTCGTTTACTATTTCGAAAGTTTTTATAAGAACTTATTCGAACTTTTTATAAACGTTATAAATTTGTATTACTTTAAACGTTTTTTACTTCAAGGGTACCGTAATATGTTTTCTTTTAACAGGTTCGAATTAGATAGTAACATATCCTGAAAATTATCCGGCTACGAATTTAACTTGCGAGGTTAATATAGCTAATCGTATTGGAAAGTATCCAAAATAAGATCGATATTAAATAAGAAATAATTATAATATAATAGATATTTTATTAAAAGGTTTAGATTCAAAAGGTTTTAGCATTTTTTCTGAGTTCTTGCTAAGTATTACCTGGATAGGTTCGCCTATATTGGCGGGTTCTTTACCAGATACCTATTGCGCTTATTTTTTAAAAAGCTTTTAAGTAACTTAAAGGGTTATAATAAGTTCCAAATTATCCTTTTCCAATTAACCAATACGTTGATTTATAAGATTTAGTCGTTTAAAAAAAAATTTTAATTAAGAAAAATTGTTAATTTTTTTTCATTCGAATTTATGTTGTTTTCCGGGATTTCGTAGGCGGGTTGTTTGCTAGTAGATATATTGTCAAAATATTGCTTAAAGTTTAACGATATTATTAAATAAGAACTTGTAACGTATAACGGCTAGATTTATTAACTAATTATTAAACCTAAACGTACGGGTTTATATTAGCAAGAATACTATAAGAAATTAGGTAATAAATAATAAGGGTAATTTAGTTACGTTTCGTAATATTAAGAGTATTTTGAGTAACGAAGTTATATTGCAAACTATTATTATTTAATTATAGAATTTAACAAGTATATATATATCTTAAAATTGATTAAGATGGATATTTTAATCTAAGTAGATCCATTTTACGTAACTTAACCCACTTGAGTCCTATTACGGTCTTCGCCAAGAGACCGTTTCCGAGGGCCTAGTCGTTCACGTTATAACATCCAGTAAATTAATTAAAACTATATACGTTCGTTATTTTATAAGTAGATAACAATAACGTATAATATAACTTCGTCACCTAAAATACCCTTAGTATTACGAAACGTAACTAAGTTATCTTTAATTACCCCAGATTTCCACGGTGCTCCTACTAATATAAACCCGTACGTTTAAATTTAATAATTAGTTAAGTAAACGAACGTTATAAATATTTTTCAGCAATAATTAGAATATTTAGTAAACATCTGGACCATTCCCGTTTAAGCTAAGCTTATTCGCTTATTACACCTAGTTGTTATTAGGTTTTTATAACTTTGAGATATAATTAATAATACTTTTATAACATATTATAGAAATTTCTTAATTCTTTTTTAAACCTAATTTATACGTTTTTTCTATGTAAATCCTTCTAGGGCAACCTCATTTCTGCTTTGCAAAGTAGCCTCCTCTTTTATCGTAATATAATTTCTTATAAATCTTTCAATTTTAATAACTAATGTTGTCTTTATTTTATATAAAGAAAAATACTTTTTATAAATAAAATATTCAAATTTAAATATTAATATCGAAATAATATTAAAAAAATTAAAAATTTATACATTAATTTGTAATTAAAATGGATCGAAACCATTTTGTTTTCTTTTTGTATTTAGAATTAAAAAAATTATTTCGATATAATATTATTAAAAAGTATTATATAAGCGCGCCATTTAAACAAACTCGCGACTTATTTTTGTCTATATTCTAATTACCCAATTTTATAAGCTCTCGCACCTTCCTTTAGGCGGGGGCGGGGGAGGGGAGGCTGCCTCGAAGTCAACGCCGACCTTGACAGGTCAGTCAAGTAGCAGACCTATAATGCCAGGTGGCTTCAGCAAATCTAGGGCTGAAAACATTCGAATTATTACACATGATTGCTTTCCATCAACTTTGCAAGCTTCCGCTTGTACGTCCTCTTCGAAACCTTCTGAATCCCAAAAACCAACGAGAAAGTGACAACGACCATGGCAACCAGAATCACAATGAACTTCCAGAATTCAACAGAGACAACGAAATGCCCGTCGGTAGCGGAATCAACAAGATGCGAACTGAGGATCCCCTATACGAAGTTCGAAAAGAACGAAAAGAATATTAGCCAGAAAATGGTACAAGCGATTGTGATTTGGGAGACGAATGAGGAGAGTAATTACCGCCAGGAGAGAGGCAGGCAAGTAGAGCGTAGCCACAACAGTCAGCGCCCGAATGTTGACGTTTGATTCATGGCCAATATTTTGCTCCAGCTTCCCTTGGAGGGCAATGTCTTTTAGCGTGGAAAGTGCGTCCTTGCTGGCGTCAAGAGCTTTGTTATTGGCCTTTAGTGACGCTTCATTCGCCTGTGCGCTCCGGAGGGACGAGCTATCCAGCCGGTGTTCGAGAATGCTTACGAGCTGACAGCGCGGTTAGAATTTGAGAAAAGTTACTCTCCGGAATGCGGGATAAGGTTGGCGGAACAGAAAAAGGGTTTTGTACCATGGACGCTGTCTCCGATGATCGCTTGAGAAGGCCATCCACGCGTGTTTCGTTGTAAGTCATTTCGGACACAAAGTCTTCCAACTCCTGACAAACTGCTTCTTTGAGTTCACTCGGTTGCTCGGCCCCAATGGTCTTCCAGAAGGACGCAATCCGAACGGAGAGATCAAGAGAGCTCTGTATCAAAGCCGAAGCCTGTATCAAGGTGCGGCGAAGTGCTTGGATCTTCTGCCGGTCGCTAAATGTAAGTTTATAGTCACCGGCATGAGCCTCTTCCGCGTGCGAGTACACTGTCTTGTCTTCCTGAACCCCCCAAAAAAGATACTCGTCAGAGAATTCACTATCGATCGCTTGAAGGGGGGAGAGGTGGGATTACAATTTTCGCCAAAATCGACATATTGTCTGTGAGAAAGGCACGCCAGTTTTGAAGAGTAAAGGAGAGCCCTAGAAGATGGATGGTGATCTGTCGGTGGCTAGTCTGGTTAGTTAGTGAACGCCAAGCTCGAATTTTTGTCTCCAGAAGGCTTTTGAAGTGGGGAGACGGCTTTATAAGAATCCAGGCACCGTCTGCTGATTCAAGGTCCAGCCTGTGGTATACGGCTGTCTGCCTCAGCGACCAGGGTTCCCCCTCGCCCCAGTCATTCTTCTCAAAGAACCGAAACAGGTATGATATCTCGGCCATGTCAGGGCTCTTGGCAGAGCGCCTCCAATGGAAATGATGGAACAGGTCATCATTGGTTTTCGTGCGGAACCCGAATTCGAACAGTGTTTCTATGAAGTAGGGAAAGGCATTGAACGCTGACAAAATCCGTGTCATGTTCTCGTTCTTTACAAGCATCCGGTCTCGAGAGTGACGTTGGTTGATTATGCTCGTTCACCTTTAGCTCGGAAACATTTCCGACAAAAACATCAGCACTAAGTAGAGTACTTACTAGACAACGTCTTGCCGGCGGTTATATGGGAAGCTGGGAAGCGTAGTGTCTTGTCCAATGACCTCACTCTTGGTGATGACTACTTGAATTAGCTTGATAAGCGGTTGTGACGGCATGGATCTCAATATACGCACCACCTCCATCTTCGTCTGCGACCTGCCATCGCTCGACATGGTCGACCTTGCTTGAAAATAACCTGTCCGCCTCCTGAACTAATCTTTGATCCAGCGATTCGGAATCGCAGCACCAAAATCCGTCCATCAGTGGCAACTGCGGATGGGATCGAGATAGCACGTCCTTTGCCACCGACAACGGATTGTGTTTTTGATTGCTTAATTGTGATAGATAATCGGATTGCGTTCCGAGTCCACGCCCATAGTTGTCTTTGATTCCAGGTCACGGACGCCGAAAATCTCGGCAAAGTCCGTGACTCTAGGTCGGGGCCTTCCCTTCAATCAGCATCCACCACATAGTCGTCAGCTCGCTGCACGGTTCAAAGCATGGCAATTCGTCAGTAAATCAAGTACCGGCATAGGAATATTGAGGGGCTCACTAGACCCATTGAGCAGTTGCATGGCCCGGCATTTATGCACTTGTTCACACCACACCCCGCAACACCATGCACAAATTAGAGTGAACAGCGAAACGTATTACAAAAAAGGTTATCACATACCACAACGGATGGATGGATGCGGCCGAGAGCAGGATTGGCAGATGTACCTTAAGGTCGTGGCGCGTTCCCAGGAAGCGTCGAGGGCTATATAGCCTGCCAGCGAAGACTGTCTCGCTGTCCTGTCGATTCGAATTGGAGTGTCGCGCCCCACAAGTTGGCTTGGCAACTTTTTTGCGACGCATTCGCTCAATAGCTTGTTAAGATTTGTGTTAATATTTGTATACGGATAATAATTATATATTCATGCTATATATCAAATGATCATTTCGATGACAGCTATGTCGTCGATTTGGCTCATATTCATAACTTTCATACGCGTTACCTTATTGATAAAAAAGTTAAAAAGGTATGAAAGTAATGGTCGAAGTGGCGAGAGACTGGCAAGGGCTGGCGATAGCCTTGGAACAGCTGCAACGGGCTGCAAATTGTTGCCAAGCACGCCGAGACGACTTTGAAGTCGTAGCAAATTTTACATCACAATAAACCGTCAAACATATCAAGTTTCTAAGCCGTATATCTTAACACGTATATAGGTTACCAACCTGCAGCTAGGATGATGGTATAACCCTCGTCGGAAGCAATATTTTGACATTATATACGGCTTTGTTACTGCTAAATACGTTGTAATATACTTAACTATATATATATTATCTTTAATGTAATTTGTTTTAAACTTAAATTTAGATGTTAATATGGTAGATATAAAGCCGTATATAATGTTAAAATGTTGCCCTCGACGAAGGCTATACTATCGTCCTAGCTGCAGGCTGGTAACCTATATACGCGTTAAGATATACGGTAGAAACTTGATAGTTTGACGGTTTATTAACAGTTTTGTTGTTGTTATGACCTAACAATCTTGGCCTCGCCAGACGGTCGGATGTCAGGAGAGCTAAGCTCCGACCTAGGCTAAAATGTCACGTGACCGGCTTAAAGGACTTAAAAGGCTTGGCACCTTAAGTTAATTAAGTTGGAAAGGTGGCTTAAAAGATTTAAAGGGCTTAAAAGTTTAAGCTAGTTAAGCATCTTAAGTCAAAACTAAAATATATACATTTTTTAAATTCCTTAATTAAATAGCGATAATTTGTAATATAATTTCGTTACCTAAAATACTTTTAATATTACGAAACATAATTAAGTTATTTTTATTACTTAATTTTTTACAATATTTATTAACATAAACCCGTTAACTTAGGTTTAATAATTAGTTAATTAATTTAGCTGTTATATGTTATAAACTTTTATTTAATAATACCGTTAAATTTTGAGCAATATTTCGATAAAATGTTTACCAACAAATAGCCCGTTTATAAAATCTTTAAGAATAATAATATAGATTCGGATAAAGAGAAGTAGACGTTTTCCCTAATTAAAAAAGAATTTTTCCGACGTTTGGACCTTATGAATTAACGTATTAGTTAATTGGAACGAAACAATTTAAAGCTTATTTTAATACTTTAAATTATTCGAACCTTTTTAGAATAAGTACGATAAATACTTAACGAAAAAACCGTTAATACGGAATAACTTATTTAGCTAGTATTTAGCAAAAAACTAAGAAAAATATTAAAACCTTTTAAGCTTAAATCTTTTAATGGAACATTTATTAAGTTATAGCTATTTTTTACTTAATACCGATCGTACTTTAAGTATTTCCTAATTCGACTTATTACGTTTATTTTATGAATTAAGTTTGCTATTAAATAATTCTTAAGTTATATAACTATTTAATTTAAACCTGCTATAAGAAAATATATTACAATACCCCTAAAATAACAAAACCTAAAGGTAATACAAATTTATAAAGATTACAAAAAATTTAAATAAACTCTTTTAAAAAATTTTGGAATAATAAATGAAAAAACGAGAACGGAAATAAAAATTCAACAAATACGATAAAAAAGATTTACCTCTAAATATAACAGCAAACTAATTTAACTTTTTTCGAAACTTAACTGGAAATAAAAAAGATCAATAGCTCGATTCTTCGACGGCCTCAAAAAAAAATACAAAAAAAATTATTCAAAAAAAATCGACTAAAATATCTAACCGATTATATTACTATGGCAATAAAAATTGATAACTAACAATATACCTAGCAAACCCGTAACACCAAAAAAATATAATAACAAAACGCATCATAACGCTAACATTAGCGCGCCTCGACAACAGAACATATCTTATAAGATTAAGCCTAAACCTATAAAAATTAATATAATATAACGATAAAATAAATAACAAATCGAATACTAGAACTATAATAAAAAAAGCTATAAAGCTTTTAAATATAAATTACCTAAAAAACCTTAATAAAATACATTATAAACTCCAATACCCACTAAATAACAATTTAGTAACATTAAAAGAAAAACTTTTACCATAATACAGTAAGCTAATATATTAACACTTTCGGAGAAAAAAATACGATAAAGCTAAAATAAAGCAAAAAAACTTTCACAAGCAATAATACAGCAATATCCTAAACCATTATCTAAATCTGCACTATTAATCTTACGTACGCAACAAAAACGAAACCAACAACAATTATTATAAATTATAAAAAAATAACTAGAAAAATACTAAACGTAAACTAAAAAAATCTGTCCTAATACTCCCGACCGACACGAACGTAAGTACGCCTTTTATTATCGACAACAGCAATATCCAAATTACGAAACTTGGAAATAATCGATTTACAAACGTATTATACGTATAATTAAAAAGAAATTCGATTTTCCCAATCAAACTGGAAAAAACAAACAAAACGAATAGTAATATCGCCACCTTCGTACCATTAGCTTACAAAAAGATATCGACCGGAAAACAACCTTATACAGCTAGCCCCCAAAAAAATATTACCCAAAAAAAAACCCTTTCTACTACTTCAAAAAATACAAATACCACTTTAAAGAAAAAAGAATACCTTAAAGAAACTTAATTTAACTATACGATAATAAGTCGCCGATCTATATCTTCAACTATCTACAACCACGAACCTATAAAAAAAAGAGATTTTGATAAACCTTACCTAAACTATCAAAAATCTCTAAGGAACTAATAAAAATACCTCTACATAAAAAGTAATCCAAATTATAAAAAAACGATTTATTTAATAAAATCAAAAAATAAAGTATTAAGCAAAAGAAATACTCCAATTAAAAAAGATAATAAAAATACAGAAAATTCGGATAACATAATTTTGCAACAAAATAAACAAACATAAAATACGTATCTCCAAACTGAAAAAATAAACAAACAACAACGACGTATAATAAGGTAACTACAAAACTAAGTAAACGACCTTAAAAAATGAATACGATAAACTAAACAACCCCTAAACGAAAAAAACCGCCTATAAAAAAGCCACAGGTTGGCAAAACATAAAAAAATTAATAAAAACTCCAAAAAAAAACTCTAGCAATAATAAAAAACAACGACAATCCCATCATTCTAAAAATACGAATTAAAATACACTAATATACCGCTATAATAAACAACGGAACTTTAGAAAATAACTACATTATACCTAAAGTATTTAACCAACTCAAATTACTATAAAAATATAAAAAAAACTTTTACATTACGGAAACCGCGGAAAATTAACCTTTTTTTTTTTTACGATAACGGAAAAATTACACGCAAAATTAATTAGTTTAATATTTTTATCGTAAAAAAACATATAACGACCAACTTTAACATAATACCGTTAAAAAATTACGATATAATTTTTAAAAAAAAACATAATTACGCTAGTATAACCTTTTAATTAACTAAAAAACTAACTAAATAAAATTCTTTTCACAACTTAACGACAAATATAAAAAAAATAATAACAAAAATTTCAACATTCGATCGAAAATAACGACGAATACCGGTATAAGGAAATAACAAAAACCTCACCATCCAAAAAAATACGACATAAGAAAACAAATAAATATTTTAAATAAATACGACGCATTATTACCACTATCAAAATAAAATTATAGTAATTAAATAATAATCTACAACAATAACCCCAAAAATTAAAAAACTTAACTAATATATCACCATAATACTACAAGTATAAAAGCTTTTTTCGGAAAAAACTCGAAACAAAATTACTAAAACATAACAAATAAAATTATGAAACTATCCTTAAAAAAAAATTTACCAAATTCTATCCCATTTATAACCTTAATAAAACGAAACTACATATACTCCGAAAAGACCTAAAAAATCGCTTTAAAAAAAGGTAAATTCGATTATCTAAATTACCAATTAATTATCTTATATTCTTTGTACTAAAAAAAATGGAAAATTAAGATTAATTATAAACTATTAACAGCTTAATAGCGTTACTATCAAAAATCAAATACTATTACCTTTAATTAATAAAATAAAAAATCGTTTTTACAAAACTTAATAATTTACTACTTTCGACCTTAAAAATAAATATAACCTAATACGAATTAAAAAAGGCCACAAATAAAAAATAACGTTTCAGACCAAATACGGTTTTTATAAATACCTTATTACTCTTATAAAACTTACTAACGCACTTATTACCTTCTAACGTATGGTTAACCACGTCCTTCGAAAATACCTCGATATTTTTATCTTTTCGAAAACTAAAAACTAATACGAAAAACATATCTATAAAATATTACAATTACTGTAAAACGCTAACCTGCTAATCAACGCAAAAAAAAACCAATTTCACATACAAAAAATTAAATATTTAAGTTATATCATTACCTCCAGATATATTAAAATAAACCTTAAAAAAATCGCTAGAGTACAAAATTAAATAATACCCATTACAGTTAAAAAAATACAAACCTTTTTCGAATTTACTAATTACTATCGAAAATTTATCAAAAACTTTAACCGAATAACAATACCCTTAAACAAATTTATCAAAAAAGAAAAAGAATTTTAATAAACGCTAAAAACGGAAAAAACTTTTTAATAACTTAAAAAAATAATTATAAATCAACTAATACTAATTGTATACAATCCTAATCACCTAATAAAACTAAAAACCGATACGTTAAATTATACTTTAAATGTAATAATCGAATAACAAAATAATTAAAATATATTACACCTTATCGCTTTTTTTTCTTATAAATTACAAAAACTAAAATTACGTTACGTTATCCTTAATAAAAAATTCTTAATTATTATCAAAATATTTCGCGAATTTAAACATTTCCTTAAAAATAACTAATATTAAATTAAAGTTTATACTAATCATAAAAGTCTCACTCGATTTATTACGACCAAAAAATTTACAATATAATAATTTCGATATATTAAAAAACTAACTAAATATAATTTTATTATTATTTATCGCAAAAGCTCAAAAAACGAAAAAGCCGACGTATTTAATAAACGACCAAACCTTAAAAAAATAATTAAAATTAATTATATAATCTTCGATATTACTTTAGACAAATACTTACAACTACAATAAATTACCACAATCATAACAACACCACCGGAAATACATAAAGCAATACGAAAATTCAATAAATATATACAAAAAAAGGATAATTTTTTAATTACACAAATACCTAAAAAATATAAAAATAATTAATACGTAAATTACACGAATATATCCTATATAAATATCTAAAAATTAACAAAACGTTAAAATAATTACGACGGTTTTACCATTTTCCAAAAATAAAAAAATAATACAATAATACAACATTTATACCAAAACGAAAATACGCTGACATAAACCATATAAAAAATTATAACCCCTATCAATCGCAAAATAACTATAAAATTCTATTATAATAAATTTTATTATTAAATTTTTTTTATTAAAAAACCTAATTACGGGCATATATTATAATAATATTTTCGTAATCGTTAACCAACTTATAAAATTTTTTTATTTTATACCTTATAATAAAAACATAAACGCTAAATAAATAACATATATCTTTTTCAAAAATATTTTTAGCATATACGGGTTATTACATAAAATTATCTTAAATAAAAATACTATATTTACTTTTAAATTCTAGCAAAACTTAATAATACAAATCGGTCTTAACTATAAATTATCTAACGCATTTTATCCTTAAACGGATAATTAAATAAAATAATAAAACCAAACGTTTAAAACGTATCTTTAATATTATATTAATTATAAATAAAATAACTAAATTAAGAAATTACTTACGGCTTAACTAACCTACAACACCAATTATTACGAAAATATTAAAACGACTTCATCCATAATCAATTTCGGATTTACCCCAAAAATTTATAAAAAAACGCTAAAAAAAACCCCGCTTAATATCAAAACCATCCTTATATTAAAATAACTTAAATAGCTACACCAGAAAATAAAAATAGAACTCGAATTTATACGCAATTAAATAAAAGAATATTATAACTAAAAACGATTAAAAAAGCTAACTTTTTTAGAAAAGGAAATAATTTACCTAACTATCAAAAATATACAAACAAAACGACTAAACAAAAAACTCGATTTTAAATATATCGGCCCATATAAAATCGTCAAAAAAATCTTAAATAACAATTATCAATTAAACTTACTACCTAAAATTAAACTCCATCTAATTTTTCACGTATCCTTACTTAAATCAATTACGGACACTATAAAAATACGCACCAAACAAAATAACGTAAAAATAAAAAACGAAAAAAATATAAAACAAAAAAAATTTTAAATATACGAAAAGTCGACGGACTTACGCAATACCTAATCAAATAAAAAACTACCCAAACTCCAAAACGTCCTAAAAACCCGCAAAAAATCTTATAAACGCCCAATAACTATTAAAAAGTTTTCACCAACAACGGCGGATACGCCCCAATTAACAATTAACTAATCCGTAATATTAACGCCATCCCAACCAATTAAACCCATAACCTACAAAACCTTAACCACCGCAAATTCTAATTACTATTACTCCTTCTCAAAACGCTTAAACTCTTCCATCACCTCCGCACCCTAAATACCACAGCGAAATATTTGGATACTTTAAAAACGAAAAAAACGTTTTTATTTTTGTAAACGATCTAATTTATTAATAATAATACGTAACGTTTCCCGCGTTTATTCTTCCTCTCGCTCCAAACGATCCTTTTCGTTAAGAAATTTTTTATATTCGGCCTTTAAAAAACTAAAAACATTACAAAAACCCCCGTACTAAATATATCGCGCACATTTCAAAAATCCCCGAACAATTTTGTAATTTACATTTTCCTTTTCGTAACGAAAACAAAATAACATATTAAAACCTAAACGTTAAATACGTTCTAAAAAAACTAAAACGTTAACACGCTTACGAAAACGACATTTTTTAATACGACCCGTTATAATAAATATAAAAAAAGAAATTACTTACTGGAAACCATAAATAAATAATTTAATTTTTAAAAATAAAAACTTAAAAAAAAGAAAATCGTATTATAACCTAACAATTTTAATCTCACTAAACGGTCGGATATTAAAAAAAGCTAAACTTCGACCTAAATTAAAATATCACGTAACCGGCATAAAAAACTTAAAAAATTTAACACCTTAAACTAATTAAGTTAGGAAAATAACTTAAAAAACTCAAAAAACTTAAAAATTTAAACCAATTAAATATCTTAAGCCAAAACTAAAATATATACACTTTTTAAATTCTCTAATTAAATAACAACAGCTTGTAATACAACTTCGTTACCCAAAACATCCTTAATATTACGAAACGTAACTAAATTATCTTCATTACTCAGTTTTTTACAGTACTTTGCTAACATAAACCCATCGACTTAGGTTTAATAGTTGGTTAATTAGCTTAGCCGTCACAGTTATGATGGAAAATTTTAGCGATTTCGGAGTCTTCTTGGCAAAGCTTGGCTATCTTTGTAACAATTCCAATTCTCGTTCTTTAAAAAAAATATTAATAACTTTATGCGCATTATGGCGATGGATATGTATTATATATCGAAATGATGCTCTTTTCGAGCTTTACATTTTTGCTTCACCTATATTTCTGTATCTACTTTGCGCGCTATGATATTGATGCATACGTCAACAAGCTATTGAGCGAATGCGTCGCAAAAGGTGTGTGTTGCCAAGCCAATATGTGGGGCGCGACACTCCAATTCGAATCGACAGTACTACAATCCGATGGCGGGGCTCCCCACCGCATCCAGGTTAACGAGCCTTCGTTACTATGTAGTGTCATGAAAAAATATGGGATCTAAATGGCTCCAATCAGACACCCCTGGTAGGCTCCACCAGGCGCTATGAAAAGGGCTTCGATCAGCCTAGGTGGGTTGCGGAGATCTTTCCCTCCTTAGAGTCAGAGCTGTCAATATAGCCTCAATTTCTTCTGTGACAGTTCACTTGCTACAACGCTGCAAATGTCTTCACCGCTCCCTGACCTCATTTCCACTGCAGACGAGCCGAACAAGGAATTCTTTGGATTCGACTATTACGATAAAAAGAAGATACTTGATACTCTCGACGACATCTTTACAGAGGGCGAAAAATACGCCTTCGAGGTTAGCAAACCGCCTCCCCCGATGTGACAAATGGAGCGGGGGTTCATTACCAGCCCAGGAGGCCATCTAACCAGTACAACAGTTGAAAGAGAAAGGCTGTATAATCACAACTCCCCGAGAACTCACAGATGTGAGCATAATCTGCCTTCTCTTTACGCAATCCCAATGTCTCAGAAGAAAGAAGGATCCGAGTTAACTGGACTAATGATGCAGGCGGAAAAGAAGAGGATGATGAAGACAATCACGCAGTGAGACGGATTCACCTAGAAAGAAGAATTAAAAAAATAAAAATAAAAAAAACCCGGAGGGGTGTTTCGAGGACTCACAGTAAAGTGCTCATCTTGGCGACTAGCTAGCTAATCGGGCACTGACATGAGCCTGTAGCTAGTACGTACCTAGTATCTGTACCCGAATCTAAATTTGTTCCGCTTTCTTGCTCTTGCCCCTTCCGACTCGTTCATACCGAGACAAGTATCTGGTCGGTGAATAAAATGGCGACTTTACATCTGGATCAGCTGGAGAATGATATTAAGAAGCGGATGCGACGAAACCGCGATAACAAGGACTTCGTGCCCTATACTTGGCTGTCAGATCTTATGGAAGAATGCCGAGTCCTCAAAGTCCTAGAAGAAGCCAACGTCGAAGAGTGGAAGCGGTCTATGATCACTCCCACAATCCGCTCAAGCGCTTTGAGAGTCTTTGGAACGCTAGTCTTGATGAAGGTGCCGCACTTGATATGCCGCTTCGTCGAGAGCGAGGCCACAAGCCTTCCCATGGGCGTCGAGGCTGTTCAGGACGCAATGGGGAAATCAGACTTTACCGGGCGTTTAAAAGACATCTCGCATGAGCTGGAAAAGAGAGGCAAAACTGAGCGCGACGAGAAAGAGATCCGGGCGTTGGAAGCATGGCTCGCGCCGATCGACGACTGGGCAAAGACGTTTGTAGACAAGCAGTTCGTCTTCCTCAGCCCGGATTTTTCGCAGCCACGGACACACCGAATGATTCTCGCAAACAGGCCACTTCCATTCCTGGGACCCGATACAAACCGGGGTGGCAGTGGTAGCGATGGCGCGGCCGGCCATTTTGGGGAAGTGTTCAAGGAGAGACTGCCGCCGCCCATCTATACCGATAGTGACGATGACGACGGCAAGGGATCTTCGCAGCAGTCGAATCTGGTCAGGAAGCAATTGAAATTGAAGGGCATAAGCGAATACAGAGACGAGGAAAGATGCCTCCGGCTCCTGAACGTGATAACGCACCCCAACATTTTGGAGATTTTGGGTTCATACACTTACAGTGGCGCGCACAACTTCCTATTTCCCGTCGCGAACCTTGGCGATCTCCATGACCTGCTGGAAAATGAACCACCGCCGGCATTCCGGAAGGAAGCCGCGGGTGTCGCCCAAGTTTCTCCTACCCCTCCTCAGATCAAGGAGGAGCCTTTTTACGAAGCCGTGTGCGGCCTCGCCTCGGCGTTGGAAAAACTCCATTTCTACAGCAACGACGATCTGAAGCTCAAATTGATCGGCTGCCACCACGACTTGAAGCCGAGAAACGTCTTGGTTCACGATGATAACTTCATACTTGCCGATTTCGGCCTTTCCACATTGAAGGACTCTCTGGAAGACCCAAACACAATGGCTCCGAACCGGGACCCGTACTTCGACTCACCAGAGAGTGAGGATTATCAAACTTTGGAAAAGTACCCCATCGGTCCCCCAAGTGACGTCTGGTCCTTTGGCTGCATCCTGGCGGTTATCCTTGCCTACATGAAGGGCGGCCCTCAAGGCGTTAGAGACTTCAAGGCGCAGCGTGTGTACACCTTCCCGGCATATCGGGGCCACGACTTCATCGTCAAAGGTTTCCATGCCGGCTCTGGAAAGGTCAACCCAAACGTGGTGAAATGGCTCAACGATAGGGGAGCCGAGGCCAAGGCGGATAACAAGGGAGCCGAAACGGACCTGGTGGAGCTGATAAAAGATATGCTCGAGGTTAATCCCTTGGCACGACCTGAAATACGACAGGTGCTTCGGCGGCTGCGATGTATAGCTCTGAGAAAGATTGCGGAGCCAGTCCTTGAAGCGTTCAGGACCTCGCCTCACTGTGACGCGCTTGAGTTCTCTATAGAAAAGCACATCCTCTCCCTCTGGCTGGATCGTATCGGCCCAATAGCGAAACTGCCTGAGGCCCAGATACTTGGGTCCGATGAATCGTATACCCAGCTTCGACGGGCCTTGCATGATATCGGGGACGAGCTCCAGTTGCTTTCGAACATACAGAGGAACGACCGGCCACTCTTCACGCGGCTGCGGCATTCAAACGAGCTCTTGCTTGCGTCTGTATCTTGGAACGTTCAGATAAGCATCCACGAACGTGTTCGGCTCGAGATCCTCCACCAAGAGCCGAGCGCGAGGAAACTAGATGTGCCCGTCCATGCCGATGCACAACAGCCCGTGTCGGAAGAGCCACTGGCAGCATCGAGTCTGAACTATGCCACTCGCGCAGCCATCGCCAACATGACGACGCTCATGGGCAAACCCAACAACAGCGGCATCCCGAAGCTGTCTCAAGACGACGTCCGGCCGTTACCCTTGAAGATTGGGCATCGCGGCGTGCCGACCTTCCGTCTGGCCAAGATGGCGGAGTCAGCGGACAGCGCTGCCGCCAAGCGAGATGTCATCATCGAGGAGATGCAGTACGGGCGGAATGTCGCCGACGTGGCGGTAGCTCGAACACTCTTCGACCGTATGGTGCACATACTTGGCGAGCAGAACCGCCCAGCGGCCAACTTCCGCGCCCTTCGGTGCCGCGGATTTTATCACGACATGAGCCACAGATACTTCGGTGTCGTCTACGACTACCCCAGCACTCCGCCGGGAAAGACGGCGGTCTTTCAGCTCGCCGAGCTGATCGATAGGGAGCCCGATGTCGTCTCAAGCCCTCGAGACCTCGTTATTGCCCTAGATGACCGGTACCGCCTGGCTTATGACCTCGCCGCCGCCATCTACGCCTTCCACCAAGTGGGTTGGCTGCACAAGCACATTTCCTCGTACAACATTCTCTTCTTCCGAGAAGACGACCAGGACAAGCAGGGAGGCGACGCCCCGAGCACTACAAGCAACTACGCACCTTTCACACGGCTATCACTAGCATCGCCGTACATGATTGGCTTCTCGCATGCCCGGCCGAACGAAGCGGGCCAGTACTCCAACCGCACAAGCGCCAGCGCCGGCGACGTCGCAACGCGGACGCTGCGCAATTACCAGCACCCAGACTACCTCGGCGATGGCAGGGATGAGCGCCGCTCCCCTTACCGTAGCGCCTACGACTACTACAGTCTCGGCCTCGTGCTACTAGAGATAGGCTACTGGCGTCCGCTGCGCGATCTGATCCAAACGGACGAGTCCGACCGAGCAAAGAGGGCAAAGCATCTCCGCGCTCGCCGCGTTCCTGGCCTCGCCGCTCATATGGGTGACACATACATGGCCGCCGTTGCGGCCTGTCTCGACGACCAAGCGTTGTATGGAGACGGATCTGATAATAGCAAAGGCGGCGGTGACCTGGACTTTGAGAGGTTGGTTGTGGACAGGAACTTCGAGCAGCTGGTCTTGACACCATTGGAGAGCCTGAGAAGGAGAGGGGTACAGCAATAGGAAGAGTTTGCCTAGTTATGATGCATCAGGTGGGCCGATGCATAAGTACTACCTATCTGGGTAGGGGGACACGAGATTACATGACTTTTCAATCCTTATAAAAGAAGAAGGTGCCTCCAGCTCCCGTGTAGTCAAGGCCCTGCATATGCCAACTGCCTCCAAGCGCGCGGTGGGATCGGTGGAGGAGCCCCGCATACTCCCATGCGTGCTCCTTCGTGCCTAGGCCGGTGATGTGGAAGAGGAGCGAGATACTGCCCGACGTCGATGCTGTGCCGTGAATCGTCCAGGAGCCTGCCTCCTCGTCATCAGCCGTGCCTTCAATTCTCAGTGTTCCTCTTGGTACGTCCTCCTTTCCGTTCTCAACCGGTTTCAAATACAGGGTCCGCTTCCACTTGAGTTTCTTCCGCAAGCCGCCTTTGGTGAGGTAGGTCCCCCGCCAGGTCCCCGTAATCCAGGCGGCCAAGTCCTCCGACGTCGCAAATGACCTGTCGTCATCAGCACCACCACCTGAGACCAGGGCAACGGACGACGCGGGGCTGCAGAGAGCCTGGTGCTCTACGAGGATGTTCTCGACCTGCTGCATCTTTAGCTGTCGGGCAACTCGGATCGCCATGCTGTAGTGCCGGCCGCTCCTTGCGTTGTCAGCGCCAACCACGGCCAGCAGCTCGATGGGAATGGAAGGTCCCTCCTCCATGGCCTGGTACATTGGACTGCCCGCGGACCCAGGACTGCTACTACCAAGAACTGTTTCCTCGGTGGTATTTTCGACTGCCTTGTTTCTGGCGCGGCCGAAACACTGGTTTATCTCGCGCAGCAACGTCGCAAGACAGTCCTCGGCCGTCTTCTCGAACCGAGCAGCGAGCTTTACCTGGCCGGTGGTTGCCGCGTCATGATATCGAGCGACTAGGGCGATAGACCGTGTCGCTTCAACCAACATCATGGTAGGGTCCCGAGGGAAGAGGTTCGGATCAGGTAAGTCTTTCATAACATACTTTGCCGGCGGCGGCCACGGGAACCTCTTCATAATGGCGAGGCACTTGTCGGCATCTTCGTTGGCTTCTTCATACTTGTGAAGTCCAAGGTTGATTCTCATGGCCGTTTGATGGGCCTTGATGTATCCCGGATGTTTCTCGTCGAAATTGTGAGCGTGGAGCATGGCCTTGGCGAGCTGTAGTTCTTTGTGGGCTTCCTCGAACTGACCAAAGGCGACCAGATGCTCTACTAGCCCTCCCTGGAGTTGCAAGAATTCCATTGACTTTTCTCCCACGAGCGGCTTCATTCTCTCGAGGCACTCGCGTTGCTTTTCTTCGGCCTCGGATATCTTACCCTGCTGCGCCAAGTTCTTTGCCTCGTCGATGAGCAGCATGACTGTGTTCGGGTGTCTGTCGCCGAATATGACATGCGTGCGCTCCCTGGCCTCTCTGAGATATTTCCCGGCTTCCTTGAAGCGCAGGAGGGTTCCCAAGGCGCTTGACAAATGCCGGCAGATCATGACCGTGGCGACGTGGATGTCGAGCCCAGCTTGTGAAAGGCGTTGGAGAAGTGTTCGGCATCTGGCGATGGATTCCTCTAGAGCATCAAATGCTGGAGTCATGATGAGACCAAGGGCATAATATGTATAGGCCATGACTGTGTCGATGTGGTCTTTCCCGTAGCCTGCGTCTCGAGCCAAGTCATCGGCAATGGCTCGTAGGAAGTCGCTTCGCTCCCTGACGCGGTCCATGTTTTCGCCCGTGGGTTCCGGGTCTCTAATCTCCGCCAGCATCGTCGAAAAGGTCCACTTGAGGTTCAGGACAGCCGGGTGCGTCGAGCCGAGGGACGACTGCATCTGTTCGAACTCTTCTCTCCGAGCCTCACGCATGGCTACCATTTGCGTTTCCGACAAGGAGCGGAAGTCCAAAGCATTGTGAATTGGCAGGATAACCCCGGTGTCGTAGAGTTTCTTAAGGAGATGGTCTGACGGTATATCCTTCTTCCTTGTCGTGGAGATTGCATCGTTCAAATAGGTGCTTAGGTCTCGTTCGGGTACAAGCTTCTCCGCCTCACGTATATATTGGGCGGCTGCATCGGCATTCTTGCTCGTGCCGAAGCCAATGTTATTGGAAACGGCAATTTGCATCGCGAGATTCGCCTTCTCCCTCGGTTCTTT
Organism: Monosporascus sp. GIB2; assembly: GCA_004155935.1. NCBI lineage: Eukaryota > Fungi > Ascomycota > Sordariomycetes > Xylariales > Monosporascus > Monosporascus sp. GIB2. The sequence goes on from QJNV01000015.1 coordinate 109,288, forward strand.
CGCTCTTTCATATTCCTCCGAAAGAGCACGGAAGATGCCCTTACGAACGCGTTGATCGGCGAGGCAGAGCGATTGCAACGCATCTACCACCTAGTAGACCGACGGCCATTAGCAGTTAAGCTGATATAACTAGGAAAAGCGTCTGAGGAATAGGTCGCCACTCTACTCACACGGAAGTCACTAGGACGTGGGATTGCCGCGGTGAGAGCGGTGGCTTGCTCATCACCATCACCGATGGGTGCGCTACGGGGAAGTTAGTGGCATGCTTCTGGAGTGAGCTGAAACTATGACTGTACTTGCCTATTGAGATAGGAGGCGATTGTGATGACCTCGGCCCTCTCATCGGAGTGGACTGGTAGAGTATACTTGAAGAGCTTCCTCAACACCGGCTTCTTCGAGTCATCCGAGGGCATTTCCTCGACGAGGTCGAGAGCGAGCTCTTGCACGGTATTTTTGGACTTGTTTGCGACGTTATGATATCCCAGAATATCGAGGTCGGGCGGCCATGACTTGTCGGAGGACTTCCCGCTGTTAGTTCCCCCCATGGTAGCCAACTTCTCCATGAATAGAAGCCATAAACAGAGCATTCCAAACGAGTAGATGTCTATCTTCTTTGCCTCGTCCAATGTATAGTCATCCTTAGTCCCAACTTCTGGGGCGACCCAGGGAGAAGACTCTGCAACTGTGATGTGGTCTCTGGAGCCAACAGTAGAGTATCCGAAATCCGCTATCTTCGCCACGACAGCATTCGGGCTTTCTCCGAAGACCAAGATGTTTTCAGGCTTCACGTCGCCATGGATTATGTCTGTATAGGTACTGAAGATTAGCGTCCACGCAGCAATCGGTGCGAGTCGATCCGTTACCATGTCGGTGTATAACCTCCAAGGCGCCAGCTATTTCTGCACACATCTTAAGCCTGGTCTCCATGCTAATGGACTGCGACTTCCGCTTCCCATCCGGGTCTCGCATGAAGTGCTCGAGATCTTTGTACTCTGTTTTTTCGAAAAGGAGCACTGGCCAGATCTCCGCCTTGCCTGCCAGCTGTTCTCGTATTTCCCAGCTGATGGCGATAAGCCGTACTATGTTCGGATGCGACCGCAATTGGGGATGTCCTAGGGCAAGGATTTCGGAGGCGATCTGGCGGTAGCCTGAACGGGTCGAGGCGACGGACCCCGAGAAGTAACTCGAGACCCTGTCAGAGAGTTGCCTAAGAATGCCCTTCTTTGGTGGAGTATGTCTCCGGAAAGCTAACACCGTCTTCGCGTCTGCTCGGGTTTCGAGGATGCTGGCTTGACCTCCTGCTCCTAGCTCGCCTTGGGCCTCAACCCACGAGATTCCTGTGAAGTCGACGTGGCGGAATTGTGCACAGGCTAAACAGGCCAGGAGGCTGTCGGCGTCCTGCGCCGCAGAGGCGACCTCTGCTCGCTCAGTAAATCCATCCTGGGAGGAAGCAGCCCAACGAGGTGGAATTCCGCCGGAAGGCATGATGTTTGGAGACCCGAGTAATGTGAAGCTTTGTAAGTGAGGTAAATAAGTCCCGCATTACAAAAAAGGAATAGAGAGATCTTTTATCCTTATGTATCTGCGTTGACTGCCGCTTTGTCGGGCACCCCGCAGCTGATCCAGTCCCCTGCCCACCTACGCCTAGAAGGCTGACTCACGAGCTCCTGTGGCTGCTGCAGTGACACCATGGCCATGGGCTGGAGTTTTTACGCTGCCCTATGAGCTCTCTCCAGCCCGAGAAGGGCCTGATAAAGCGGTTTCAGATGGCGTGGGGGGTTGGGGCTCATGGAGGTATCATTGGAAGACAAAGCTCAGAGTCACGCCAAACCACCTAATCAGAGGTTAAGCTTCTATGGCCCTTTTTTATTTTTTATATTGGAACCTTCTAAGGCTATGATTGCATCCATTTCGTATAGCTAGGCTACCGCACTATCGATAATATACGGTATGATTAAAGTTTGAAATACACTACGGTCGGTGCTGGCAGGACTTTAATCGTCATCTGTTCTATCAGCATTTAAATACCCAGTGTTGATGTTAACGTTAATGCTGCCTTTCCGTACTCATTATCATTAAGATGGTGATACTGAAGAGGCACCACCTTTCCTGTTAAAAATTATCCGTGCGCTTGAAGCTGTTAGTGCTAAAGCGTACATTACACCTATTACCTTAACATTTAACATTTTTACGTAAGAAACGTTAAAACACTAAGGATAAAATTTCGCTATAATTATTATGTTTTACAGATAACGGCAATATATTAAGATAATTAAAATGTTAAAGTTTTATATTAGTTATTACTAATTTTTAATTAAAAATCTAATATATAAAAAGTTTTAAAGTTACTTTTTATATATGAGTTTAAATAGTATTTCAAAAAAATTATAAGATTTAACTATTTGTTTTATTAATGTTGATTAAAAGGATTATTACAATTATACGATTATAAATCAATATTATGAAAAATAAAATAATATCTTTTAAATATTATCACGAGGTGCTAAAAATTATCCGGTAAGGTAGTGTATCCGGTAAGATGGTATGATACGTTAAGCTTAAAAAAGTTTATATAATAATACGACTTTATATTTTATTATATAGCCTTAATTCGTTTTAACGTTTTATGAAGTAACCGCTATAAAAACGACGTCATTTAATGGTACCGTTCAATATCCCAGGTGGGAGGGTTACGTGAGGAAGCTCATTTTGTGGGTCCCGTGTGGCATGGAGGACGCCATTTTTGGATCCCGAAACCTCCAGTCTTGGAGACTTCTATACCAAGTATGCATCATTTATATGCAAACCTTGATCTTCATTTCAGGACTATCATTCTATTATCCTATCATCACCTATTTGATCCTCAAATACTGGTCTTCATCTCCTTCAAATCCTCAGGCTTTTTCTATAAGAAGAGCTACATCAAATGGAGCGAGGCGATCAGTCAGCGTCTGCTAAACGACAACCTGCCCATTGTACCTCACATCCCCGACAGGAGTGGAACATTGACAAGAACACTCCCAAGGCCTGGTTTGACTTCCACCGCTAGTATCTTTTTGAGGACAGACCGGCACTCCGATGGGCCTTCATCGTTGGTGTCGCATGTATCATCGTAGGTATTATAATTGCCTCCCTCGGGTTCACGATTTATTCTACCGCTATACGATATGTTGCTGGCCGCTCTCTTTCCGATCGTGTCTACGAGGGTAGAACCACTAAAGCAGACGAAGGACGAACAATGCCAACCACCACACCACCCATGGAGACGGTGCAAATCAACACGAGAATTCCGCTGCACCCTGTAGAGCCAGGGGGCGTGGACTCTGCTGGACTAGTCCAGGTGGCTCGGACTGATGCCGGTCAGAGACATCCTTTTCGTGTCTGTGGTGACCAGCAGAACGGCTGTGACAAGTATGGCCAACCGGTTCGTCTTCCCTTCACTCATAATTACTATCGTCACACCCTCGCCTGAAATCGGACTAACAAGAACTAGAACCTTTGTTGTGCTGTTGGACTGGCCTGTTTTCAAACCGACTTCTCTCCCTCAGGGATCATCTGCTGCACAGACGTCGACCATTGCGAATCGACGGAAGAAAAGCCTGCCATATGCCTAGAGTCCACTTTCCCTTGCGGCAGCGACCTTGGCGGTGGCTGCTGTCCCGAAGGTACGACCTGCACACCAGAGAGATGCTTGAGGGTATACCGCGCATCTCCCAGTCCTCAATCGAGCCTAGTGGGAGCCACCGCCACAACTCCATCGATCACACCCACTCTGACTGGGATACCCTCACTTATCACTACTGCGCCTGACCAAAACGGGGCTGGGTCAACGACTAACGGCCCTGGCTTCATCACCGCCACGACCACCAAATTCGGCGAGGTAGCACAGAGCCGAGCTCCCCGTGGCCTCCGGCCTGGCTTCTGGTTCACGAGTTCGCCGACGTTGGAAGGACTTGCGCTTGGTTTGACCTTCATGGTCGTGTGGATTATGAGGGCCTCTTGAAGCGGAGGCCCTGACCTTCAGTGCTACAGTTAGGAGTTTGACTGCTGCTAGGATGGGTTTGCACGCCTTTTAGGGCCAGATTAGATGTCGCGCCATTGACTTGATACACCAACCTACTGGTTGCATATGGGACTTTATCACCTAAGTGACCGCCTATGAGACCTGTGAATAGGTCAGCTCGTAAGACAATAGGACTAAACAATCAATAAAATCACCCCTTAGAGCTTGGCAGTAGTTATGTCCCTATCCCTGACCCAAGGGGAAGAAGATGGTATTACGAAGTGCGAATTAGTACAAGGCCGACACTTCTGGCAATGGAGCATTAGGGGATACGTATCGTACAGACGCGAAACCAGACACATTTTTGACAGGTATTGTACACTTGAAAGATGTAAATCAAGGTGTAAGTGTCAGACCCGGAGTGCCGAAAAAAAGTGAGGCCCCACACTATGGCGGGTCATTATTAGGTCTCATAGTAGGTAAGTGCACGAATTTGGCCGTATGGTATCTCCTATTACCATCCTCTTCGAACCTCCGCTAATCGGGAACCATCGAGGCCGCTATCCGCTTGCTTGGGAGGTTCGCCGGCGTTCATTTATTCTGCGCTTGAGTCGGTCCAGACCCCCTGTTCTTCATATCCATATCCCAGACTAAATCTGACGGCCATAGGTTACTGCGATTATCCGGTTCCCCCTCCCGGCCTTCTTCCAGCACCTTGTTATCATCCGTTTGCACGGCGTCAGACTCTTTCCCAAGGATTGCTTCGGGCACGAAAGTTGACGATGATCACCACGGGCTGGTACTGGGGATATTTTCAGCTAGCAAATGGCTGAGTAACCCTCTGCGGAACAATTATACCCACAGAGCGTAGCGATATCGGGATTAGCTAGAGCGTCGCGTTTCGTATTTCGCGTAGGGGAGTGAAGACCAGAGGTCGGCAATCTGGGGGGCGCTCCTCCGCTGTGCCCGTCAAATGGTGTTGCTTATGAGGCTGGGAGTGTAGGTAGGGGCGCTAATCATGTTGACGAATTAAACTCTAAACAGACTACATTCTCGAATTCCTTAGTCTTTACATGGGTGCAAATTATCAGCTGACCGAGGTGGAACGCAACGCGCAGTAGATGAAGAAGACATTTCGTGCAAGTGAATCCTCAAGGCTATTCCTTAACACGCAAGCTATTATATGATACAACTATGGTTGCAATTAGTGGGTGGATCTACTTAACTGGTTACTCCTATGCGACAGGCCCCCCGGTAAAGATGTCTTCTATAATTACACCAACTCTCAAGATTCAAGTAATCGGGTGGCCCCCCGGAAGCGAAGTCATCCAGCCGTCGATGTTCTCATTGACCGAGGTCTTCTTGACGCACTGGTTGGCCTGCTGCAGGGACTGAACCTTGAGGGTGGGGCAGTTGATCTGGTTGACGAAGAGGTCGCTGTTGCAGTTCTGATCCATGGCGCGCTGGAGGGCGTCGCCCTTCCAGCCGAAGACGTAGTCGCCGTGGATGCCGTAGCCGGTCTTGTCGCCGAAGGACCAGACGAAGGGCTGGGAGCCGTCGGCGGGCCACTCGGCGCGGTTGTTGAACGGCCGCGTGTCCCAGTACGTCTCGTAGAAGACCTGGGGGATCGGCACGGGGTGGCTCCCGGGGCACTGGTTCTGGTTGTTCGGGTACGCCACGTGGCTCTGGTGGTCCGGGCTGTCGAGGTTCCTGCCGTCCCAGCACGTCGGGAACCGGATCGACACCATGATGCCCGCGGGGCACGGCTGCTTCGGGAAGTCGAGCGTTTGCCCGCCCCGCGTCATCGGCGTCTGCAGGCAGGTAAAGTCCAGGAACTTGTATTTGGCACTCAGCTGCTGCGCACTTCGGAAGGTCGGGTCGCCGACCGTCATCCGGAACCCGGGTTTGAAAGCCGTCACCTTGCCGTTCGAGAGGTAGTAGACGGTCTGGCCGCCGTTCGCCTGCGTGTACCCGAGCTCGTTGCCGAAGGTGTTTACGCGGCGGAAAGTACCGTTCCTCGCCCTTATCGGAAAGCAAAGTCAGTATCCACCCTCGTTTCGGAAAAAGGGGATAAGACGTCGAAATAGGGCTGCTAAGGGGTAGCGCTCTTTGAACGGTGACCGTATGTATCAGAAAGAACGAATTTCGCTATACATACCGGAAGAAGAGCGTGGCTGTCCAGTAGTTGGAGAAATCCTCGGTGGGCGTGCAACTAGTACATGTGGCGGTGGAGGGCAAGTCATGGATGTTGGGGTTCATAGTCTGGTTGAAGGCATTTCCACCGACGATCTGGTGAAGATGGGGAGACGGGTTCGCACCGGGGTTCACGAGGCTGGACGACGGCGGTGTTAGAAGTCTCATTCTCCCCTCGTGTGAAGTCGGAGTCAGCTTTCTTATCACTTACGGATCTAGACGTTCGACGACGAGCTGCGAGCAGGAGAAGCGAAGCGTGGCAGCATCGACACCCGGCGCGATGGCCGCGCCGGCAGCCAGGAGAAGCGATTTCCAGAGCATTTTGAGCCTGCCGTCAACACTAACTGATGGGAAGTTATGTCTCAAACCTCAGAGTGCGGATCGTTACTAGTGTCTGGGTACCAATACAGCTAAGCCTGTGATTTCCGCCGTAGGAGAGCATCCCCAGTTATATCTTGAGATCCCGCTCCCCCCCTCCCTTCCCCCCGAGACTCGCCTTCCGAGCGAAGAAGGACCTCCCTCAACTGCCGATGATCCGCCGTGTTTCTCATGCATCCTTTCCGGTCACCAATCCGGCCAAATCGAGGCCTACCGTGAGATCAAACCAACCAAGCAGCGGCGACCTTCCCTAGATGACTATTGTCTTCTCGGAAGTCTCCTGGTCTGTGGGGCTGTATGACAGGGTCGCATTCGCTGAGCCTGCAGAGTTATAGAGTAGCCTTCGAATCACTTTGAGGCTCGAGATACAGGGATGATATAGCTCCTAATTATCCAGATGAATTCTGCCGGGAGATGTAACGCCACGTGGTACAAGCTTTACCAACTTGATCAGAAAAGATACATGCGGAAGATCAACCTACAGAAAATTGGTGATAGTTATATTTAGAAGTTTTTCCATTTTCCGGCATTTACATCGGCTTGGGCTACATACATATTGCCGATGGGCCAAGGCGTAATTAGACATAATAATATGCTTATTTTCGACAGTAGGATGCATGGAAGGTCGCAGAATCTCGCCTACGATTTGCGATGGCCCATGATATTGACAGTTTTGTGATGGTTACATGGACTGTTGGACATAGGGCTACGACCAGGTGGGAGAATATAGATATGGATATTTATGAAGACACGTTCTTCTGTGTTCCCGACAGACACACACTGGCGTCCCGTCCTGGCCCGACGAGAGGCTGAACTAACAACAGCCTTAACAGTGCAAGACGGTGTCGTGCCACGCAGGTGTGGTGCGGTGCTTGCATACACATTTCGGGGGGCCGCGTCGGTCCAGGATTTGGAAAGGAAGCCCAAGGTCTCCTCGACCGATAAGGCGTCTCCATATTGCTGGTTCGATGTCTAATTTAGGAGATCTTCCCCTTGGGATCAACGCCACGTTATCGGCTATAGACGGAAAGAATCGAAAAGAACACAGCAAGGAACACTCCTCGCATGCAGGAAAATTGCCTCGTGGCCAAGGGATAATTACTCCCATAGATCTTTCGAGATTATCAAACGTAATCATCACCCAAGTCGTTGACAAATGAGGGCCAAGGGACACGGATACACCGGACATCAAGTTAAGCCCAACTCGCTGCAATTCATCCCCCCATAATTATGTCTTTGCTACCCGAACGAGTCGCCAAAGACCCTCGTTAATTTGTGACCAAATCAATAAGATATGTTCCGTTTGTTGCCACATCTTATGCTTATCGATGATCCGCACCTGGTTCAAGTGCCTCATTATCTAACGATATTCCTCTGCACGGTCCGAAGACAGGCCGCTCAGCCCGTCCGAAAACCACCGCAACGCAAACGCAAACGCTAGAGATACATCGCAGGGCTCCAAAAGATTACATCTTCGTGCAACCCAGTGCTCACTTCTTCGCCTTCTTAGGTCTGCCGCGGGCTTTCGGCTTCTCTTCCTCTTCGTCGTCATCGTCGGTTGCTGCTGCTGCCGCCGCCGCCGCCTTGGTCGCCTTCTTGCCCGCAGCTTTCTTCGTCGGCTTGGTCTTCGGCTTCTTGATGTACTTATCCTTTCCGATGTCCTCGTCTTCCTCGTCGACGGGCTCGGCGGCCTCTATGGCCTCGGCTTCGTCTTCGTCTTCGATGGCTTCCTCGAGGTCGGGCTTATCTCGCGAGGCCTTCGCGGGCGCCACGACGCTACTAGCCTTCATGAAGGGAACCGGGTGGGACATGGAGTTGTAGCTGATGTGTGGGTTAGCTATCACAACGTTCAAGAGGTAGGAGCGCCACCCTCAACTTACAGTCTTGTGAAAGTGGCCTTGGTCTGGGTCTCTATATCGATATGTTCTTCGTCTTGAGGACCGACACCCAGTTCTTTGATCGAGTCGAAATCTTCTCTCGTAAGATAGTAGCTATCCATGAGCTCGATCACATCTTCGACAGACTCTTTGCCCTCTTCGGCGAGTCTCTGGATTAGCTGTGTCCAGAGCACTGGCAGATATTGTTGGCGAATTTCGTTGTGGTCACCCGAGGACTTGAGTCGCATGTGTGAATGGATCTCTCGGACATATCTGGCTAATTTGCCGTATTTACTGTTGTTGCCAAGCCATGACGTGAAGTTAGAACCCATTAGTTGGCCTGCCACGAAGCTAGCTGGTCGGACGGTGCTAAAAACTGCATGAGTAGGCATCAGACTCCAATGTTGCTGTGGCCCGTGGATCATTCGATCAACGAGGTCGCCATCGCTGATACTCTCTGCCGCTTGATCAAAAAGTTCGAGAGCCTTGAGATTCTGCTCGCGCTTGTTGTACTGTTTGCCATTCAGGGCTAGCGGCTTCGTTCGCAGGTAGTTCTCCTGTATCATCAGGTAGCTGAATTCGTGATCATTGAAATAGAGTTCGATTTTATCGTTGAGTGTTGCCTTGCTGGCTGGCGTAAATAGACCGCCAGCTAGCATCTTCTGGCAGATGTCCCACGGCTTTAGGACAATGGACTTCTCCCAAGCCTTGGACATATCCTTGCTCTGGCTAAAGTCCATTGAGGTCTGGTCCAACTTGATCGTAGACAGCATATTGATGATCTGCCTGATATCTCGATTGCTTCCTTCGATGAGCGCATCAAGCACTTGCGGCGATAGCTTCAAGCCTTCGCGATGGCACACCGTCATCATACGTGAGCGGATCTGGTCGATCGTTGGCCGCTGGAACTTGACGTCAAACGCCACGAAGTCAAACGGCTTCATTTTCGGCAGCTTTCGCTCATTGCAGATGAGAATCAGAGGCACCTCGGTCTTCTTGCAGAACTTCGCAAGCGCACCGACACCGCCACGATCACCAGCTGACATACCATCGACCTCGTCCATTATCAGCACGATTTTTTTCTTCTCCTTGTCCACTTTTCTTCCATCAGCAGCAAAGTATCCATGGAGAGAAGTATTGTTCATGACATCGCTGACGCCAGCCTCAACCAGCTTCTTGCTACGCGCATCGCTAGCGTTAGTCTCCAGCGCATCGTAGCCTTCTAGCTTGGCAGCTAGGTGCGCCGCAGTCGTCTTGCCTATTCCCGGCGGGCCAGATACAATGATCGCCCGGGCTCCGCCCATGCCGTCTGCTCCTCGTTTCTGAAAATCGTATCGCTTGTGCTTGGGCCAGTTCTTCAGCCAGTTCTGAATCTTCTCCACCGAAGCCTTGTTGCCGCAGATGTGGCTCGGCTGGGTGGGCGCATACTTAACAGTCCAGAGCTGCGCCGCCGGGGTCGCACCAGCCGGCGCCGGCTTAGCGGCACCGCGAGCGGCGGCTGCTTTCGCGGCCTTCTCTGCTTCTGCCTTCCGGGCAATCTCTTCTTGTTCCATCTCAGCAGCCTGCTTCTTTATCTTCTCTTCCTCTTCTTTTCGCTTCTGCCGCACCTTCTCAGCTCCTTTTCCGGTACCGCCGCCTGCAGGCAGACGACGAATCAGCTCGAACAAGCCCTCCTCGTTGATCGTCTTGATGCCATGGTCGCGGATCTTTGCTAATTTGCTGGGGCCCGCATCTTCTCCTAGGACCACGTAGCTCGTCTTGCTACTGGGAGCACCAGTAATCTTGCCGCCATACCGCTTAACTAAACCTTGAGCATCCTCACGTGAGATGGTTGACAGCTGCCCGGTGAAAACGAACGTTAAGCCTGCTAGACAGTCTTCCTCTCCTTCGGGTAGCTCCCCAGTAGGATTTGGAGGTGGACCGGAGTTGCCTCCGCCGGCTTGGGCTTTTCTCCAATCAAATTTGGCATTTGGGTCCTTCGCGGGTGGTGTTGGAGGTCTAACTGTAGGTATGTCGTCAAGGATGGCTTGAATCTCCGTGCTTTCAGGCTGTTCGGGCTTCTTTTCCTTGGGGGCCCTTGGCTTCTTCGCAGCGGGCTTTTTGCGAGAAGGGGGCTCGTCCACTTCTTCCTCCAGCTCAGGCTCAGGCGTCTTCCTCTTCTTACTTGGCGGGGTAGCTTTACTCTTCTTCGCCGTCTTCGATGTCAGTGGCTCGTCGTCTTCATCGTCCAGCGCTACGGTAGGCTTGTTTCTTGATGCGATACGTTTCGGCTTCGGGAGAACTTCCTCTTCGCTATCCTCTTCGGCATAGTCGTCATTCTTCCGCTTGTTTCGGCTCCTAGCATCCGCTGCGAAAATGTCGTCCCCGCCGTCTGCATCATCCATGAATGCATCTTCGTCATCATCGAGGGCCTGATTCTTAAACACAGTGGAAGGTTGTCCCTTAGACGGAACCTGACCACTTTTGCGTGCTGGTGCTGCTTTGTTCCGGGGACTCGCGCGAACTTCGGGATTTGGCTTCGGTTGAGCCTTCGCTTCTTCGGACTTGACAGCAGGCTTGGCCTTAGATTTGCTGGAGGCAAAGTACTCGCTAGCTGTAGTAGCTGTTCCTTGGACTTCGGTCTTCCTGATTAAAATTGTCAACAGCGGATCGCTTCAGGAAGTCGATATGGCAGCTTACACTGCCTTCTTTCTGGGCGTCGAGCGAGTTACTGGCTTCTTCCTTGAAAGTTATTAGCATTGCAAGCGGAGTTGACAAGGCCCAAGCGCCAACTTACTCAACAACCTCTTCCTCATCGCTATCATCGACGACTTTTCGGCTCTCTAGCGTAATCCGTTTAGCATTGACCATAAGGGAAGGTAAGACAGAAGCACGTACTAGTCCGTCGCTTCGAGGTCTCTTCTTCGGCCTTTTTCGGGGGAGGCTTAGGAGGAGCTGCACCACCCTTAGGACCGAAAAAAGAACGAATGTCTGGCATTTCGCAGGTGCCGGGAGCGATGGCGATCGCTCGAAGTTTTGGTGGTCTTGTTGTCCCAAAAGTGGGCGTAGCTCCTCGTTATATTTGAGGGCCCGAAGCTGAGGTAAAGACGTCTGGGGGTTGGACTTGAAGACGCGTTGATGACGCGATGCCCCTGGAATCCGTTTAATGGGTGCCACTAGTACCTGGACAATGCACCAAGCCAACTCTTCCAGGCAGAATCGCGCTACGAAGTACCTAGCTAGTTACTAGCCAGGTATGTACCGCCCGCCGCCTGCCTTTCACCTTCCTAGGTACCTAGGTACTTAGGTACTTTAACGGCAACAAAGAAAAAGCCCGCTTATGGAAATTGCCAGCTGGCAGGCGAAATGACGGGCCATTGCTAGAATTAGTCGTCGTGGGAATTCCGAAGCTTCGGAACCGGACTCTCCCAAGCTACAATACTCTGAACCGGGCTGCGACGGTCAAATTGCCTCGCCGCCAACGGTCAAGCAGCTTCGAAATGCGGTCCAGCGCGCCCACGAATCTACTGGGCGCATTCCGCTCCCTCAGAATAGCCTCCAACCCCACAACGAGACCGTCGATAATAGCCACTACCTCGATCCCCATCCCGGCGCGAATCGTGCAAGCACCACAGAATGTGCGATTATTTTCGGCCACCGCGACAATGGCGGGCAACTGGCTTGAGCCGAGTTTGGAGCGTAAGAAGAAGATGATGAAGGGACGGCCGAGAGTCCCGACGGGTGGATCTACCAAGGGTACTACGGTGGTATGGGGAGACTACGGATTACGGATGACCGACCACCATCGAAGAATCAGCGCCCAGCAGCTCAAGGTCGCCGAGGATACTATCAAGCAGCGGTTACGTGGGCTGAAGTATCGCCTCTACAAGAGGGTATGCTGCAATGTGGGCGTATTCGTGAGCGGTAACGAGGTTCGTACATCCTCCAACACAGCACAGTATTCGACGCAGTCGGGCTGATATACGGGGGCTGTTAGATGCGTATGGGCAAAGGAAAGGGTTCTTTCGACCACTGGGCGGCAAGAGTAGCAGTTAGCCAGATAGTCCTCGAGCTGCGCGGTATGCTCCACGAGCAGGTCGCTCGAGATGCATTCAGACTTGCCGGCAACAAGCTACCCGGTAGGTCTCTCCTACCTGCTAGGCACATCTCATTCTCCTCTAACCTGGTAGCAGGCCAGTGGGAATTTGTTAAAAAGGGCGAGCCCCCTATCGTGGGAATTACGAAGCTTGATGGTATCACGCTTGAGGAGCTGAAGCGACCCAGGCGAAAGGTTCCCGGAGAGACCGTGGAGCCTGCTTCTCCTCCACCATCAGCACTAGAAAGTCAGCGCACGCCTTTAGATCTACCATAGGACTTGAACCCGTAGGGTCTATCGCGTATGAAATGACACCCATACGTACATGTACGTATAAAATCGACTCGTCCCGCTTTATGTAGTAGAGGCACGGCAAGATATCCGGCCATATTCGGGTAAGGGTCTGCCTTCTCCTTAGATCAGGAGAAGGGCAACTAACAGTGATACCAGCTACTGTGGTTTACTAAGTAGATACGCTTGCAAAGTTTAACTCATCTCTCCTACCTTCTTAGCAGCTTTATCATGTAGGCGGCTCAGTTAGCCCAGGGCTGGGGCTGCACTTGCCTTACTTTGGTTGTTACCCCGGGAAGTTGCGTCTTCTCAACCACTTCGAAGAAGGAAGCTCCACGACAGACGTGCCTTCCCAGCTTCGAAATTGTCTAAGCCAATGAATGGTCGGTTAAAACTTACCCAACATCTCTCACCGACCACGCTCACATCGTGGATCGAGGGCTCCCAGCCTCCAGCTTTTCCCCGGGAAAGTCGACGCCGTCTACTGCTGTCCAACAGTATGTTTTGCGCGATTCCAATCTTCGCTGGCCTATACCTCCTCCATGAACAACTCCGATGTCCATCTATGTTTGTTGCGAGAGCCTCTCCTCATACCTTGATTCAGGAATGATGTGCTAAAAGCTTGTTTCTCTCGACATGGACGGTATTATCCAGCTTGAGCTCGCCGCATTTGATTTATCCTGTAAGGACCTTGACTTGTCTTTATCCGTCGCATCGCTTGCCTTCATTTCCAGCCTTCCAACTTTCCAAGGCAAGCCCACAGATGTCTATCAGTTGGTCCAATCTGGATATTTATGGTTACTATCACCAGGCTTCATCCAATTTGAAGTCGCTATCAAGGTCAACGGCGCACCTATGAGTTCAGTTGGACCCAAGACTGGGTTCTTGGAGGACATAGCTGAAGCCATTTACCAGTGTTCTGTATGAAACTTGGACGGACATAAGATATTACAACTAATGATCTTTTCAGATTTGGCAGACCCTAGGTCTCGTGATCAGTCTCGACGATATCCAGTATGATATCCCGTATGAGGGCGCTCCAAATCTGTATCTCAATATTCAACACCCGGATAAGTCGTTCGCATTACTATCGCCTCCCCATGCTCTAACGGCCCAATTCAAAGGACTCGAGTCCACATTCCATTTCATGACAAGCCAAGGCAAAGGCCCAAGAAGTAAATTTCGAGCAGCCGGAATGAACTTAGACGGGAATATAGCAAAAACGAGCGCCTTAGGTGTGTTTTCGCAAGCTACCCCTGTGTCCGCGACAGACAACCATGTTCAAAATGGTGAGAATGTGATTATCTTTAGGGATACGGGTGAGGCGGGTGCACGAGACCTTGAAGAGAACAAGAGGCGGGAATTTGCCGCTCATTTAGTTGATTTGGCCTTGTACAAAATCTTGGGTGTTCCGAAACGACTGTGTGGTTTGCAGTTCAGGAAGCTGGCCGACACCCCTTCCCTACTCCAATTAGCCCCAGCTATATGGAATTCGCATTACCTCAAAGTGTGTTTCCTATTATGGTAGTGGTGATAGAACGACTGACAGTGGCGTCCAGGCAACAGCAGCTCATGTCAAAAAATTCCCAGTTATCTCGGAGGTCCTAGCAACATCGATACAAGCCCAATCGCCATCACTCAGAAAGAAAGCGGCTGAATTGCTAGCGCATGGCCGTCTACCACCTCAAGGGGGAAGCAGTTCCCAGGGATCTAGCGACAACAGTTGGAATGATCAGAAGTTGCTCCGTCACCGCCTCTGGCGACTGTTGCAGGCCACCCTGAAGCCCGGGATCTTCACCCACCAGCACCCAAAAGGCTTTCCCTGTCCAGCGGGGAACGCCGAAGATGCAGAACCCCGGTTATCTACCTACTTAGATGAGCCCGAGGACAGCAACCCATTTAACGACTTTGAAGACACCGTTCCTGATCTTTATGCTGAAGACACTCTGAATTCTGACTGGGTCTTGCCCCAACTCTCTGCATACGGCTGTCAGGAATATGACGGCGGCGTCTATCCAGCCGACGGTCAATCATGGCAGGACGACAACGACGATGTGGGCTACGCTCGCATGGATGCTGCAGAACAGAACTTAGTCGTGGAGTGGCAGGAAATGGATGCCGAGTCCCTGCTAGATAATGAGTCTGCTATATTACCTTCCTACCATTCCTGTGAACAATACAGGCCGCAGGGCCCGTGGGACGACTTATACCAACAGGGATTTACGCCAGACACCATGGATGAGGATCATCTCTTGGACGAAAGGAATGCTCCGATGGACGAGATTGTCGACTGGGCCAGCGAGGCGGAAGGTTTCGAAACACAAGAATTCGTTGATGTTGGTCTGGTTACCTCGGAGACGGTGAACATGGACGCAGAAGGTGATGACGCACACCACCTACGCAGTCATCACGGATACCGTACCGAGACGCGACTACAGAACGATATCTGGGAATACATTGGGTAAAATATTCGATGTTGATATGTATGAGGATGTTATTGGGAGAAGGACGGGATATCCCAAGTATAGTTATGCCCTCGTCAAACAATATTGTCCCTCAGCGTATCTAATCCAGCCGATACGCTCATCGAGACGCTAACTCGTTGGCCCGTCCATTTGCTCGTCCTCCTAGCACGCCTCCTCGCCAACCTGCACCATTGAACCCAATTCGAGATCCGTTTGCCAGCTTGATTTTTGAATCTCACGCTTACGGGCTTGCACCGGCACATATTGGTGCATTTCGAGATTGACTCAAGACAGCACTTTGCTAACGCCTACTCATCGTTGCGCGGGCGGCTTTCCGGATTTCTTATTGTTCTTCTTCTTTTCCTTCGCCTTCTTCTGCTCGGGTTTCATGGTCGCATAGTGGATATACCAGATGAGCGTGCACTGCAATATACAGGCGATGAGAGCGACAACCAAAACAGTGAAGATGAACGGCTGATCGTTTAGTACTGCGACGGCCGCATCGGTGGCGCCGAGCTTGGACATGAAGTCGAATTGGCCGGGCATTTTGATGACTGATCGAGGCGGGCCGGTGACTAGCGCGCGGAGAGCCTGCACGGGATGAATACTTCGTTCGTTGTCGTTAAGCGAGTGTTGTGGCCACAATGCGCAAGAGGAGGGCCGGGGGTCAGCCAGATACGGAGCGAGAGCGACGGTTTTGGCTCGTGAGCAAGCGAAATATACAGCAAAAGTAATTACGGTGAACCAGTCACGATTAAGAACGATATAATGATGGATAAAAATGCGAAAGGGAGGAAAAGGGAGGCTGCACTCGGTCCAGGGAGAGATGGTCGACTGATATCACAACGGATACATACCATCTCTTCCCAGCTGCTGGGGTGGGACCAGACGACTTCGCGATCTCGAACCCCTGTGACATAACACTCGTGCGTTTCAAACTTGCCGCAGAGTCGGCATGGCGAACGGACAATTTGATTGGCCGGCGCCTTGATGGTAATGCGCGTAGGCAAAAAATAAGCAAATTATTTTTGCCTGGAGGAATATTGTGTTGTCCTCTGGCAGTTTAATATTTGAGGATGGATGAGCCAATGACCCATTTCATGAGATATTCATGGTACTCCTTTTGAGACACCCCTACGAGTAGGTCTGGTAGTGCCCGGAATACCTAGTTCTACCTTATCGCATGCAGCGACTCTCTGCTGTACACTCACCTTGGCGTCTATCTTTACTTCGCACAGGGGTCTCAGGGGGTTTATATGGATACAGAAGGATGTATCCACCCCACCGGGAACTCTGCCAGCTGGCGGCTGAATAGTAAATCCGACACTGTCGATCCGGCCTAGCGGGGGACTGATCCATGTCGAGAAAAATATCCAGCAATTGAAGCTATCGCTGGCCGCTTACGACTCTTTAGCGGATTAACTACGGTCATTAACCCCCGATACCCCGCGAGCGCAAATAAATCAACCTCATCGCCAATGCCAGAGATGCGATGAGTGTGGCACGACTCGTAAGATGCCTGCTATCCAAGCGGCTGGCAACCGCAGTCAAACCCACAACAGCAGCCGCAGCAGGACAACCACCATGCCATGCAACCTTTCACAGCTCGGCCCAGCTCGCCGGGAGGAGGAGACCGCGGTTCAAGAGCATAAGAGCTGAGGAGATGGGGCTCGTGACGCCGGAGAAGGTCGAGGAGTACGGCAAGAAGACGTTTCCCGGCTATTCGCCGGAAGAGATGGAAATCCTGAGGCAGCGTTATACCCCGGAGCAGATGGCCGCGCTGGAGGCGGGTGAGGCGGCGATAGATCCCAAGGACCTGACGATACAGGGCCGACTCCGCAGAGACCCTTACCGGTTACCGTATCTCGACGATTTCAGCAAGATCTTACCCATAGTCGACAAGCGCCCCAAGACTGCCCCGCCGCCCGATCCGAGAGCCAGATTCATGACCCCGGAGGAGAACTTTGACGATATGGCGCGATGGATGGGGGATCTCGTACCGCCGGAGCTGAGACACCTGCTCCAGTCGTCCGAGATCTCCGAGGAGGAGCTGGAGGGGCGGCTGGCTGACATGTCCCCGGAGGAGGCCGACAGGGAGAGGGAGGCGTACCAGAGGAGCCTGGGCCAGGCCGAGGAGGAGCGGATGAAGCCCCTCTACGACCACCTGGAGCGCGTCATGCCGCTCGAGTCGACCAAGTTCTTCAACGAGCGGTCGGCGCTGACGGACGGCGCCGACGAGTCAAACTCGGCGCTGGCGCCCGAGCTCGGCAAGAAGCTGCGCGGCGTGTACGGCATGTACAAGCCGCCCATCGACCCGGCCGACGGCGGGCTCGACGACACGGGCGTGTACCAGGACCTCAAGCGGCGCACGGGGCTCAGCGTGCGCGACATCCTGCGCGTCAGCTCCAAGATCCTCGTCACGCGCCAGGTGGACAACCAGACGCGCCTGGGCAAGATCCGCAGCCAGTGGGTCCTCGCCATCGCCGGCAACGGCAGCGGCCGCCTCGGCGTCGGCGAGGCCAAGTCGGTCGAGCCCGCCGTAGCCAACCTCAAGGCCAAGCTGCTCGCCATCCAGAACATGCAGCCCGTCCGCCGCTACGAGGACCGCACCATCTTCGGCCGGGTCAAGGCCAAGGTAGGCGCCACCATCGTCGAGATCGCCTCGCGGCCGCCCGGTAAGTCGTCTTCTCTTCGTTTCCCTCACCCAGCTACTCAAGCCACTTGCGACGAACCGCACACTGTTTCCCACCCTCACCATGGACCGGAGACGGAACCGAGCTAATCCGGTGATACGCGACGTGACAGGCTTCGGGCTCCGCGCCTCGCACCGGCTCTTCGAGATCTTCCGCGCCGTGGGCATCCACGACATCGCGGCCAAGATGCCGCGCGGCCGCAACCCCATGAACTCGGTCAAGGCGTGCGTGCAGGCGCTGCACAGCCAGAAGGACCCCAACGAGCTCGCCATCGGCCGCGGCAAGAAGCTGGTCGACGTGCGCAAGGTGTACTACGGCGGAAACGTGTATTAAAAAGGAATATTACAGTCAAACATTGAGCCGTCACCTCTCTTGCGCAGAAAACCGACTGGGTTGACTGACTGCATGAGTGGAAGAATAAAAAAAAAGGAAGCGAAAATAATACCGTGTACCATCAACGGCTAGCCCGGCCGGGCTCCCTCCCTTGTATGAAGACATGTTGCACGAGACTACGTACGAGGCGTGGTGTGGGGGCTTGTGTAGATATATAGACATGTAGAGATGGGTATCTTAACTGAACTGAGTCACTGGATGGTCTTCGAGTCTGTGAATGGGGGGTGACGGTCGTGGTCATTTTTATTCGTGTGTGGTAAGACCCCACAATTGGGTATCTCTGTCTCCCTCCCCCTCTCTCTCTCGTGATACACCGTGATCAAAACCGCAGACAGTGCTATCCCATGCCATGCCTGGAAATGCTCTCTGTACAGAGATAAGCCGCTCCGTGCCCCATGTCGCAGTCCAGCCCTGCTAGTGTTAGAACTTCGTGGTTTCCATCATGCTGGTGCTTTCGTCTCTTCTCCTCTCTATTTCCTTCTCTCCTGTGTTGGCGTGCTACTTCCTTTCGCAAAATGGGCGGCTACGTGGCTGGCTCATATGCCCCGTCCTCCACGGTAGTCATCCAGCCGTCCGGCGGGCTAAAGTCAGGCTCGCCGGTTAACGGGGCGGCTTGCTGGGCCTCCTCGGCGCGCCTGTCCGTCTACGTCTCGCGCATAAATAGACATAGACGGACAGGGGGGCCAGAAGCACGGATCGCTCCCTCCCTCATCTCGTCGCCGTCTTGTCGTCGTGGGTTTTGCCTCCACCTCTTTCAATCCTCGCCATCCCCCTCGTTGCCATCGTCACCGCCCCCAGCTTGGGCCTGGGCCGGATCCCCCCACCCGATCTCCTGCTGCAGCACGATGCTGTAGACGCTGGCCTTGAGCAGCGTGAAGACGAGGCTCGTCTTGCGCTCGAGCTCGCGCAGCCCGTCGAGGATCTCGGTCGTCGGGCGGTCGGCCATGGCGTCGAGGATGGTCGCCAGCTGTTTTTGTTTATTTCGCTAGGGTTAGCCACCTAACTCTCGTTTCTTGCATTGCTTGATCGACGAAATTTATTTAAAAAAAAAAAATTTTTTTGTTGGTTTTTAAAGAGAGAGCGGGTATGTAAGGGGGGAGAAGAGTATGGAGAGAGAGACGGGCATGGCCTACTTACCTTCTTCATGTTCTCCGCCAGCCGCTCGTATTCCTCCAGCACCTCCTGCTCGAGCGGCGAGAGCTCCGGCGGGGAGAGCAGGGAGTTCGGTGCCTGGGGATCCATTTTCGCTTTGTCCGTATTGAGAGCTCCAGAGGATCTAATGTAATAAAATGGTGACAGATTGGCGGTTATTTTTTGGGGGGGACGCGTTGGGAGAGCGTGAGGGAGCGAGGGCGCGGATCTTGTCGCGCGATAAGTATGTCAATTAGGTTGATGATATCGGTGGTGCCCCGCCCCCCACTTCTTACCCCAGAAAGTTAGGGGTAAGGGGGCACGGTAAGCCTCCAGTAAAGACTCAGTTCACACCACTTCAACTTCTTGATGAATGCCGACCCCTGGCACAATGAATGCTTTTGTTCGAAATATGTTTAAGAACTAGGTTCATAAGAGCCCCATACCAATACGCAGTAGTGTCGACTCAGCAAAGCCGGCCTTAAAACGATAGCGTCACGGCGCTGTCGAGAAAAAGCAAGGATCCGTCATGAAAGGAAACACAATGCATTCAAGTAGACTACGCTTCATTGTTCAAAAAAGTCTGTTGCCCAGAGATGTAAATATATGTAGGTACGAAATAATGCTATTCATATGCGAATCGTCAAACGACCCGAAAACTGTGAAGAACCACATCGACCATCACACACTCGACCTCGGGATCGTCTTAGCGACTATGTGCAACTTTAAAGCGTTAAATCATATGTGCTTACATCAAGGATGTCCACAATTTACCGGCAAGGGCCAGGAGTTGCAGAAGCTAACTCCGTGTTGGTACTTCATCGAGAATGGAAAGTGTCCTTGGAAGAGATTCACCGATGAGGAGACGTTGAGAGAGAAGAAGTGTGAGACACATAAGAACGCTGAAGGGCCCAACTAGTCTTTTGGTAGGGTTACCGGGGTTGGGAGAGTGTAAGTGAGACTGAATAAGCATAATGAACACTTAAAAAGTCATGGTGATTTAGACTGTACGGCTGCAAAGGTGACTCAGTGGCCGATCCAAACCACCATGAAGCCACGAACAAGATACAAATCTGTGTCCTGAACCTGGGCCCAAAGCAAACGATAGGGTCCATTATGTCTGCTCATGAGCCACGGGTACTAGGAGCCTATTCCCTCCCCCTCCCCGGGGCTCCTGAAGCCATGCTGTGCTCGGAATTGCGGCCCGACGTCAGATTAAGGGACGTTATGGCTGTATATACTACATAAATGCGGCCCTTGGATCATGGCATTTATAGGCCCCAGAAGTTCTGACCCTGCCATTCACAGCATGATCCCTGATGGCCGTATCCATAACTTCGTAAACATCCCGGGCGCCGATACTGCAATTGCAGTCTGAGTTAGCTAGGTCATGCACGATAAATATGAGCACCAAGCCGCCGGCAGTGAACGGAATGCAAAAAATATATGTAATAGGAATAAAAGTCGCAATATACAGGACATCATCTTTGTAGTCTATTCCCGCGAGAGAGAACTTGCACGTGCCATGCTCAATCAGCAAGCCATGCTCCTTGCGCCAGTCCTCGCACTCATAGTATCCTGCTTTGCCGTTCAAGTCATCGCTCGGTTTTTGACGGTTTTCAACCGTAGCGCCTCCGTCCTCCCGGAAGGACAATTGAGGAGGTGTCGCAAATCTTTGTTTGCTCTCATCCAGCTCATATTCGGAAGTGAACTCTCGCGAGACAATATGGTTTGCAGCGCTACCAACGGAGGAGCCGTGTCCGGTATATAAGGTTTCGATAGCATCGTGGTGCTGTGCAGAGTGGTCGCCCCTAAGGTCTGAAAGCGACGAGGTCGCCGGCAGGACTAGAGCCGCGACCGCCGAGGCAAACAAGAGAGTTACCAAGTGGAAATGCATGCTGAGATACGAGGAGTAGCTCTGCGGTTGCTATGCCGAAGGGCGAGTGGATGGCTAGCTACGTTGCATGACCCCCTATTGATGCTTCTGTAGCTCTAGACTGGCGGATCTGGATGGCCGGCAGGAGTCCACCATATTCTCAGTGATTTGGTCGAAGTTATGTATGCCTCCAGCGGCGGTCGACTTCCGCAACTTCCCAGAGTATATGGATTAGACGGCAGCGCACATAACAGATCAAATCAATAGTTAAGGGGAATTTTTGGGATTAATTGAACATAGTATGTGCGAGACATATTTGACGTCTCGAGCCTTAATATAATGAAAGTTTCTGTGGAAAAGTATACGTTACGATCCGAGCTTTTATGGAATTTGGCTCGTTCCCCGTCTAATAAATGGGTGAAGGGTCAAATAGACATATTATCATTGAGTCACTCCTTATGATATACTCCCAACGACTTCGTACATTTCTCAGCTCGCCGAAGACAGGGAGGCCACTGCCAACGACCATATGTCCGCTTGGCTTTATCACAGAGAGTTCCCAGAGTGGGACGATATTTTAGACAAGGGAGGAAGAGCCTCGCTTTTAACTCTGTCCTTGATTTGCTTAATTATTCTACTCTCCATTGTCAGAATTGATTAATACTTCAACATCTATACGCCTATACGCACTTAACGCTCCTCAGCACTTCTCCTGACAATCTCGACCTCTTCTACTGGTGATCATATGGCCCGAATAAGTAACTCGATACTGCAGAAGAACTAATAAATCAACTAAATGGCATGAAAAACACTAACTTCTTAGCCCCTTTCTTAATATTTCTACACGGCACTCTGTTATAGCCCTAGGGCTCTCAAAGAGCAGATAAGCCTACTGTGGAACCGTAGGCATTTTTTCGACACTAAACGCAATAACGGCACGACGACTCTCCAATGCTGCAGTACCCCTAAACATGCTCCAGAGGGGCACAAGTATTAGGCCTGATAGTGCAAGTCGGACATCATGGTCGATTATTGTTGCTATTAATGAAATGACCCACAAGGGCTTAATATCCACCAGTCGGCAGCTTTCCTAGCCACCAGGGGGGTCCACCTGCAGATTCGCGGTGAACACCACATCCCGTGATGCGATGGCACCGCAGGTCCGTCCCCTTAAATCTCTCATTATCATTTGCGACAACTTGTCAGAACTATGAACCAAGTGATGCGGTGACGATACAACTGGGTCTTCGCGTTTTGCTTAACTGAGTTACGCAATGCGGATGAGCGAATAAGACACGACTCCATCATGGCAAGTGCTGACGAGACCCCTTTGATGTCCCATCAAGAGGACGAGGGGCCAGAAGACGAGCTGCACTCAGACATAACAGATACGGAAGAGGCCGACGGTCAAAAACGGCATGGCGGGGGTATAGGATTCTTCATGTGGCTTCTGACCCTATCCGCATGCATTAGCGGATTGTTATTCGGATGCAAGTGCCCCTCCCTTCCCCTTTGCCCTTTCTATTCTATCCCATAACTACCGAAGGCAGTCTAGCCACACGCCAGAACATCCCGTCGCTAACACCAAACTCCCCCAATGCTACAGACGACACAGGCGTGATATCCGCGACCCTCGTCTCGATCGGCACGTCGCTCTCGGGGCGCGAGCTGACGTCGCTCGACAAGTCCGTCATCACGTCAGCGACGGCGCTGCTGGCGCTGGTCGCGTCCCCACTGGCCGCGGCGCTCGCCGACCGCACAGGCCGGCGTCCCGTGCTGCTGGTGGCGGACGCGCTGTTCGTGCTGGGCGCGGCCATGCAGGCCGCGAGCGCGCGCGTCGCCGGCATGGTGGCGGGGCGCGCCGTCGTCGGCCTCGCCGTCGGCGCCGCCAGCTTCGTCACGCCCCTGTACGTGGCGGAGCTGGCGCCCGCGGCGCACCGCGGCCGCCTCGTCACCGTCAACGTGCTGTGCGTCACGCTGGGGCAGGTCGTCGCGTACGTCGCGGGCTGGGCGTTCGCCGAGTGGGAGCGGGGCAGGGGCGACCCCGCGCGCCGCCCGGCCCAGGCCTGGCGCTGGCTGGTCGGGCTCGGCGCGGTGCCCGCCGTGGTGCAGTGCGTCCTGCTGCTCGCGATGCCCGAGACGCCGCGGTGGCTGGTCCGGGCGGGCCGGTCCGCCGAGGCGCGGCGCGTGATCCAGAAGGCGGTGGGGCCGTCGTCCGACGGCGGTGGTGGTCCGGATTCTGCGCGTCTCGTCGGCGGGATCCTGAGGGATATCGAGGTCGAGGTAAGGGAGGAGGCGGAGAGCGCCAAGCTGACGAACAGCAGCGAGTGGATGAGGGGCTGGCAGGAGCTGCTGACGGTGCCGAAGAACCGGCGGGCCCTGGCGATAGCCTGTCTGCTGCAGGGCTTGCAGCAGCTCTGCGGATTCGTAAGTCGTCGCCGTGCCAAATGCAGCGCCTACCTTGACCACCCCGCCCAGTGCACTTAACCCCATCAAATCAGTTTGCGTCTGGCCGGGCGTGTGGAGAACGCAAAGCTGATGAGTCTTGCAGAACTCCCTGATGTATTTCTCGGCAACCATCTTCACAATCCTCGGCTTCTCAGTACCCACGCTCACATCGCTGAGCGTCGCGGCCACCAACTTCGCCTTCACGGGGGCGGCGTTGGCGCTGATCGACCGCGTCGGCCGGCGGCGGATCCTGCTGTACTCGGTGCCGTTCATGGTGGTCGGGTTGCTGCTCGCGGCCGTCGGCTTCCGGTTCTTCGAGCCCCCTCCAGCGGTGGCGGGGGCTGATTCGCCGTCTTCCTCCTCGAGGGACGCGGCAGTCGTCATACTGGTTAGCATCATGGTTTACGTGGCGGCGTACGCGCTGGGGCTGGGCAACGTGCCGTGGATGCAGAGCGAGCTGTTCCCGCTGAGCGTGCGGTCGCTGGGCAGTGGCGTCGCGACGTGCGTCAACTGGTCGGCGAACTTCGTCGTCGGGCTGACGTTCCTGCCCATGATGGATGCGCTGACGCCCACGTGGACGTTCGCGCTGTACGCCGCCGTCTGCGCCTCGGGCTGGGTCGCCATCTGGATGATCTACCCCGAGACGAGCGGGTTGACTCTCGAGGAGGCCACTGGTTTGCTTGAGGATGGTTGGGGCGTGAGATAATTATGCATTACTATAATCTCGAAGCATTAAAATATCTATGGGATTCCTCCGACACTTGCGCCGTAACCGATCTAATGCGTGACCCATGTTGCTTAACCACATCTATCCTTTCGCAGTCTTAGTCCACGTCGCTGAGGATTCACATGTCGAACGGCCCATAGTTGTGTGCGAGCCTGTCTCCTTAGACTCCCCAGAGGCCACAGGTCAATTCACCGCCTCCTGCCGTTGCGATTCAAGACCATCTTGTGTGCTTATCGAGCAGCCTCTCGAGTGAGACAATATGTGGTGACCGTTAGAGGACTGAGCCTTGGTCCCGTTGCCTACGACTCTCGGGATGCCGAGTTGAGATTGGACCTCGCGGGGCCCCTGACTAAGCCAGCACTTTAACTCTTCCTTGGTGGCGACAGAAACCATTCCTAGCATGGAGAGCGTGTTTCCGTACGCGCCTCCCACTCCGGCGTTTCGTCTCGGGATAACCAGGATCCAGCCCTGCCCAAGGGCGACGTTATGCGGAACGTAATCGGATGGAGTACCGTTAAGGCCCAGCAGCGATCTTACTTCCGCCATCATCTGCTCGTAAATAATTAATGCTTCGTGTGGCGCGAGCCCGCTCTCAAATCGTCTTAGGACGAATTCATACGGCGTATTTGGTGGCTCGCTGGATGTCTCTGGCCACGGGATTAGGCGATCCTTGAGGTAAGGAGATATTTGCATGTGTTTCTGTAACGCCTAGAGTTAGTAACTTCCGTCCACCGGGATCACGTCCCAGTTCACAGGAAACCACATAGGGCAAGCAAATCGACTGCTCAAGGGTCGTCCATGCAGAGGTAGAAAGCGTGGCGATATACTAGGGGAAACTCACATGCAATCGGCTACAGCCTCCATCCTTGCCGCAATTGAAGAACATAAAATACTTCCAATTCAAACTCCCGAGCACCTTCCAGGAAGCTTGGAAGTCTTGCAAATCTAACTGCTCATACTGTCGGCGGTGCCCATCTTTGGTGAGAAGCAGCAGGTGAGGGCGATACATCTGAAACGCTGGAGTCAGCCTCTTCTCTTTTTAGAGAACTACCCATTGCAAGGAAGTAGGGAATTTTGAACCCTGTCTAGAACTGTAGACTCCCTGCGGACTCTGTCGGAAGAACCATGCTCGTGAACGAGGAAATCAGGGGGAAGGAAAAACTTCGAAAATGGCCTACGCAGAACTTATTGAACATAAGCAGATGCGTGTCATTGATATAAGTGATCTCATATCCGGAGACATCGATGTCACTCCCTGGCACGTAGCCTGGACTGTTCTTCACCAAAGAGGTTTGAGCTGGTGGCTCGTCGGCATTGTCCTTGATGAAGGGTTTCTTGCCAATGGCGCCCGTGATCGTGAATTCGTACTAAGTGGAGGTCAACTCAACTTTCGGATGTCGCATGTATATGTGCAATGGTTTCTCACCTGGAAGCCGTTGATTGTCTGCGTCTGGATCTTGGGGTTGTCCTCGTAGAATATGATACCCCTGTTCCAGCGCCTATCGAACTCGGCGACAAGTTCTTCCTCGCTGAGAGGGATGGTCATGTTCGGAAGATCGCCAGCCCACAAGATGCCGCAGCGCGTATTGGTTCCCACCCACGTGTTTGGTCTATAGGTATGGATAGCCCTTGCGACCTTGGTTTTTATAATTTTGTGTTACTGGCTCTTGATTCTGCGGTGAAAAGGTAGGTGACGTGTATGTACTTACTTAGGCCTACCTCAATGTCGGTGAGATGGAATGCAGTGGGGCACAGCTCTGCAGGCATTGATTGACTTCATTCCAACACCATGTCCCGAAGCGTCGGGTTGCCGCTGCAACAACCCGTCTCGGAACCTAACCCGGCAACGGCCACCGCGCCTCTCGTCTAGATATGAAAACTACCTCAAACCGACGGCAAATGGCCTGATAGAATCAAATCAATATTGCGAATGCTTCTACTTAAAAGTGGAGTCCGTATCTTACGCCGCCCGTAACGAGGCTTCGGTATCTGGTTGTTCGAGCCATGGACTGCCCGACATGGTAAAAAAGGGGTCGCTTTAACGCTAAGGGGCACTCAGCAAGGGATTCACAGGAGCTCAGTCTACTGCGATCTTAACGGACACTACTGAGAGGCCTGGCTGAATGAACACCTGTCTGTTGCTACAGTGGCTCAGGAAAGATAGATCGAAGCCGGTAACAAGTGCATATGTTGACGAAAAGCCTCTGCTCCTGGGGAAGTGGCTCAACTTCGATGAGAACTGCCGGGCATCTTCTGGGGAGAGTTACTTCCCGATGCTCGGACCAACAAGACCGAAGAACAGCAGAGGATTTCCCTTTGCGCCACTGGCCCACCGCTGAACTCGCGACCAGATGTGATAGTCTTTACAGTCTAGTTATGATGAGGACAGAATCGAAAGCAGTCCCATATCAGATGGATAGACGCGTACTTGTCTATTTCTCTCCTTTCCACCCCGAATGCGTCCGGTCATCAGGGCTGAGAATATACCCGACTAGCGAGAGCTGTAATGGGTTGGCTCCTTTCATTTGATTCTGAATAAATATCCTCCGTCATCTCTTCCGTACCGACCAGTTCGTAACCCTTTGGAGAGCTCGCCATGGTTCTAACATGCTGACATTATCCTAATATGGCTTGTTATCAACTGGGTTTCAAAGTAGCATTTAGGCGGAAACAGTTCGACAAATCTACCAAGGGGAACCTTGTCACAGGGCTCTTTGATCAGAAAGAGCTTAAAGTCAAGTTATTATCCCTACATAAGTCACAAGGCGGGAATGGGATCAAAAGAAGTCCGTGGCAATCCAGTCTCAATAAACTCATATACCGACCTGCGGTATTAACATTATTTTTGCTCTACTCACCTCAAACAATTCTCGATTATTCAGTCACTCGGAGTTTCTTCCACACCTCAACCCCCACACCCCCAACACATAGATATAAGAGCACTCTTAGATCAGCCGCATCATTATCGGGAGTCCCTCAACAAGACATCTAAGGACTGAAACTCAGTTCGCCGGCGGCCGTGGCGTGGAGTGGGCGGGACATGGACTACCAGTCCTGATGGTCCTTCTTGATAGGATCCTGCCACACCCCCTCTCGCACTTTATCGTGTCGTAGCCACGCAGGCAACCGCACTCGTACAATATCTCGAGCTCTGTGCACATCTTAGCGGCCTTTTGTAGTTCTACGGCTCTGCCTTTTTCATCGATTGCTTTTGGTCTTCGTGTTGCTTTTGGTTAGTATTGTGATTTTGTTGCTTTGGATGCTGTATCCGAGGAAAACGGGGGAATGTTTAAGAGCTGGGAAGGGGCAACGCTTATACTCCTTCGAAACATGTCCATGGTGGTTATTTGGATGCACATAGCTGCGCGTAATTGGTGCTATAGACTGTATTAATGTTTTGGAACAGTACGCTAGGTATGTTACAATAACACCTATAGCCATCATGGCTTATCTCCGCCTAATCCGTCTTATAGTCTAGTTGATGTTAAACAATTGCTTCGTTTTTAAGCGTTATCAATCGTCAATTCGACGGGCTTGCTGTAAAACAAGACGTTCCCAGGAAATAGGGGTTCCCAACATGGAAGACCAATACACAAAGGGACGCTCTGGAAGAATGTATGAATAAGGGCTCAGACGCGTATTGTCTACCAAAGCATATACCATCACGGGGAGCACAGGCTGCATAGGTCTTCCCAAAGGCTGTCCCGTGTTAGCGGACATCCCCGGCAAACAAAGTCTCATTGAGCATTGAATTCTTTTTTTCTTTTTTCTTTAGCGGATGAGTTCCTTGACGTAGTTCGTATACATCCATCCCTACAGCTCCGCCTTAGCCTTTGTCCTTGACCTTGCGGGGTTCACCGCCAAAGTGCCCAATCTTTCGCTCGAATAGCTATGGGATATAACAACAGAAGGCTCTTTGAGTACACGCACTGACCACAAGGGCTACAAAGGGTTTTGTATTGTAACGAACCCAGAACGCACCAACTATGTTCAATTCGTATACCTATGCTTCGAATATATCTAGAGATTCGCTATGTAGTTATTCAAATCCCTCGTAGCTATATCAAGTGCACTTGCCACATAATGTTAGATAATAAAAAATAAAATAAAATAAAAAGGTGCGCCATAATCACTAAGTATTCTTTTCGGAAGAGAAATACTTAATCACATGCTATCCTAGCTGGTCGAACTTCGATTAAACAGTTCGCTGTTCCCAAAAGCCGGTCCGGTTTTCGGATTCTAAACTCCAAGGTCCGATGTCTGATACGGATTTCACGGGGCAGCCCGGGCTCGGAAACCCGATGCCGTCTGCTGAAGTCGCGAATGGCCGTACATACCGAGACTTGACAGGCACGCACAGTTTCGTTTATAAGCCTTGAGCTAGATGCTCGTATACCCACTTCACTGGTTCACAATACGGCTTTATCAGACCAATATCAACTCACACTAGCAACAGGTGTGCTGCGGCTGACTTGGAAGCTGGAGATTAGCTCGCCGCTTGACTCGTCTGTTGTATACCATCTTGTACCAAGCCTTCTGCCAAGATGGTCTAGGGAACCAATAGAGATTGCCTAATCGGGCAAGTGAAAACGTCATACAGGTTGGAAATTTCTTCGAGTGCAACCATTCCTCGAATTGGCCACGATCTGATAAGCCGCCACCTTGAACTATGCAGGAAGCTTATTCAAAGTATAGAGATCTGCTAGCGATCTGCCGTAGTGTCGCTGCGGGTGACGTGCATATGTGTACGGTTGCTGGCTGTGACGTACCCATTACAGTTGCACTACTTCACAATGCGCACGAAATCTTCGCTCACGTTCACTGTAATCAGGGCAAGGTCGCACTATCTAGGTAGGTAGCGCCAACGGATTCTCATCTACATTTGGAGACCGGCTATATGACTTCTCAATCTTGGTTAGGGAATTAAAACAGTCTTTTTCATACCAAGAAAATAATTGACCTGGAGTTCTGTCATATTCTTACGTCCGAGGTTAGATATCTGACACCCCATTCAAAGCGTCGGAAACCAGTCCAGCGGAGTCAGGTTAGGCACATGCTTGCAGCATCTGTAGTCGTAAAATTAGTAGTAGTCGGTGGCATCAACTCGGCCGATGCCGATAAACGACTTACCCAGTTGTACGCTACCGGTATTGTCGGATGGTGGAGGATACAAGTGGAAACGTTGTCCCATTTAGCGTCCCCTTGAAATTTCTGCATTTGGGGTCACATCGCACCTCTAGAGCAGCCCAACTGCTATTCCCCGTCTGCCTAAGCATGCCAAGCACTCCCATCCCGGGACAGATGGCTGCCCGCTCTGTATCAATTTGTCTTCCCGCCCGCTCGCTTGCTGTTCTCTATTATTCTAGACGGAGCAAGCCGCGAGTGCAACGGAACATCCCGCAAGTAGGCATATGTTTATAGAAAGGCAACGATAGAAGAAAGGGGCATCTTGGGAGGGGCCGGTCGGCCACATACAAACAAGAACTCAACTGAAGTCGGGCTACTTACACGAACCGAGGCGAGTCAAAGCCGAAATCCATATCTGTCGTTGGTCGACATGGCATTGATAAGCACGAAGTAGAGTAATATCCGCCGTTCAGCACCTCATCCCTTTTTATATGGGGTTCTCGCGCGTTTCGGTCCAAGTGGAGTAGCGAGGAAAACGTGCCTCGGCTCCGTTTCCGCTTTATCAGCTACTTTCGCGGCGAGACAGCTCCCTTCTCGATTCTTCCTGCAAAGTTATGTGGGTTTGGGTTGGTGGGGCTGGCTAAGCTTTTTTTTTTTTTCAAAAATTTCACCGGCATGCTGCTCCGCCGCACGTCGCTGGGCTTGGGCTTGCAATCGGCGAGAACCAACCCATGCCAGCGGTATCTCTTGCCGCGGCAAGTATTTCGGCAATCCAGCCTAGTTCGGGACCTTACCTAATCCGCAGCGCATCCATGCCCATTATTGGCTGTCCCAAGGTCGGGACGGCGTCATAACTGGGTCGCTACAAGGGGTTCTGAAGTCATCGATAATGCATTTGTAAGTAGAGACCGAGTAGCGACTGGCACTCTGGGAATGGAGTGGAAATAGGGTAAAATCCGACTCTGGCGATGCCGAGTTATCCCTACCATGCCTACGAGAGTGATACCTCGGACCCATCATCTGGGTCCTAGCTGGGAATCCGCTTAATAAAGTATTAGCTAGGGAAACAATGGCCTGACTGAATAAAACTTCTTTCCGTCCCCGTCCATTTTACGTCTCTGCTCGTGGCAAGTTTTTGTAGGTTATTATTGCAACCGCACTCTCAGATCCTCAGGGAAGAGGGTTGACAGATAGAGAGAGACAAGCACCCCTAGACCGGACCAACATATACGATACCCCTATATAACCTTGTACTTATTATATCCACATACGTAACATATCGGGATTAGTTCCAAGCCGTTTTATAAACACAAATCAACCGGCCGATTTACGCATATACTACTTACCACTATCTAGCGAGGAAGAACTGGAAACCAGTTCACTCTGTCGGCCATGGACGAGGTCGACCGCGAGCTGATACGGGCGGAGGAAGAGGCGCGCAGGGACGGCATCCACAGCCCGAGTCGGGCGCACCCCCGCCGGCCAAGCAACGAAGTCGAGCGCGTCATGTCGGAGTCCACGGTGTCGACGACGTCATCCTCGAGCGTGGGAGAGGAGGGCGCCCGGAACAGGGGGGGTGTGAGCATGAGCCGCGTGCCGACGTCGCGGGAGCTCGAGCGGCACCCCACGGAGCTCAGCCGGATCCAGACGGCCCGCAGCCAGCACAGCGCAACCGTCGGGCGCAGCCTCCGTAGCAGGACGCCATCGAAGCCTCTGCCAGCCTTCGGCGCCGGTAAGCCGTACCCGCCCGAGCTCCCCAACAAGGAGGACTACGTTGTCGAGTTCGACGGCCCCGACGACCCGTACCACGCCCAGAATTGGCCCCTCAAGAAGAAGTATGTTGTGGTTCAACCTCCCCCTCCCCTAGTCGCCTTGCTGGCCCCTTAAAGGGAGCTTCACGACTGACACGACTGCTCTTACAGGCTGTTGACGGCCGCCATGCTCGGCTATACCACCATGACTGCGGCCTTCGCCTCGAGTATCTTCTCGGCGGCCACACCGGTCGTCGCCAGGGAGTTCGGAGTCAGCTCGGAGGTCGGCCTGTTAGGAGTCTCTCTCTTCGTGCTCGGCTTCGCTACGGGCCCGACCTTGTGGGCGCCCCTGTCCGAGCTGAAGGGACGGAGGCTGCCCATCGTGCTGGCCATGTTCGGGTTCTCCGTCTTCTCGATCGCCTGCGCTACGGCCAAGGATCTCCAGACGGTGCTCATCTGCCGCTTCTTCGCCGGCTTCTTCGGCGCGTGTCCGCTGGCCGTCGTGGCGGCCGTCTTCTCCGACATGTTCGACAACGCGACCCGGGGCTCGGCCATCACCGTCTTTTCGATGACCGTGTTCACCGGTCCCCTACTCGCCCCCTTTGTCGGCGGCTACATCGTGATGTCCGACCTCGGGTGGCGCTGGACCATGTATATCGTGTCGTTCATGGGCTTCCTCGCCTTCGGCCTCGACTTGATCTTCCTGGAAGAAACGTACCCTCCCGTCATCCTCATCGAGAAGGCAGCCGAACTGCGACGCCGCACCCAGAACTGGGGCATCCACGCCAGGCAGGAGGAGATCGAGGTCGACTTCGGCGAGCTCGTCCAGAAGAACTTTACCCGCCCCATGAGGCTCTTGTTCGGGGAGCCCATCGTAACGGCGATATCGGTTTACATGGCCTTCATCTATGGCCTCCTCTACCTGTTCCTTACCGCCTATGGTTTTGTCTTCCAGGGCGTTCACGGCTTCAACCCGGGCCTGTCTGGTCTCACCTTCTTCGGGATGATCCTCGGCCAGCTCATCGCTGGTACCGTGGTCCTGCTCATGCAGCCCTCGTATCAGCGCAAGCTCAAGGCCAACAACGGCATACCTGTTCCCGAGTGGCGACTTCCCATCGTTATCGTCGGTGGCGTCGCGTTCACCGTGGGCGTCTTTTGGTTCGGATGGGCTGGCTACAACCCCAACGTTCACTGGATTGTCCCTGCCGCCTCGGGTATCCTGACGGGCTTTGGTCTAATGTCCATCTTCCTCCAGCTCCTGAACTACCTAGTTGATGCGTACCTCCTGTTGTAAGTTCCACCTGTAATGCTCCTTCGCGCGAATAGGGGTAAGAGACTGACCTGCTTCGTAGTGCCGCGTCCGCCATTGCCGGCAACACCTTCCTCCGATCCCTCTGCGGCGCGGGCTTCCCGTTGTTTTCCACCTATATGTTCAACGGGATGGGCATCCAGTGGGCCGCGACCCTGCTCGGCTGCATCGCCGCCGTGCTCGCGCCGATCCCCGTCATCTTCTACCTGTACGGCGCCAAGATCCGGCAAAAGAGCAAGTTCGCCCCGACGCTGCCCGGCAACACGCCGGGCGCCCACGCTGAGGCGGATCCCGGTTCCCAGTCAAGCAGCGAGGCCGAGAAGGATTTCGTGGCGGCCAGCAACGCGCCGAGGACGACCGGCGACCGCGAGCAGGCTTAGTCCGTGGGGCGTCCTGCGTACTAGCCCTTACATTGTTCTTGTTCCGTATTTCACATATCCGTCTCGCAAGGCGGAACAGCTCGGTTGGCGCTTGCATGCATTCATGGGTGGTGGTTGCTTTGGGCCCTCAAAGAATAGACTGGGTCGCGCATTTTTAAGCGGCGTTCGGCGAAGGGAAAAGTTGCACGCATCGATCTGAGTTACGAAGTTCGGCACATATATAGACCACGCACATTTACATAGCGCATTCCACTTGTTCATAGCTCAGAAATAGTATATAACTAATGCATTAATACCAATACCGCATAACCCCAAGTCCTTGCCATGGGTGGATAGAATACCTGCCTAGTACTTTGACAGTTGCAGGATAACAATGCGTATCACATTCCCGCGGTCGACTGTTTCTCCGTAAGTTGACGAACAGCATGTCTCAGGCGGATAGATAACCCGCCATCCATGTCAAATAAACCCCTAACGCTTATTATCCTGGGAAACTGATGAATGGGGGCTCGGCCAAGATGTCAGCTCAGCTCCTATTGTCGGAAGCCTACCTAACCCTCCTTCCGCTTAAATGAGATATCGGAGATAGCGTATGAAGGGTGTTCCTGGGAGGGGACTTGTTTCAGCCCTGCTGGATCTATTTATATCCTCCGTTACTTATGATCTCACATTCGGCAGGGTTGCAGTGTATACCAGCATGTAATAAGGACCCTGTATTACAGGCCTGTTGGATGCAGTGTTGGTATGCGGCTGATGATCTACGTAAGGGTTGTACTCTGCCCCCCCCGTCCCTCTGTCGCTCTCTCACCTACCCGCTTGCCAGAGAATATAGGTTTTGCTGACCTGTCTCCCGGCACATGTAGCTCTAGGGACTTATCAACCGTGGAGTTTGGGGGCCGTGGACGCTCCTATTGCGTACAAGGGTCTGTCGCGCACCGCGCTTCCGATATGCACGCATGCGTTCATACCAATTGTAGGAGACCCAGCCAGACAACGACCTGGGGGCTCCGTGCCTTCTGGATGGGGAAATACGACGAGTGTGATAATGCTGATAAACTTGCGTTTCTCCTCCGCAGAAACATACTGATAATTCGGGGAAACATAGCGTATATATGTGTGTTCGTATCATCTGTATAGGCAGATCTAAACACTTTTCCTACCCAGCCTATGTAGCTGCCAAATCCATCACCCCCTTTATCCCCCCCTCCTTCCACCGTAACCACCCAGCTACCCCAGTCCCCGGCGACACAGTCGAAACCGCGGTATGCGATCGGTCGGAGGCGAGGCGAAACAGCACCCGGCGTCGATGCGGCGTCTACGAGGCCGGCTGCCACTGCGGCTAGGTCAAGTTCTGGTTTGCGCTGTTGCCGCCGCTGCTTGAGTTCTGTGTGCTGTAGTGTGACTGCTTGGCGTGTATGAAGCTGGGGTACTTGTTTGTGTGTGAGTATTTTCCTTTCCTGTCCGCCCTGACGTTCTTCGGTGGTATCAGCCTTTCCGAGATTTCCCATCGTCCATCAATCCATCGGCTTGTTTTATTCGCCTGCGCATCCCCTGTTGAGGAACTTCCGGTTGGGGATGGGGGGTTTTTGCCTGTCGGTCTCGGTTTGAAGGCTGAGCTGAGGATATGCATGCTTTGGCTTGGCCTCGCTTAATACTCGTCTGTTGCGGTGTCTCTGTTTTCGGTGGTGTTACAGGCCGCTCCGCTGCGATCAGGCTTCGAGCGAACTTGCCCATCTTCTTCCTGTTGCTCTGCCGCGTGATAGGGGAGTAGGGGAGTTAAGCTACTTGACTGCGACATCAAGCAGGCACATAGCTTCGGACGTGGTAACCCATCGCTGCAATAGCTCCGCGGATATGATGCTGCTGACTATCTCCCCCTTTTTCTTACTCCCACCCCCACTTTCTCGACAGATCGCGATCTGCACTCATCACCAATTCACCTCCCATCCACTGTGTACTCGTCGGGCCGCTTTCGAGCTCTTCTAGGCAGTGGCGTTTTTCCAAGCCCTGACAACAAGCGTACGTGGAAAGCCGGACTGCCAACCGAAACCCCCAAAAATAACATACCCCGAAGCAGGAGACGTAACACGGCACAATGACAGCCGGGGACGATGCGCCGAGTACCAGTTCGACACGAAGCAGAAGGGCCCGGTGAGTTCGAGACGACAACGACATCCCCGCTCTATCTACTACTTCACTTAGATATCTGCTGTCTTCCACATTCCGAGTCGCCGGTCTCGCTCGGAGCTTGTCTTTTGCCCGGCTCCGCTCCGCCGAG
Source organism: Monosporascus sp. GIB2 (assembly GCA_004155935.1). Lineage (NCBI taxonomy): Eukaryota > Fungi > Ascomycota > Sordariomycetes > Xylariales > Monosporascus > Monosporascus sp. GIB2. The sequence continues at coordinate 144,683 of QJNV01000015.1, forward strand.
TCTACACAGTCGGCACCTCCGGAATCCGGGGAAGAGCGAGCAGGCAGCTTTATGGACGTAAGTATGTCAAAGGGCAAAACAGAGACCGGGTACAATACAATGGGGCGTTGGCGTTGGGGATGGTGGGCGAGCGTGCTGATGGGCGGGCGTGTCATTATGTGTTATGGGTGGATGCAGGAGCGAGGACGCTGGGAAAGGCAAAGGGAAAGGGCGGATAAAAGGGGGAGAACTTAATCAAGCAATGGAGGCAGGCAGTAGACACTTATACAGCATACGCTTGGCGACAGATGCAATACGCACGCAGGAAGTAGAGCTTCGATGCTTGGAGCTGACCACACATGTCACCCAGTGCATGCTATCATAGGACGTACGTATGCACCTCTACGTCTCTAGGCGCATGTGCGAGCTTTCGATTTCAGCCAGCCCCAGCTTAAAATCCTCGATCCTTATTCCGGTCCCGATCCCGATTTTCTGTCTTCGAAATCCATAATCTGCAATCCAGATTCCAATCCCATGTCGCCTTCGCTCCTGACGCGTCGGGCTACGCTACCCTACTTCTGCATCTTCGCGTACAGGTTCTCGGCCGACGTGATGCAGTGCATGTTGGCGCCGAGCTTGTTCATCGTCTCGAGCCACTCCTCGTACTCGTCCGAGTCGAAGACGATTCCCCCTCCTATGTCGCGCACGGGTTAGTTATTTAGGCGGTTCCCATATTTATTCGTTATCATATGGTCGATGACACCCAGCTATGCATTTGTCCATCGAATAAAGCAGCATTCCTCGCACCAGACAACGCGGCGCGGCGCAACGTCACGCACGCGACACAAGCCGGAGACGAGACCATAATACACAGATGATGAGAGGAACATAGATAGACAGAAATGAAGGCGGGGAAGAAAGAGCAGGAAATACTCACCAGCCTGCAAGTAGGCAACGCCGTCCTTCACCATCATAGTCCGCAGCGCGATGCACGTGTCCATGGCGCCCTGGGCCTCCCTGCCGGTCTCGGGATCGACGGAGCCGTAGCCGAAGTAGCCGACGGCGCCGGCGTAGACGCCGCGCTTCTCGCGCTCGAGCTCGGCGATGAGCTCCATGGCGCGGACCTTGGGGGCGCCCGACACGGTCCCCGCGGGGAAGATGGACCGGAAGGCGTCGAAGCGGGTCTGGCCGGGCCGCAGCACGCCCGACACTTGGCTCACTAGGTGCTGCACGTGGCTGAAGCGCTCGACCACCATGAGGCGGTCGACACGCGTCGTCAGCGGGTCGCACACGCGGTTGACGTCGTTGCGCGCGAGGTCCACGAGCATCACGTGCTCGGCGCGGTCCTTTAGCGACCGGCGCAGCTCGTCGGCGAGCCGCTCGTCGTCGGCCGGCGTGCGCCCGCGCTTGACGGTGCCGGCGATGGGGTGCGTGATGATGCGCCCGGCCTCCTCCTTGACCAGGAGCTCCGGCGACGCGCCCACGATCTGGAACCCGCCGTCCGAGGACCCGCCGCAGTCGATGTAGAACAGGTAGGGCGACGGGTTGACGGTGCGCAGGTGGCGGTAGATGTTGAAGGGGTGCAGGGAGGTGGGGCGTGCGAAGCGCTGCGACGGCACGGCCTGGATGATGTCGCCGACCACGATGTGCTTCTTGAGCTCGGCGACGTGGCGCTCGTAGCCTTCGCGCCCGATGTTGGACGTGTACTCCTGGCCGAGCTTGATGGGCTGCTGGTCCGGCAGCGGGATCTCGGGCGCGTTGAGGACGTCGATGAGCTCGGCAATGGTGGCCGTGGCCCTGGCGTACTCGTCGGCGAGCGCCGCGCCGTTGTCGTCGGCGGCAGCAGCGTCGAAACCGTCCGGTATCCGCAGGTAGGTGATGACCTTGATGACGCCGTAGAATCGGTCGAAGGCGACGATGGTGTCGAACAGCATGAACAGCGACTCGGGGATCTTGAGAACGTCCTTCATGGGCCTCGCCGTCTTGGGCTCGAAGTAGCGCACGCAGTCGTATCCGACGTATCCTATGGCGCCTCCCGTGAGCGGCGGTAGCCTCAGGTCGGGCACCTCGGCGACGGTGTACTGCGACAGCTCGGCCTCGAGGGCGGGCAGGGGATCCACGGCGTCGCCATGGCCCTCGCCCGTCTTCAAGATCTTCCGCGGCCCCGCTCCGATGAAGCTGTATCTGCCGACCTGCTCTGTGGCGGCGCTTTCGTACAGGAAAGAGAAGTCGGACTTGGAATGCGCCGAGATTTTTAAGTACGCAGCCGAGGGCGTGATGAGGTCTGCCGATATCTGTCCGTATAATGGGACTAGGTTTGGTCTCTTGGCTCCTCCGCTCTGGGGCTTCGAGAGAAGCTCCCTGATTGTGTCCAGGGACGGCTGGATAACGTGCTGCGCAAGGCAAGAAACTCAATTAGAAGGTCTTTCTGGATCGGTCTATAATAGGCCAATTGGGGATTTTCTTACTGGCTGATTCATGTTGGTTTTCTGTCTGTGTCTCTATCTTTTCTACGCTTAGACAATAACTATACTGTTATATCACATCCTCTGTTACTTTCATACGGTTTTCCAATGGCTGGTCACTGTGCGCCTTGTTCCTCGTTGACTCATTTAATTCCGGCAATTCATTCATAGTTATGTAAGGTACTTCATGATAAGTACACCTTCATTTACCGCGTTGCATACAGCCTGAATCGGAGGGGCAGAAGGTGCAGTTTAGCGCGGGGCATTCTTATCGATAAATATTGCGCGACTTTGATTACATACCCGTGAGTAGCATTACGTCTGGAGACGCCCAGAGGTCGTTTTATAAACTTCCCTTCCGCAATTCCAGTCTTCCCATATCCCCATATTTCGTTACCCATACTTCATGACCCATACTTCATGGCCCGTACTTCATGACCCGTGCTTGACAGTTACTCCCCTCTGCCCCCTCGGGAGTGTTCCGCTCTCATCCACCAACTAACCGGCTGCCTCCTCTCCTAACTCTCAATCGCGAGCACCTTGACGCCGACAAGCCTAGCCTCCTTGCTCGTGCCCTCCGAGGCCACGAGCCAGTACTCGACGCGCGCGCCGGCCCTGGGCACGCGGTAGACCCGTACGTCGGCGCCCTTGGTCGCCTTGCGCACGGCGTCGAGCAGCTCGGCGTACTGGCCCTGCGGATCCCAGTCGGCGGGGTCCTGGATCTCTATGTTCGCGTTCGGGGGGTCGGGGTGTTGGATCAGAGAGGCGAATTCCTCTATTTATGGCGCCGGGGCTTGTTAGATTTTCTTTCTCTTACTCTCTATTTTTCTTTTGCCGGGTTATGAGAAGACGCGGGGGGGGGGGAGGGGGGGAGGAGCAGGGGCGGAAGTAAATTTTGGAGGAGAGATAAATAGCGTGTGACGCTGGCCTTTTGCGATGGGACGTGACATAGCGAGATATGATGCGGTGGTAGGAATAGACAAAGAACCGTCAAACGCGCAAAAGTAAGACAGTAGACAAACACGTACCTTCATCAGGCAGCCCCTTGCCGTCCTCATCCCAGGCCAGACAGACGGGCACGAACGGCTCGTCGGCGTCGCTCACGTAGAAGGCGTCCCTCGTAGCCTCGGCGATCTCGGGCGGTATCCGCGCGCCCGCGTCCGTCGCCTTCAGTTCTCCGCCCTTCGATCCTCCCCGAGCAGTTGCGGTCGCGGTCGCCCCCTCGCTCGGGTCCCGGTTCGCCTTGTCCAGGAAGGCCATGTAGTCGTCTTCGGACGCCATCTTCGCCGCGGTGGGAGAGGTCGCGAACGGGCTACGGATGATAATAGGGAGGAAAGATGGTCTCGTCGTAGTCGTGCGGCTTATAGACGAAGACGGCGGCGTTCGCGGATTGGGACAAACTCCGGACGAGAGGGAGTAGTAGTAGTAGTAATGGTAGTAGCGCAGCGGAATACTGTATAACAAGAAGAAGGGCGACAAGAAAGAAGCAATTGCTGGATTATGAATCGATTGAGCAGCAACGAGCCCCCCAATTGAACAGTTACGTGTAGGTTGCCCCGGCCGCAATCTTAAGGGTGCCATTTGAACGGAAGAAGAAAAGAGTTTCTAGGCTACGCTGGTATCAATGGGCTGGCTGGAACGGGGAACTGAGTGAGTAATTGGTTACGTCATAGCTGAGCTTTGGTCCTCAGATCTCGGCACGCCAAAGTCGTCCGGGTTCGGTCCGGGCTGGGCTGGCAGCCTAACAAGCAGCACCTGGTGGCCTACGTATTTACTATTTATCATGGACCGTGGAGAATAGGTGGTGGAAAGGTGTTGAAAGACGGCAACATGTGGTACACTGCATTCATACAGGGCTGTAAATCCTAGAGGGGTCCTCTCCATCGACTTGAACTAAATTATGCTGGTAATGCTTCTAAGCCGAGTCGTGCAGTGTAGGATAATGTCCTCAAATAGGCTTCCACTCGCTGGCTCGACGTCCTGAGAGCCATAAAGAAACTGGAAACACTGGCACACATCACACTCATAGGAGAGCAACCACTACATTGTTGGGGAATCCTAAGACATTTTTTGTTTTATTCATTCATGCAACGTCGCATTAGTTGTGACTCGAATGGCAATCCTTTTACGGAGACGATGCCCCTCGCAATCGCCCGAAGAGAACCCTTGAACACCGATGCAAAGACCAGATACAAAGAAACGCAGAGCCCAACCCCTTACGAGGACTGAACCAGGTCCTTCTTGAGCGTACCCTGGAATTGCTTCTTCTCGGCAGGGGTCTGGAAGGCACCGTGACCGAACTCCGAAGAGGTATCGATCCACTTGAGCTGGACCTTCTCCAGAGCCTTTCTTGACGTGTGCGTGAACAGCGACTTGCGCAGAGTCACAACTCGCTTCTTGACACCGGGAATGGAACCCTTGACCATGACGAAGTCGTTCTTGACCTCGCCATATCGGACGAAGCCACCCAGACTAAGAAAATGCGCGTCAGTAAAAAGTGCCCCGGCACCCGATTGGTTTCAGCGGACGTGACTCACGGAGTGATGGTCTTCTTGGTAACATCCTGCTCGGTGGCGGCGTTGGCCTCGTTGTCGCCCTTGCCGATGCGGTAAATCTTGTGGTTGACCGAGGTACGGTGGTGGTAACCCATCTGACCGGCACGGGCAACGGTCCACTGCACGTGGGCAGGATGCCAGGCCCCGATACAAGCGATCTTACGGAGACCCTTGTGCGTCTTCCGCGGCAGCTTCTTGGTGCCCCAACGGGCAGTGACGCCGTTGAAGCCGTGACCCTTGGTGACACCGATGACGTCGATCACCTCGTCCTGCTCGAAGATGGAGTCGATCTCGACGGGCTTCTCGAAGAGACCCTGGCCGAAAGCGACCTTGTCGGCAACGGAACCACCGTTGATCTGGATCTCCATAAGGTGGGCCTTCTTCTGCTTGAGGGGCGTCTTGCGGATCTGGGTGTGTGCGAGGACACGGACGACGGTGCAGTACTTCTTGATGCGCTCGAGCTCGCGGGTGATGGAGGCACCGTTGTTCTCCGAGTGCTTCTTGGCGTACTTGGTGAAGGCCTTCTTCTTGCTCTTGTACCAGTTCTTGTAGAATCGGCGCTTGACTTCGTCGCTCAGATGCTCAGCCCAGACTGTAGTGAGCGATCGCAGACCGCGGGGAGTCTCGATGTAGCCCACAAGACCAACAACGATCAACTATTAAAGCTGTTAGCCATAGGCATATTAGCCAAGCGGGCTGCGTTGTTCGTACAGGCGGGGTATCAATAATCGTGACTGCCTCGACGACCTCCTTCTTGTGGGATTTCGCACCGGGTCGGTCGAGGTCACGGACGATCGTAGTCATACCAGCCTTGTAGCCCATAAAGGCAGTAAGGTGGACGGGCTTCTTAGGGTCATCCTTGGGGAAACTGTCGAGAGGGAACATCCAATTAGCAACCCAAGCTTCGAGTAGAAGAAGCAATTCCAACAACAATTGGAAGCTTCCCGATGTGCACCAAATATTCGTAGCGGAGCAGGGCAGGGACGGGACTGGGGGAATATTCGACTTACGACTTGACCTTTCCTCGATGACGGGCAGCACGCTTTCTCGGCAGGAAAGCCAGAGAGCCGTGGCGGGGAGCCTCGAACTTACGGTGCGACATCTTTGATTGATCCTTTACGCCTTTCCGTGAAGAAGGAAACCAAAGGTATGTCGTTGGGGCGGAATGAGGAGATTGAAGATCTTCAGAATTGCTCACAAAAAAAAAGTTTCCTTTTTGGTTGGTGTAGGCTTTCGTGCGATAAAGTAAAAAGCACACCGGGCGCTGGACTGTGCGCTGAGCCGAGAAATCCCCGCTGGCTGAAAAGTGCTTCACTAAGCGAACATTACGGAGGAATTGTGGGAACTCCCAGGAACGGCCCCCCTAAACAAACCCTAAGAGTCTGGGTCACGTGAGAGGTTGCTTAGCATACTGAGTTATCCGTCTTGTATTTCGTCCCGGACCTGGCAAATGTGGGCAAGCGGTAGCAGCTCCGAAGTTCCTGAGTAGAGCCAAGGGGCGAGCAATTATAACTTCACGTTAGTTCAAAAGAACAGCCAATAAGGTCTCAAAAAAAACTGACCCTCAACGGCAACATAGAGAATACAGTCCAATGCAACGAAAAACTGCACCATGTTGATTATGCATTTGCATGCAATGAGTTGGTCATCTAACATACGTTGAAGTAAACACGTAAAAAGTGGCTAATAGGACTACTTCGATCTCCCTCCCCGGAGAATGGCTGCGAATAGAGACAGGACCCCTCTCCAGACATTAACCCAAAAATATACAGCGTAAGGGGAGGCATGGATTCGGGCCGGCCTCGCTTTCTAGGCAGCGCTCTCGGTCTTTGGGGTCGGGCCCATCAACCCGTTCATCCCGCCTGCGCTTGTCGGTGTTGAGGTTTTTAACTCCGCTGCTGAGGCTGGCCCGGGTCCTGATGCCGGAACACCGCTGACCTTCTTCTCTTCCTCTCCACTATCATCGTAATCTTCATCTACCTCCATCTTCCTCGCAGCCCGCTCGGGTTCATTCACCTGCGGAGGCGCGGCCGGCGGCGGCGGATGGTCTATCCTCGGTCGTTCTTCCTGAGGGTATTCTTTCGCGGCAGGGGTAGGTGGTAGTCTTTCATGTAGCCCACCTTGCAAAGACGACGGGCCCTGTTGCATTGGAGGTAGATGATTCGGCATAGCGTGTGCCGGCGGGTGGTGGGCGGCTTCCGACGGATGGTAACCATCATTGGCGTGTCGCTGCTCATCCACACGACGCATTTCTTCCACACGCCTCTGCTCTTCGGTATGGCGCTGCTCGTCGAGGCGACGCTGTTCTTCAAACCGGTGCGCATCGGGAGAGCGACGGTAAGGATCCCGCAGTGGCGTCGACGGACGTCGGTGCCGCACATCCTCCATACGGGCTCGGTTCTCCTCATTCGCCGGCTTCTTGATGGCTGGCTCATCTTCCCATTCACGCAGTCTTTTGGATGCTACAGAGGGGGGACGATCATGTTCACGGTGGAAGTCGGGAACTAATGGCCCTTTTGGGGGCTGAGGGACACCGGGCTCAACGCCGCCGGGCATTCCAGACTCCTGGACGTGACCGTACGCCGGCTGATGTTGAGGGTAGGCCGACTTGGGCGACGGCATGCGGTTGTCATGCAAAGGCCGCGGTTCTGAGCGAGGGGAACCCGGTCGATAAGGCATCAAGGAATGAGGCGCGGGACCACCGTTAGGGGGGGCGTTCCCAGGTTGAAGCTGTTGTGATGACGGCGCGGGCGTGTAGTTTGGGTTATTAACCCTGGCGGGCACTTGACCTGGCGGCGGAGCCTGCTGGGACGGTCCCGGTGGAGGAGGGCCGTACTGGGGCGGACCGGGGGACGGGCCCCTCCGGATAGGACCCGGGCCTTGACGACCTCCATCGCCTCCGTAAGGTCTCATTTCCTGGCGGGGACTCGGCTGTCGAGGTAGCGGAGGCGCAGGTCCTCGTAGGGGCTCCCGCTGATCATACGGGTTGGGCGGCTGAGGGTTGATCTCATTAAGCCGCTGGCCGCCCCAGCCGTTGGCCGCAGCAGGACCAGGAGGGGGTCCCCGAGGACCGGCCCCAGCTTGTTGCACGGGTCCTGAGCCGTGCCAGGTAGGAGGTGGTGGGCCCTGGGCTTGGTAGGACTGGGGATGAACATCGGTCGGGACGGCCTGTGGTAGGTTCCCGCCCGTCTGACCGCCGCGCAAGAGCTGCAACCTTGCTTTGATGTGCGGATTGGCCGGGTCCAATTCAGCAGCCCTTTGGTATGCGTCAAGGGCATCCGAGATCTGGTTATTGCACGATTCGTACTATAAATTGGTTAGTGTCGATGGTCAATGAGTCGAAATCTTAGACAAACTTACCAGAGTGCCCAAATCATACCAGACTTCTGAGATGTACGGATTCAGGCGTATCGCACGGGAATATGCATCCAATGCATCGCGGTATTGGTTAATTTGGTAATACAGTACACCAATCGAGCACCAGAATGTAGGATTCCGCCCGTCGCGATACACTGCTTGTTGGTAGGCCTCGTAGGCCTTGGGATACTTCTGCTGAGACATGTAGCATCGACCAAGCAGGTACCAGCTCTGTGCATCGCTGCCGTCTGTCATGCGTAAGTAGGGAGTCCGGATGCTGTTTATACACTCAATGCTCACCGGCCGTAACAGATTTCTCGAGGTATTCAATAGCCCGCTCTTGGCTTTGGAAGCTGCTACTCTGCTGATGGTGAAGCCAGCCAAGTTGCTGTAACACCTTGGCATGGTTGGGGTCGCGTTCAAGCACCCTTCCGTAGGCAGCCTTTGCATTATCATACTATACATATGTTAGTATGCACGTAAACCGAGTCAGTAATGTTCACCTACGTCTTTCTGCTGCTCGTGGACATGGCCGATTTGGAACCAGATGTCTTCTTCAGTTAGAGGAGGTGGGGGTGAGTTGACGATATACTTGAAGCACTGCGACCGGTTAGCTGCGTCTCTAACCAACACGCATCACACGAGAAAATACCTCTAAACTCTGCTGGTATTTCTGCTGTTGTTTGTATATTATACCCAGTCGGAAGTAAATCTCATTGGCCTTTTCGAACTCGGGCTGCATCTGCATCACTTGCGAGAATGCTTCCTCGGCATGCTCGAGCGATCCGTATCGATCGTACAATATGCCGATACCGTACCACAACTTTGGTTCCTGTTTGCTTGTTAGCTACTATAAGGTAAGCTAGAAAGGACCACACTACCTTCGGGTTCGGCAGATTGACGAGCGCAGACTGATACGCAGCGTACGCGTTTTGTAGTTCATCCATCATGAGATAGCAATGGCCTGTGCAAGGGGTATCAGTTACTTGCCGCACACGTCTCACATTATCGAACATACCGAGACTACCCCAGACATCGCCATTGGTGCTATCCAGTTTGATGATAGCATTGAGATACTCCACAGCCTTATGAAACTCTTCACGCGTCCGAAGGATCAAGCTGATGGCGGTCATTGCTTGGATCGACTGTGGGTTTGCGTGAAGCGCGCGCTCGTACGCGGCCATCGCATCGTCCAGATTTCCGAGGAGTTCAGAGAAGCTGCCTGCGCAAGTCATCAATTCGTGGATCCAATGCAATTATCTTCTTTGTCTGCTCTACTTACCAATCTGCATCCAGACACTTTCATTAACAGCCATGATGTGACGAGACGGTGTCCATTGGCTAGCCTGGCCAGGAGGGCCAGGCGGAGGAGGCGCTTGCGGCCCATGATGCTGCATTTGCATCGCCATTTGGGGCGACGGATGGTGGTTGGCCATATACACGTGGGCAGCTATCTATCCGATATCAGGTCCGGTTGTAAACCGTCTGATATCTTGCCGGAAATCGCCTTACGTACTTCGTCGTCAGGGCCTAAACGGCCAATATGGGCGAAGATTGGATCGAAGTCCTCGACAACGGAAACACACAGCTGCCCAAGCCGCAACAAGTCGCAAGTTCCCTTGAACCCAGATACCTCGACTACAACCTAATGCCTTGAAAGTGTAGCAAGTATCGAGTTTTCCAAGTTACGCGCCCTCTTGTCGCAGACGTTACTTCGTCGCAGTTGTGGGGAAAGTAGCTACTCAATAATAGAAAACATGCATATGCAGCTTAAGGCAAGGAGAACACCGTCAGGACCAATAAGAAAAAAAAATATATCAGTGCAAGACCGGGCGGTAACGTTAAAGAAGTAAGCGGTCCAAATAATTGTGGTGAGGACTTGGAGGCCCGAATGCCGCGGCCCAACAGGAGATGAAGCCCTTAGAAAAGGTACTTAACGCGAGAGGTTGGCCGATATTGCTCTGACGTACGAGTACAAGCCAAGACGTCTTCGATGTTTTGAGATGGTTAGCTCGAGATGGGATGGACTGTTGCCGAGTTGAGGCTCAAGAATGCACATGACACAAGATCCGGAGAAAGGGGAAGAGGGGAGAAGAGAGGGTGAGATGGGGGATGTGCGAACAGATAAGAGGCACGACGGGGAAGAGGGATTCTCTGGGAAGAAGGGGCGCGAAGGCCTTCCCTCACAACCTCCAAACTACCCTTACCCAGCGACCTAGCAGAGTCAGAAGGCGCGCGAGTTACTTGTGGAGAACGACGAGAGTTCCCTGGACTGACGAACCCTGGAGCGAGATGTAGACGGATGTACCCAAGCCGTAATAGACTTCAGAGATGCAGGGTGGGGCCGCCCTTGGTGGAGACATGCTTGCCGTACGGATACATGCTTCTCTCCTGGCTCTGAAATGTGGGCCGGCCTGCTTTTTAAATTTGTGCCTGTGTCCAACCCACGCCGACTCGCCAACCATCACCATCATCAGACAAACCAGCTGGTCTTGACAGTCTTACCCAGCCCCATCCTAACTCCCCTCTAGGTCATAAAAAATTGGTATCTAACCTATGTAAGACGAGTAAGAGGGAGCAGGCAGCTAGATATGGCACCACGCCAACCCCAAAAGAAGAAAGTCCGTCATCATACATAGGTAACACTGCGGAGAATAGAGATCTGGCAGTTCGATTGGCATAGTGTACGTAATGTATAAGCGAGCACAGTAATTATCGTTGATTGTTTCTCTGGATAGATATAACGCTGCTTGGCACATATCCATGGTTGTCTCAAGAGCGCTTTGACACTACAGCAGGTAGCATATATCTCTCACATGATACATAAAATAGCGGCCATCAGATTAAATGACTGGCGACGGGCGCATATGGATCATTCACGTCAAATTTGGGCTTCTCTCTTGCGTCGTCTGGACGGCGTCCCAGTTGAAAACGCGCCTTGAGGTTAACTTCCCGCATTATACAGTCCCGGGCGTTTTATGCGGTTTGAGTTTAAGAGCCATTTGCCTTAAGCTGGAACATGAACTTACAAACCAGCGAAATGCCGATGTAGGGATCCCTGGAGGACGGGGATGACCATGTATTATATACTACTCCAGAAAGTTGGCTGGGCGTGGACTATGGCGGCGGCTGCCGTGGTGGATTTTTGTGTGAGAAAATAAAACCAATTGCGAGGTATAGAGACAACTTCGGGAGGCGTTCTCAAACCCTCCAATGCGGGTTCCTGGAGTCAGCGCTACCTTCGCGATACCTTGCTGGACCTGCGACGGCCGTCGGCCAAGGTTCCGAAACAAGAAACCCAAATTCGGGTGCCCCCATCGCCCTGGGCGGCTCGGAGGGATTCGCTCTTAAGAACCCTTGCGCCCTTGGCGGGCGTGCATCCCATCCCATTCCCCCCGGAAAAAAAAGAGCGGATTGTTTGGTTAGGGAGCCGGCAGGGGTGCCTCGATGTGTGGACCACGGTCACGCTTAAGGTCAGGTCTTAGCGGCCGCCATGGTGTCGGCGTATTATTGGCACTACGTAGTGGCAGGTAGTAGCGCAATAGTAATACTCTGTCCGAGGTACAATAATCCATAATTATTGTACGGCGGTTCTTGGCCCGAGGCGCCACACACCATCATCTTCAACCCCACTGATGAGCCCATCTGGCCCCCAGCGCAGCCCCCGTCCAACCCTTTTCTTTTTCCATCGTTCCAGTTGCCAAGACCCAAGGGTGGGCAAAGAACGGGCCCATCTTGAAATTGTGGGCCGCTTATCTCTGGATGGGATCGGGGATTTCCCTATTATTATGTATTGGGTAGCGTAGGTATTCCAAGGTGCGCATCCTCGCAGGCCTCAATAAAACCCACATGACACCGCTGACGCACGGGGGTACATACGTGAGATAGGTAGGGACCTGCCTGCATACGTACCGGACGGCGCCTCACCCTGGTACGACTTGCTGAGATGTAAATTAGCACTTTACGCAGTTGCGTACCCAGGATAGCCGGGCCATTCCGCAGCGTACTTTGGCTTGGTGCAGATCCATGGCCTCATATCAGTTCTCGCACCGATATGTGTGACGCCCCATCCTAGCAGCCCTCGGTCGAACGTTGATAAGTCGGTAAATGGACGTGGAAACAAAGTAAGAAATAAGTTACGTAGAATAGAGTGAAGCACGGAACAAAACGAAAATTAGGTTATCAGGGGCGGAAAAGGGGAATTATTTATCAAGAGTGCATTCGCATTCTCCTCCAGGCGGAACTTGGCGTTCAAAGTGGACAATCGAGAGAGGCGCAGTTTGGGATTCTACCTACAACCACCATACCCATGTAGGTACCCAAGTTATGACTCCATCGTCACGAAGGATTGTTATGTAATGTTACCCGAACGCCGCACCGTGGTTGTGGGGGCACCCATCGCGCCGTGTAGGCCGCCGTTGTCGGATTTCAAAGGTGGTCTGCGTTCATTTTGTAGACCTGAAGGGGAGGAACCGGGACTCGGCAGCGATTGCGAAAAGAAGCCCATTGGAGGATTTGTATGTATATTAAAGCTAGGTAAGCACAGGAGGAATATGCTAGACACGGATGCTTTCTGTGTCAGCGATGCAAGATGTTTTAAATTGATCGAGCCCAGTCGCATCCTCTGCTGCGCTCCTCGTTCGCGGAGGACCTCAACCTGAGACTCTATGTAATTTTAAACCGGCCCCGAGCGCCATTGCGGGAGGCGCGCACCGTGATTCAGTTGGTTATTAATAAAAGAATACCGGCAGAAAGGGGTGGTGGTACAAAAGCTGAGAGGCTAATCTCGTCATGTCCCTCATCCCGAAGATCGAGCGATAGACGGTGATGCGGTGGGTAAGGGTGTGGGAAACAACCGATGTTTTGGGACCGAGGTGTAAGCTTCAGGTGGTTATTGGATATCGATGGCAGCAGGTTATGAGTATTACATAAAAGAAGGGGAGTGAAATTGATGGGGTTGTTAGGTTACCTAGGTAGGTTTGGAGTGCGCGTCATTCCCGCTGAGGTAGTGGGGACGGACGCCGCTAATATCATTCCAGAAAAGCCCACGTGTCATGGGAAGGCATCCGTGTTGTTCCTCTTCAACATGACCTTTAGCCCTACCATCGACGAGTTACCTATCAGCAGCGTTCCCTGGTTACGATCATGAGTAAGCCCCTTTATTCGGTCTCAAAGTTTACCACATGCCTACCGAAGCGATGATGCGACTGAAGTAAGGATTGGTAGATATCCCCAGACTCCCAAAATGGTCCGCTAGGTCATCGGTAGCACGTCATCATACCCTGAGCCCCGCGGTCGCCATACCGTAACCGCCTTGACAAACCTCTGGACTGGATGGATATGGAGATGGCAGAGAAATTGAGGCCTATATTGTACACGACCTCTATGCGGGATGGTAATGCATTCATATATCAGAGGCTTATTTGTCGTCAAGCAATGTATTGGGTTACTTTAAGCCTTTCGGTGCAGCACTCGTATATTGGAGCTGGGCCAGGGCCGGCGGATCGCCCAAGTTATATGTAGGCAATAAATGAACTGCCCATGGAGACTCAATAGTATAAGGGGAGACCTGGGCTTGGAGAGAGTCAGATTCACCTTATTACCCCGTCATGTGATGTACGGGATATGGAGCTATTTACCTTTCGCCCAACCCTTCCCGCGCCCAGCATGTACAATCTTTTTTTAACCCGGACACAGATTCAGCAACCGGCATGCGACGGAGAGAACCTCTGCTGCTGGCTGCATCTCATGCATATGTATGCGGGGCGCTGATGCGACGCTGTAATTCGCCCCGAATCGATACGTAGAACAGGGACAGCAGGTCGGTAGGTCGAGGTGCCACACCACCGCAACATCGCCCTACCCATCCCAGCCCAGATACGTACAGATCCAAGTGTGGGTGGAGCTCTGCCGCCGCCACCCCTTGGCAGGAAGAGAGGTCTCCCGGGCCTGGCACCAAACACGCCAGCCCGCATCCTTGCATGGCGTGATGTGGGAGACCGCCCGCCGGGTGTCTTGTCCATGAGATTGGGTGCCAAAGGGTGCTTGTCATGAAATGAAGATGCCGTGGCACACACACCCACAATGCATATGCGCTCTCACGCACACGCGCATAAACACATATACACACATCACACCTCGAGAAATGGCAGCCCGGTATCCATGTGTCGCTGCAACCGCCTCCGTCGCCGGTACGAAGTTCCGTGCCTACCTGATATCCTGAGCCAGCCCCCAGCTGCTTATTCCGCCAGAAACGAGGAAGGGAGCGTCAGCACACTTCTCTCGCCGTAGCAAAGCACCTCCAGGAGGAGAGACAAACCCCGAACTTCCTTAAAGCTACGTACTGCTGCAACAGTTCACCCACACGCCCACCGATAATTGTTTTTGATGAGCTGGCTGGATCTTCTCCGAAGGGGGGGCGAAGCTCGCGAATTAGTTCACTCACAATTGCCGTCTTGGCTGCAGAAGATGTGTTCAGATATGATGACGATAGTTATTATGGCGATAGCGCCCTTTGGGAGCCATGGATACTACCCCCGCACGGGGCCCCATAAAGCACGCAGTGGGTATTATCGGTCAGACCGTTAACTCATGCTAACCGAGCGGTCCCTTCGACGATACCGCTTTGCGCTCCGGCCGTTAGGGCTTGGTACCCGCAAGTGTTATTGGGGGTTACCAAAGGCTCGCTAAGTCTGAACCTACAGTTAAAAAATTCAATAGTGCAGCTACGTTACCTGTGATGTGTGTACGGCGTTGTGGGCAGCAAAGGCTAAAACAAGAATGAGGGTTGAAACAATCGATGATCCCCTTTAGGCAGGCAGGCCGTAAGAGCCGCCCGTCGCTTTGGGAATTGGATGCCGATGCTGCGAAAGGGGAGAGGCGGCACCCTGGAAACCGGCAGGACGAGGAAGGGCACGAGGGTTTGTGGTGAGCAGATCGAATCGTTTATTAGCTAGCGTGGGGGGGAGAACATAGGCACTTATATCATTAATAAAAGGCACGTCGCTCCCGGAGCTGGGTGACATCCACCTCACGGGCGATACACAAGCTTGTCAGTCAAGCTGCAGAACCAACGAGCCAACGCGTGGTATGTCTATCTCCTTTTGCCCCCTCGTCCACCAATGCCGGGGCGCAGAAGTGGTGGTACTCAAGAAACTCGAGCGTATCTGTACGCGGAACGCGGAGCCGATCTGGGTGACACGTAGAAAATGTCGTGCAACATTGTGATTGATTAGGCATTATGATGAGACAATCTGTAATCCTGTTTGAACTTCCCCGAAGGAGAACCTGTCACTTCCGCTCCGTCTGACAGTGGCACGGCCGATACCCAGGATCCAGATAGGAGCCAAGCCACACAGTGGCTGCTACATCAGCCACGCAGAAAACTCGAAGCCAGCAAATTTTGGTTACACGTACAAAAGCGGACAGAGAACCGAGAAGGGGAATACAACAGTACCTGATATAAGTATAGCTTCCATCTGATGATATATCTCCCCCCAAGAACTTGGTCAATAAACCAAGACGCCGTCGCTCAATGCTCAAGTCTATCAGCATCGCCATACAAATCTGGCGGATATCGCAGAGGCAAAAGACTGAGGGACAGCCTCATTAGCTCCAGAGAAACCACATAAAGCCCGCATTATAAAGACCAAACCCGGACCAGAACCATCAAACTCCACCCCAGGCACACACAATGCGAGCCTCCATATAGTACACGAACCATTCCGACTCCAAGGTAGGGCAATTAGGCGGTAGACAAGTCACTCCGAAACAGCAAGCTTGCGCTTAGGATTCGCCCTTGTCGCTACTGTCATGGTCGGGGTTATAATTTGTTTCCCCAAGTAAAGTGCTCGGTTGGGAAGTCATCGCCGTTTGGGTGGTCGGCTGCTGTTGTGTCGGTACGGCTGAACCGCTTGGATGAGTAGCCGCTTGCGGTGGGGTTCGAGAAGCTGCCGTTGCAGCATGTAGCCGTTGATCCAACGCTTTCAGGGCCAAGGCTCGCCGCCTCTCGGCTTCGGCTCTAACTCCTCCAGGCGCGTTTCGCTGCAGGAAGTTGTTACCCGAAGCGGCCGAGACATCGGCCTGGGAAAAAGGGGTGCAAATCCGCATTGCAACCAGGAAGTTGAAGATCTGGTCTGAAAAGGCGGCAACCAATGGCTTGATCGGGCCGGGGAAGAACTCGGCGAACGCAAACGTCTCGCTCGCATCCCCACACATCGAGGTCGGTTGCGAGGAGTCGAGATCGGGGAAAACGGTCTTGTAGAATCGTAGATATGTCCAGCTGGTGATAAAGCCAAAGATGGCCAGGAAAAGAGACGCGCTTGTCAGCAGCGGTGTCAGGGTAAGCACGGTAACCAACCCGAGGTATAGAAGAGGAAACCGGGGTACGCGCAGAGATAAGACACCTCTGAATAGGGTGACAGTGTGTGCGGGCACCAGCTGGCTGAAGGCAACGAGAAAAGAGATCTGCACCGGGATAGTCCCAGCTATCGTGGTCAAGCTAGAAAGATAGCAGGTACGTCAGCGTTCCCGCTGCCTTCTACAAGCATACAGCAATATCAACGAAGGGAGGAGGTCTACTCACGTCCATCTTTCGTTCCGGGTCAGCGTAAAGAGCGAGACCAGGGCCAAAAAGGTCAGCGTATTCGGAACCAGGGACACAACCAAGAGGAACTTGGCAAACTCCCTCGAAGACCAGGCCCTTTCGAGATACCTCCCTCCATGGTATAGAGTAAGTCCTGCGATGGACAGGGTGAAGATATTGTTCTCGACGAGTGTCGACGTTACGAAAGTCCAGGGGTAGAAGAGCGAGAGTTGGGGTATGAGAGTCAGCCACTCGACAACGATCTCAGAATGAGCGGACCATTGACGATACCGTACCGCAGCACTTAGGACTGACTGTACGATCAATGTACCGATCAGGATACGGGTAACCGGGGGTATATTCCATCGCGGAGGCATGGCGGGCAGTCGGTGCGGTGCGGACAATGCTCGGTCGATCTGCTCAGAGGTCCGGTTGCGAAATGATGTCCTCGAAGTTTCCTCCCGTACGGTAGCTTTAGGCAAAGCGCGTCAACATGCCCAGTTCACAGTTTACAGTTTTTCGCAGGAGCAAAGCGAGACCACCTGCAGTGTGTGATGGAAGGCCGGGCTTGGCAGAAAGGGAACACCAGCATGACGTGGCCCGAGCTGAGACTTGGGTGCCGCCCTGTATCCTGGTCGAATGTGGAGAATGCCATATGTCCCCTGATCACATTTTTGCCGGTTGGTCGCCTTACTTGTATAGGCATTTTTAGCTACACTACCATTTATTAGGTAACGTAGTGGGGGAAGATAGATCTCCTGACGGCATACAAGCACATCGAGGTTTGGAGCGCTTCACTCCAAAAAGTGTGGAAAACTAAATGTTCAATATGCCTATTGAAGCAAGAATTTTAATATCATGCTATGGCGCGTCTTTCACCCATCAGAGACTGAAAACTTTGGAGAACTCTCTGAGTCAGACTATATTTTGATTTTTGAAGATATCGAGGCCCATATCGGGTTTGCCATACCTGTGTTACTTAGGTACCATGGATGCGCTATGCCTCTAATGGAGAAGAAGACTTCTCGTGACCAAGGTCCAATTGATCCCGGCTTTAGCAACTGTGGCTTGCAGTATCGGTCTATTTTTTGCAGGATTGGTTACATATGCAGATGGCATGTTCCTGGAGACAGCCCTGTTCAACTGATCCTTCTGGGCCTCAAAAGGCATTCTGAGATTTCGCGTTCCTCTTGAGATTGCCAGATTGTGCTGTTCTTGGTGGTGTTCATGCTCCAGCTTCTGAGCAAGTTGGAGGATTACCGAGCCAGGATTGGACGAGAACGGGTCTCGTACCCCCCATCCCACCCAACCCTACACACAAGTAGCCCAACCGCCTTGATGAATCCTTCCTGAGACGAAACGCCTGTGTGTGAAGTCCCGCACATGATGGATTACCGGTACCTACGTGACTAGTACCAAGAAACTAAACAGAAGCCAGGGGAATCGGTTGTCCAGTTTCGTACGATCATTATGCCGTACAGACCACCTGCAAATACTTACTCACATTTCTAACGGGAACCAACGAATCCCGTAGGCTTGTCAAATTCTAGAAACCCTACCAAGCCCACCAAGCCCTGTCCGAAAGAATCACGTTGTTGTCGCCCCAGGACGGTCTGGTCAAAGCCAAGACGCCCACGCTACCCCCTAACACTATGTACTCCGTACACTACCCCGTAGATCGACATCATGTACTGTGCTCGGGAATACTTAGTAATGACCGAACTTCAGGGTAAAAAGGTTTGGTGACTAAATAACTAACCCTGGTTTGAATGCAAGTATTCATCCATCCATAAAAGTTATCTACTTCAGATGTTAATTTGAGGTTCCTCTTTGGATGATGTCTTTCAGGTCCCACCTGAGGATCTCTGATTCCTACCTCCGTCTGATCTCTACTTGGTAGCGGGCCTATGGAATTGAGAGCCGTCATACTGTGTACACTTCGAAGATGCTGTCACAATCAGATTCCCATTTGACCACTTCGAAACCCTTGCAGCAATTGTGCATGTGTTTTATGTGGATCGTCTCCGCCAAACTAGCGCTTGGTCCGGCCTGATTGGAAGCAACGAAAGACCTCTAACGGCGACCCTCTCTTCAAGCTTGTAGCATCTCGAGGAGTTGGTAGGTACCTGCGTAGTAAGTATTGTGCCGTCGTAAGGTCTGCTATCTGTTGTTCCTCTCCCGCGAAAATTAGAATTGTATTCCCGGCGGCCAACTACCCCATAGAGTCAGGACGCGTACATACAGTAGCGGCTCCAGGTGTAAGATGCCCACTCATCTTCACGGCGGATCCGTTTGAGAAACTTTGTCTTCTCCTGGCTCAGTGGCTCAGCGCTGGCCCCCAGGGCCCTGTAACGAGATCTCCAGATCTCCCACCGCATCAGCCAATGGCCTGGTAGGATGACTGTGCGTAAGACGCCCTGCATGGCAGGTACTCGGTACAGTACCAGCAGCAGAACCGGCACCGGCACCACCTGCGAGCTCTGGACTGTCAATCACTTCCGAGTCCTGACGACCAAATTCAATGGAACGGGGTCGAGAAGCTTTTGTGCCGTCGTCCGGTTCTTATGTAGTATGTACGTACATGTCGGCGTAGCGCGGAGGCTTGCAGGGGGTCTTCAAGGCACACTAAAAGTCGTCAAATTGAGCGCCATGCACATTGTACATTGTGCTGTTATAGACCTTAACCTAACCGTATTGGGTCATTAGAAAATTGATGGGTCCCGGGGCTTAATCGCAGCCCTTCAAGGTTCAGCAGGTCTTCTCCATCTTCATTCTTGTGTACGTATTCTTCTCTTTGCCTCAACATCTCGAATCTGGACCAACAGCATCGATAAGGACTGTTTGCGACAGCCTGACGCCATAGTTACAATCACCGGACGACCTGTAATCCCTGGTTTACATTTGGAGGCGGAGGTCCGACCATGAAGGAGTATTTAGACTCGAATAGAGTCAATTTCTTGATTTGGAGGTACGTTTACGATTCCCGTTATTCGAGGTTTCTCGCGCAACATCCCAACCTGGGGACCCCTTCATCAGCATCCGCCACCGCTCTGTGCCAGCCCAGGCAGTATTTCCACCGTCTTGGTACACTATTGACACATAATCACAGGTATCTGATAGAAGGAAGTATGTGTTTACGATGGAGGGCACCAAACATCACATAAGCGTCGCAGCTAGCTCTCCGGTTGCGATGCCTGCTTGGTGACATGCTGTGGATTGGTGCGTAGAAGCTAACCCAAAGTCTGCAGATTATCGAGAAACGGCCGTCAAGTTTCAAAAGGAATGGCACGTCGAAGAACCTCACCGGCAACTAGACTTCGCGCGACATGTCAAAAGTCATGCATTGGTCAATGTGATTAATAAAGGTCTATTGTACAGCTCGTTAGAGAGAGAGTTCGCACAATCGCAGCAGGTATGTTACTCCAAGCAGGTTGTGGTGATTTAATTCATGTGCGTTGCGTCAAGCGAAACAAGGGACTAAACGATTTGCTTTGGTTGGTGATGCGGTCGAAATTGAATCCCAATTTCAGGTGGGATCCGGTGAAACGGGCACTGATGGGAATTCTGTGCAGGTACCTCAGGATGCATCAGCCGCGGCACAGGCCGAGGCGCAGCTAGGGATCTTTGGTCCCATTATTGCAAATCCACCGCCTAACCAACTCCAAGAAAAGCAGCAGCAACAACAACGGCAACAGCAACAGCAACAGCACCAGCGAACTACGGAAGAGCCAGACCGCGAAGGTGAGATAGGCGCAGTATCAGCAGAGACGGAGGAGGCGGCGTCGGCAGCGGCAGCGGCAGCGGCTGCAACCTCTGGAGGCGACCTGGAAAATACCCGAAAGCGTCAAATTGACAGGCAACAACAGCCGCCAGTCGTAAATGGGTCCCCAGCCAAGCGGCCACGCTTGAGTAATGGGTACGAAAATGGGGTGGCCGATGCAGCCACAACCCCCATGGAAATTGACGGGCAGAGCCACCAAGAAGACAATAACAGTAGCAACCATGCTTACCCGTCACCCCTGGAAGGCGAGCAAGCGCCCACGCCTCACCCCCAAACCGACGGTCCGGAACAGGGCACCCAGGTCGAAAAGGTCGAGGAACTGGCCACAGAGACCACTTTCGTTCCCTTGGGCCCTTCAGACGACAATGCACCAGCATCAGCCTCTTCACCACTGGGCGTGACCTCGAGGATGAATGGCAATGGTGAAAGCCCACCCGTGCTCTTGCATTGCCAGTGGAACCCCCGGGATCCCACTATCCTGGCCGCTGCTGGTACTGATGCGCTAGCCCGAATCTGGACTGTCTCCCGTGGGGCTCCCGCCGACACAGATTCTGGTCACGTGAACGGCATCGGCATCGCTCCTCAATTTCATAGTCTGATTGATGACGATGTACCTCCCAAGGCGACAGTCACTGCGATGGCCTGGAATTGGGACGGTACGGCCATTGCTGTGGCTACCGATTCCGATTTTAAAGGTCGCCTTGGCCTTTGGAGCGCCAATGGCGCCCACCTTCACAATTTCGAGGTGCCCGAGCCACCCATCATCAAGCTCCGTTGGAACCCTAATAACGCAGCGATTCTGGGCATCGCGCCTGATAACGGAGGGAGCCTGATCACCGTCTTCCACGCCGCGACATCGAATACCATGTCCTACTACCTTCCACAGCACGATTTAGATTCCGACCCGTTAGATGCCGCTTGGACGACTGAAACTGATTTCCTACTTGGCGGCGGCGAGCTGCTACTCGCGTTGCGGTGTACGGAAACGAAGATAGTCGAAATACAAAAGTTCGAGACGCGGAAAGGAGATAGCCTAACCCAGATTCACTTCGACTGGAGGTCCTCATTAGCGGCCACCTGTGGGCTGAAGGGATTCGTGGACGTAAGGCAAGCCCCTTGATGCTCGGTTATAATGATATCTGACATGGAGTTCGTACACAGATCTGGGATGTCAACGGAAAGCGTCGTGAAATACAAGCTCATTGCGATGCCGTCACGGCCTTAGCATGGCAACCCTCATCATCCCTACCTTCAACGGATGAGCGACTATTAGCATCCGGGGGTGAAGATGGGGCTATCTTTATTTGGAACGCTCTCGCGACCGAGGGCAAGCCAAAGTGCTCCATGACCATGAGGCTTCCTATTGTCGCACTCGCCTTCACGCCGGATGGCGCATTCATTGCCGGGGCGACGAACGAGAGGATCTTAATTTGGAAGGTCGGAGATCACAATATTCCACGAGCGAGCTGGAGTCGGACGCCTCATCCAGGCTGGCTCAGCCCTCGAACCAATCCCGAATCCGAGGAAGAGGATGAGCATTGCTTGGGTTGGGATTCCACTGGGCACAAGCTGGCATATGGCGTGAATAGCCGCGTAAGTTTCCCATCCTAACTAAGAGGGATTTC
Source organism: Monosporascus sp. GIB2 (assembly GCA_004155935.1). Taxonomy (NCBI): domain Eukaryota; kingdom Fungi; phylum Ascomycota; class Sordariomycetes; order Xylariales; genus Monosporascus; species Monosporascus sp. GIB2. Next base: position 167,029 of record QJNV01000015.1, read on the forward strand.
AACTGAACAGTGTCAGCTTGCCGTCATCAATTTTCGGTGAACTGTCTCACCAACTCATCAGTTTCGAAGGTGACATCTTGTTCTTTGGATGTCAGAGCTCAGGAAGTTAAGCAGCCGACCGCAAAGCAGTGGCGCGATTCGAGGACATGGGCGGCTCCAGTCAGGAAAAAGAGGCTGTGCACCATCATCCGTGTGCTAATAAAAGCGCAAAACAGTAATCTGACGGCATGGTCTGCCCGGACGAAAACGACATACTGCCCTATTTCTATCTTCAAGTGAAGACTCATGGTTGGAACGCCATGTGATAAGATGATGCATGGAAGAGAAGAGCTCACGACCATTATAAAGTGGGACAGCCAGTTATAGACATCAACATAATTCATCTTGGATCAGAACGACAACTGGCGCCGCATGATTCGACGCAGCTTTCTCGCTCGATAACCTCAGTAACCCCACTGGAAATGTTGGTGGGTCGATGATATAGACGGTCGATGACGGGCTGGAAACTTAAGTCCCGGCTTGTTCAGCCATTGAGACGAAAGGTTATGTAACGGCTACGGAGTATGGGGTATCTGCGGGGTGATGTTTTGGCTAGCCTGGGGGAACTGGGCTCGGGTCCTGTACCACCAAATGGCAGGGAGGCTGGCTACGAATACATCGGGTATACGCATATAAGTAGTCAGTGTCGAAGTTGTATAAATTTTGATTTTTGACGGACCAACATGAAATGTCCCATTCCATGTCTTCTTACAGTGGCTCTATATTTACAGATGACAAAATAAGAATTCATTTTACTCCTTGATTGCTACCGTCATGCCTTCCATCTCAGCATTGTAAAGGAGTGCTTCGGGAAAGTGAAGGCTCCCTCGCCATTCCATTTCTCTTCGGACAAGCCGACCTCTTCTTTGTCTTCAGTGTTGACAACGCCCACCTTCTCACCACACACAGTGTATACGGTTACGTCTTTGCCGACGCCCTTGAGGTCGACTTTAAAGCCCTCCGTCTCGTGTATGTTCACGACAGCCAAGTTGACGAAGCCGTCGTCGCCGAGACACGCGCTAACGTCCAGCCAGGGCGCCCCCTCGGCGAGAGTGCCCTGCAACCACTTGGGGAACGTCTCGCCCTCGTAGGCGGCGGAGCGCACGTGGGACGCCACTGTCCACCCGCGCATGAAGCGGCTGAAAAGGTACAGCGGCCACCAGGTAGTCTGGCGCACGACGCCGCGGTCCGTCGTCATCAGCGGGCTGATGACGTTGACCGTCTGGGCGATGTTGGCCATGCCGATGTAGCGGCTCTGGCGCACGAAGACGTTGAGCCACACGGCCACGGCCAGCGCGTCGCTCAGCGTGTACCGCTCCTCAGCCCCCTTGTCGCCGGGCGCCCGCTCCGGGTCCCACACGTTCCACTCGTCGAAGCAGATCTTGGGCGCCGGCCGCGCCGGGTCCGAGCCCCGCTCGATGCGCGCCAGGTCGATCAGCGAGCCGGCGATCTGGATCGCGCGCTCGGCCGTCAGCGGCGCCGTCGCGTTGCGCGCGTGCTCTGTGTGCGCCGTGTAGATGTGGATGCTGTGCATGTCAACCCAGTCGACGCACTCGCGCAGCACGTGGTGGTCCCAGGAGCTGTGGCCCGTCTCGCCGCAGAGCACGAGCCGGATGTCCGGGTCGAGCAGGCGCAGCGCCTTGGCCCACTGCGCCGCCTTCTTGGCGTAGTCCTCCTTGGTCATCTGCAGCACCTGCCACGGGCCCCAGACCTCGTTGCCGAGCGCCCAGTACTTCACCCTGTACGGCTCCGGGTGCCCGTTGGCGCGCCGCCGGTTCGCCCAGTACGTGTCCCGCGTGCCGTTGCAGTACTCGACCCAGGCGAGCGCCTCGTCGAGCGTGCCCGTGCCGAAGTTGAGGCACAGGTACGGCTCCACGCGCCGCTCGCGCCCCTCGCTGAGCACCTCGAGCCACCGCATGAACTCGTCGGTGCCGAACTGGTTCGTCTCCGTCCCGAGCCACGCGAGCTCCGGGCGCGAGGGCCGCTGCTCCCGCGGCCCGATCCCGTCCTGCCAGTGGTACGTCGCGCAGAAGTTACCCCCGGGGTACCGGATCACGGGGACGTCCAGCTCCCGCAGCGCCTCCAGCACGTCCTTCCGGAAACCCTCGCCGTCCGAGAGCGGGTTCCCCGGGTCGTAGATGCCCCCGTAGATGCACCGGCCCATGTGCCTGGCCTTCCTGTCAGTTCACCGTCCCGGATTTGCTTTTCTTCTTCGAGGGAAACGTACTCCGTGAAGCCGCCATAGGTCATCGGGTCGATCTTGGACAACCGCTTTCCGGGGTCCACCTCGATGAGAGGGGTCTCGTCCCCCACGATCTTGGTGAAGGTCGTCATTCTCGTCAAACAGCTACACTTCCTCTGCTCTCTAAGGGGAATCCCAAGTAATACAAGAACGTACTGAAGAAGAAACCTTTCTAGGGAATCCTGGAAATTGAGGTGCTTTCTTCACCCTCGCGCGCCGCCGGGTTTTATACGCGCTGCTGCGGAGGCTCGACCTACCTTGGCGCAGGGTGAGTGCCTCGGGCTGGGCACCCTGTGGAGACTGGGAGACGGACTGATCTCTGGGCGGAGCCGTGTCGACGGTTCGGGGGATCACGACCCGTCCTCGTACCGGATTGGCGCGCCTAAATGCAGGCGGCCACATGGCCAGCCTTGGCGGGTGTAGCTCTTAGCGCTCGTGTATATAAACTCTTCCTATGGATTATCTGCGTAGACATCAGCCTGTCGCCTCGTTTACGGGCTGGATACCCTTAAACCGGGCCGGTGGACGTCTTATGTAGTCAAGTATACAAAATATCGAAATGGGGCTCCCCGAGCACGTGCAGCGGGTATAGGCGAAGTGGGTATTTCCTCTCCGCCTGGATATTTCTAACCCGGGTCCCGCAGTATACGATGTTCAGGATCTTGTCTAGACTATAGGGCGCCATCATCTCGTTGATTCATGTTACAGGTTATAGGTTGGCAATGGAATAGTTGTTTTCTCGTTCTCTATACGTCAGAGGCGAGGGGGCAATCATACAAGCATAAAAAATGCACCATTCAAACACGATATTGCCAATGTATGCTGTTCAACGCGACATTGAAAATCCTCTGCCACAATGTGGCATGCTTATATCAACTCACCGGGTGAGATTTTTGAGCCTTTCTCTCGCTTGTTGGCTTCTTATGCCGAGGGCCCAACTTACAGCATGGTATACGGTAGGAGCTCTGTTCCTGATGCATATGTCAAAGTGGCAGGTTGAAATCATCGGATAAGTTATACCAGCCGAACACGTAGGAGGTACCGCGTTTGGCTGGGCCTGATCGAAGTATGTAAGGCTTTACAGGTATTTCCCTTATATACTATTGTCCCAGTGCCCGTAGAGAATGACACAGTTTCCCTGTACGATGTGAAAATCCCGAGGTCTTAGCCTTAAAGTCGCCTATTCTCTTTCTGGTATACCAGCTAAACCTTCTGGGCTAATCGCTTTTGCGTGTAGCTTCTTACGGTGTAGTTCGAAGGCGCGTCATCACAACTCGCGTCACGTACTATATCTACCTGTCGTCAGAGAGTCGACTTGTAGCTGTACGTTCGCTGGCCTAAGAACATACCCCTTTAACTTATGTGATATCCTCTAATTCATCCAGTTCCATCAATGTAAAGCAGTAAGGACTCATAAGCAAATCATGCTTCTTACGAGCATTCCCTCTAAAACCAGTCACGAGTCGGTTCAGGCAACATGAAGAAGGGTAACTAGTCCAAGTACCTCAGTTGACGACCCAAAGCTGGAATTCGTAACGTACTACCAACTAAGATAGATTTTAAGAACACGTAGACTAGGTAATCGTGCACCAATATCATACGGTGATCAGGGATCTCGTTCTATAGTAGGAAAGAGACGCACCACTCCTGACCTCTTGGGAGAAATGTCGGGGGAGGCGAGGAGCTAGGAAGATGAACTTCGTCTGGCCGCCACTGAGAGATAACATTTGGCTGCTTATATGACCCGCTCCCTATTTTTTGATAGTCTTGGTTGACCCGGCGTCTTAGACTGACATCCGAGCTGTCTCGTATCACTTCAGGTCTGGGGGCACACAAGCCGAAATGTCACGACGATCACCTCCACGACGGCACGAAGCCGAGGGCAAATCCGATAAGTCTCCAGTTGATGACTGCCCTCTCCGACGGCAGGCTGCATGATGTCGGATACGTTTCAAGACGAACGCGCATACGTATAATGATAACGGTCTGCGCACGAATGCAAGGACTGTCGAAGCCCGCCGTCAATCCCTCCCGCGGAGAGCTGCATTACACCTATCGGAACTCCTGCACGGCCGGTCAAATCGACAGACCTACGGGAGCGGAGTCGCGGGCGGCGATTAGCTCTAATTGACTGCATATGCCCGTAAGACAAACGGAAGAGGGTCTGTGTGTCTCACTATAACCCATTTCGCCTACTTTGCGGAGTGGCTGGCTGTCACATGATAGATGGTAAGCCGGCGTGTGGGGGAGGGACCTGTTTATCACATCTCAAATGAGATGGCAAGGCAACACGACTTCTCGCCTCCACCCACACCCCTCGAGAGGATCATCTGTCGATATTAAGCCTCCTCGCTCACCGCAAACACGGAATAAGGAAGATACAGCAGCGGCAGGCATATAGGATTCCGCGGAATTTCCGACCGGGACGGAGCCGCGCAGTCATATCATCGTCATCTTGAGAGTACTGTCCGCGATGCCCCAAAAGGCCGCCTTGCATTTGGCCGTGCCCGTGCAGCGCACAAGCCACGACGAATGGGAAAAAGAAAAAAGCGTCAAACTCAAAGGAGAAAAAGCAAAAAAGTAAAAAAGGAACACCAATAGCAAAACCGACGGAGCTTCCCCACAACCGCCACAATAAAATAAAGTCAACAGTTTACCGAAACGAATAAGAAAGTAAACAATCGCACATCTTAACCTCCGTCGCCAGCTCCCAGGTTAGTGGGGCTTACCTAGTCCCATACCGTCTGCCTGTGTGCCTGTCTAAGTCTACGTCTTCGGAATTTCTTCCGCGCGCCCCCGCTCCACGACAGTCGCAATCCGGAAGCGGGCGAGGAACCAACTCTCTGGACGTCGCAAGACGTGTGGGTGCGGGCAAGCGGAAAACCGATAAAAGGGCCCCCCAAACAAATCATGGCCTCGACCGCCGCCCAGGCGGGGTCGCCGTACAGGTCGGGCTACGGGTCGCCCGCCGGGGGCAGCAGCAGCAGGGGAGGAGCCCCGTCCTCGGAAGCGCCGGCGTCGTCGCGGTTCACGGCGGAGATGCGAGACCGGCAGGCGCGGGGCAAGGATCCGTACGAGACGAGCGACGACGGCGGCGGCGGCGGGAGCGACAGCGGGAGTAGCGGTGGGGACGGCGGCTCGGGGGGAGGACGGCGTCACCGGTATGTATGATGCTCCTTATTGGCCGATTGGCTTTTTGTTTTCTTCCGGCTCGCACCTGGATGAACTAAACTGACCGGCTTGCTGGTGTCTACTACGCAGGAGCTCCAGACGGGAACCACACCGCGTCCTGGAGAAGCGGCGCACTGCCGCCCAAGTCCTGGGCACGCCGGAGATGCTGATAGCCGCCTCGTTTCGTAACGGCGAGGTATGTTTCATTCTGTTTTCGTCCCCTTCCTCCCCTTTCCCCCCGTTTCTTGCGAGCCTACTGCCCTTCCGGCCCCGTGCACCCCTCTCAATTTTCCGTCTTTCCCCTGGAACCTAAACCCCACCCGCTACGTCCGTCCGTTCGTGACACTGGTAACCATAACTAAAACCCCGACCTGTACACAGAGCATCCCGGCAACGCGCCTCCGCTACACGCGAATGCTTTGCAACATCGAGGCGCCGCTCCCGGCGCTGCATCATCAGCAGCCGCAGTCGCCTCAGCAGGGGTTGGACGGCGGCCGGAAGAAGCCGACAATGTCAACATCATCGTCGGCGAGGAAAGAGAGCGGTCGAGGGGGGGGAGGAGGAGCGAGCCGGTGATTTTGTCCCGTCTATCTATTCCAGCCAACTTGTCATCTTGCTGTGTGTGTGTGGAAGGGGTGGTGGATTCGCACTTCCAGGTCTATGGCCAAGGGGGCCGGAATCGGGCTTCGGGGTCCTATCACCTATTATTTGGCCGGAAATTTTTGGCGCAGGCCCTCGGATATGGAGGGAATCAGGTCGACTGGCTCGGTTTCTGACCTGCTGGTGCGTGTGTCCATCCAGGTACGCGCGGAATACATCATAGGAATGGGCATGGGCACGGACACGGCGACATACGGAACGATACGATACGGGTGCTCAATAGAAACAAGGGGGCATCACAAGGCAACGCTGATAATAAGCAGTGTCTGGGGTAGTATCTGCACCACTGCGGGAAAGCAAGGGAAGGGAGGGGCCCCAAAACGCCCAAGCATATCTTACTCGCTTAAGTTGGTCCAGAGTGGCGGATATACGCACACATGCATGCGACTTTGCACGGGGAGCGTGGGGTCTCGACTTGGTTGGGGCAGACGACAGCCGGTGCCTGCATGTGATGGGGTTCACCAAATAACGCGTCGTCGGCCGGGAGACGTTGTCACCAGCAACCTCGAGCGAAGAAGCAGTGCTCATACCTAACACGTACGCACACATACACGAGTACCAACATACACGAACGGGGCTCCCCAAGCACAACACCACACCTCCTATTAATAGTCCAAAACCTCCTCAGCACCGAACAGCCATCTATCCGTCTTTTACTGGCTTACCTAGGGTTAATGAACATTAATCTAAACACATCGAGAACACCACCGCAACGTGCTGTCCTATGATGGTAGTCAAATAGAACGGAGCCAGTATATAAAAGAAAAAGGGGGGAGGGGTATGTGCCCCAGGATCTCGGGCAGTTAGTTGGTTGGTCAGTACATCGGTTAGCATACTCAGCGAGTCAGCCAGACAGGTTCTCTATTTAAAGTTCTGAAGTGCCCGTTCAACCTCGTCTTTCCGCCATCGGACCACACCATACCGCACACACTGTTCACAGACAGGAGAAACAGAAGGCATGAATACCCACCACTCCGAGGACAGTCCAGGTAGTTACAAAGAACCATACATAACATGCATATATACACGCACATAATCAATCTACAGGGTCTTATACGCAATTCGTACTTCGATTGACGATAGCTAGCTGGGGTAGTCTTGCGAGCAGAGCATGGCTGTGGCGAGTCGGCGGACTCCTATAGTACGTACGTATGTATGTATTGATATATAAGTGCATGTCCCCGCGGGCGCCAATTCCCAAACCGCGGGACGAGTTTTTGTACTGTACCCTGCCGTGTGATATGTCAGGGGCTTCATACTGACCAACAGTGCCGAAGAACACAAGAAACAAAAAAAAAATTGACAAGATAGTCCTGGGTTCAAAGGGGGACGAAGGGCCTTATCCATTCGACGCTTCTAACCATCACACACACAAGAAAACAAGACGCCGCCAACGCCCATGACATGATAATGATGCTACTGAGAAATGATGATGATGATGATTGTTATGGATATCCCCCTATCCCGGTTCTTCGCTCCCAGGTCCTACCAGGTCCTACCAGGTCCTACCATATCCTAGGTCGGGACGGCCGCAGATACGCAAAAAGTCAAAAACGGAGCCTTTCACGCATATCGCGTCGTCGACGCCCTCCTTGGCATCCACGGCCCGTTGTTTGGCGGAGAGCCCCTTGCCCCGTTAGCGTAGTAAGCTGGAGGCGGCGGGTAGGGGGCGTTATTACTAGCCCACGCGCCGCCCCCTGAATTGCCCGCAACCCAGCTGCTGTTGGGCTGCGCGACCTGGGCCTTTGCGTTCCTGATGCGGCGCCTGCGGCGGCACGAGCTGATGCAGCAGCTGAAGATGGATATTAGGATGAGGCCGCCGACGACGGAAACGACGGGGATGACTATGTTGAGGTTGTCCCTGATGGCGCCCATGGCGCGCTGGAACCAGCTGGAGCCCTGGCAGACGCCATTCCGGCACGACCCGCCGCCGTCGCAGGGGGTACCATCTAGGAAGTATTGCTGCATGTTGTAACAGTCTCGAGGCCCCAGTTCGGGCGATGAACAAGCCACGATGCAGCTCCCGCTCTGCGCGTCGCAGGCCCTCGTGTTCTGGTTTGAAGTCAGCGACCCTATGAGCGCCTGGCACTGCTGGTCGCGGGACGTGCATTGACCGGAGGCGCAGGTCAGGCCGGCGCCGCTATTGCCGCATGCCTGGCCGTCGGGAGTCTTGACGTCCTCTGGGCACATTGCAGTGTTGCCGCTGCATGTCTCTGCTGGGTCGCAGGCTCCCGAGCTTTGGCGGCATACCGTCCCGTTTGAGGCGAACTGACACTGATCCGTACAGCAGTCTTCATTCATGGGATCGCAGAAGGCACCGCTTCTGAAGCGGCACGTACTAGGATCACAGCAACTGTTACCGCCGCACCCCTCTTCTCCGCCGCAATCACACTGCTCGCCTTCCTCGACGATGCCGTTGCCGCACTGGCTCTCAGTTATCGTGGGGACTCCCCTGTTGTCACTCAGGCACGAAGAACTGACACTACCGCGGCCCATGGCCGAACAGATATTCCCAACGCTACAAGCGGAGAAACGCGTAATTCCTCTCCCGGTAGACGGATTCATGATGAAGTCCCCCCCAGCGTCGCAACTATTCCTGCTGAGCGGACAACATTTCTGCATGCTCATAGTCCCATCGCTACATGTTCTGGACGTACAGTCATGGAATGCGCCAAACGTATGGCCGGTCTCGTGAGCGAAGACCTGCCACTCGGTACCATCTGTGCTTATCACCACATTGGCGCCTGCGATAGTCTCATTGCCCTGTTGTGTCGTGCTTTGGGAGCATACCTGGCCCAGCCAAGCTAGTCCGACAGCCGCGTCGGTGTTGCAGGTACTCAGCAGGGTCCAGTACGCATTGTCGTCCTCGAATTGACCTCGCCATGCCGAGAACAAGCTCAGACGATTAGTGATGTCAACGCCGCCGCCACAGGGTGCGTTCCACGGTGCGTTTGCCGGGGCACTTCCCGGGCATTCAGGGGGTTGGACAGTGATATTCCGGACGCCGAGGGAGATATTGAACGTAGACTCGTAGACTTGCGATGCCGAATTGACCATGTTAAGAACGTGCTCCCGCATATCGCTTTCGCTGCCGAACTGGGAGCGATAATTACAATCAGTAGCAATACCAATCAGGGCAACCTTTCGCGTGTTGGGACAGCCAGCGGTCGAGCCGATGGTGCTTGCCAGGTTAACACCGGCGCCATTCCCTCCCGTGGTCCCATCAATCTGTCGGCCCAAAAGCGCGCTCGTCTCAACTGAGGATATGTTACGAATGTCCAGACCAAGGTGAACCGGATGGGTATCTTCGTTGTTGAACTGCAAGCTATCGGATTCACAGGTGCTCCCACCAAAACCAAGGCCTCGCTTCAGCTCGTTGTGGGAGTAGACAGGGTCCTGCAAGACATCCGTGTCCCTCCAGACAACCATGTACTCGTCATCGGCGATATCGACATCGGGGTCCCCGTCGACCCGTGCTCGCCGGTAATTGGAGGCTGTAACAACATGGTGATGGTCCCCATTGATTCTGAAGACGCCTTGGAAGAGGGGATTCGGTCCGTCTCGACTGATTGTTATCCTTGCGAAGCCGGAGTTTATCCATTCCGAATGGCCCGGGTACTGTACGAAGGCATGACCCTTGAAGACTCTGTGACTTGTCCGTTGGACCTCCTCATGACGCTGAATGGTGCCGTCGGGGCCAAGGTGCGTTATAGTTAATGAATCTGACATTATATCATGATTAGGCTCTAGTGATATTCGTATTTTCTGTTTCTCTGCGTGTAATAAGAAAGTTAGGTCGAACGACGAGTAAGCATGAACCCGATGCGACGGCGTGTGCAATACTGGGTTGTCGAGGCGGGTAACGTAGTTCAGAGGGTTTCTCTTGACGGAATGGGCGTCCGATGACTGCGCTATGGCAAGCAGCAGAGCGGCTGCGGCCTTGAAGATGCCGCGCATTGCAGAAATGATTCCCGCAAAGGGGAGGGACGGCTACGTGTTTCTTCGAAAGCTCATGCAAAAAAAGGTGGAGGATTTGTATCCTAAAGATTGAAGGTTTTCGTCTCCAAGTAACTCGTAATCCAAATCGGCGGTCGCCGTCGTTGTGCTTGTCGTCCAAGCCGCCAATTACCGTCGATTCAGTCGCTCGATCACGAAAGATGTGGGAACTGGAGCGCGCACGTCTACGTATCCTCGAATGTTATCGTGATTGTGCCGTCGACGGATTGACCGTTACCAAGACGGGGGGTAGTCGAGAGTCGAGATGCTGAAACGGGGCTCGGCGTTAGGGAGTTGTAGGTAGCGGCTTGGAAGGGAGACGACGTCCAACCGACTTGACCGTCGCTAATCCGGAAATGGGATTGAGATGCCACTGCGCTTCCGACCAGGGAATACTTGTGGAAGTTTTCGAAGAGATGAAAACGAGTGCAAAACAGAACAGTCCACGGTGGGATGAAGAGAAAGAAACCGAAGAAAGAGGGCTAGCTCGCTCCGTGGATGGTTGGTTGGCTGGCTGTGTAGTCTAGGGGGCACCAGGGCAGCACCGGACTGGACTGCGGCTGTTGACTGCTGCTGCTTACCAACACAACACAACACCAGTACGTATGAATGTGAAAAGATGAGTGGGTGGAATGGATGGATGGATGGATGGATGGTTCGGCCATTGCTGGGGAGATACTTTCTGTACAGCCACCCGACCCTGGCCACTCAAACGAGCCGAGACTCGCTCTTTCAACGCCCCAATGCCGGTCACCCGGGGTAGCATGACTTGAACCCCTGCGCCTCCCGATTGCACCTTACTCTTGGTAGTAAATGGGTTGCTTGGCAGTCGACAACTGTGATCTATCGCCACGTTCTAGCACAGTGTTGATACCGTAGGGCTGGACGGTAAATGTGCAATATTCCATGTCGAAAACCCTCCACTAAACTATTTGGTATCACTGGCGCATTACTGAAATGGCAGACGGCCTGAGACTTAAAGGGTCTGCGCATGTTGACGTGAGGAGATATAGCTGCGGTTGATATTATGGGACTAAATAAGGGGGTAAGCAAATGGCGGCTGTCGCCAGCACGTTTAATGGCAATTCTAATAATGAATACGGGTAATACCGCATTTAATTCGCAATGAGCGATAAATATGCACTGCTGCGTTACCGAATATGTACAATACAAGGGACCACTCTTTTGTAGGCACCTAATTTATGGGGAATGATAAGACGAGATGAACCCTCAGGCCATATTTAGTCAGCCATTTCTCCCATCCTGTTTCAAGGGTCCAACTACGTTTGAGAATCATCGCCTACACATGTAGCTCTAATGGAGCCCGAAAGAGATTATTATTTATAAAAAGTCCAGATATACCTATTTCAAAGAGCGTAATTCGAATCGAATTACGCTCTTCTCCGAAATGTCATTTCTGCCTGTATGTAGCTCTCAGCACCGCCGCGACAGTGCCAGCTATGTTTTAGTACTGTATCAACCAACTTAGAGCTAAATAAGCGCCCTGATAAAGCATCCGCTCGTTTACATGGCTGGCGGGTAAACGGTCTCTATACATAGTACAGTAAACGACAGCTTACGCGCGCCTGTTCCTACTCTTTTTCTCGGTTCTCGGAAGAAGAGAGTTTGAGAGTTTCATCAATGCCCGAGTCAACCTATATGATGTATGCATTCTACGTTCTCATCATAGAGCCGATGCCCGTAGCAACAGTACATCGCCGCATGGTATTGCGGCAAGTACGTACATACTTCGTACAGCTGAGAACCCCCCCCAAGCGGTGGCAGTCGTCCGCTTTCCACACCACAGAACAGCGCCGCACTCGGCACACCGGTCAGCTCCCAAGGCTCGCCCATGACGCGTCCCCGTCCCTCGTGCTGTTTCCTTCCCCGCCAGCTGGGCCCTTACGCAAATGTTCCGAGGGCCCTCGTTGCCGCGTTGCGTAAGATGAGGAATGCTTGCTTCCCGCAGGCCATATGGTTAATGGGGCTCAGCCAGGACTAATAGGTATAAGCGATACTCCATCATGGGAGATATCGTTCAAGGTGAGTGAATGCCTTGGAGCTGTCTTATCGGATAGGCACAAAACATATGACAAACGTTCTACACACCCACCTAGGTACGCACATACACATACACACATGCAAAAAGCCCGATAGATATAGGCCTAGAGGCTATATCAACCGAATATGCATACACGTAGATCTGAGATCTGATCAGCCTAGAAGGATCCTAGTAATGCTACGTAGACCAGGTGGATACTCGGCTCCGTCCGCACAAGCATCCAGACAAAGTTGGTGAACAGAATAATTCACAGTGCCCAGAGCCACGACACACCCATTGACACCACCAACTATTTTGTCCACCGGCTTGCCAGAAAGTAAAACCCTCTGAAAATCCTCCTCCCGTACAACGAAACAACAGCAGGCAGGCGAGCAAAAGCAACAACCGCAGCATGCCTAGCATGGCGCGCGCCCCCCCCCCCCCCCCCGCGGATCAGCGCCCGACCTCAGCGGGAGGAAAGGTGGCGGTTTTGCCGAGCGAGGCGGAGCAGGCGCTTGGCACCTACGTATACACTTATCAGACGTACAGACATACGTACGTACGTACGTACGTACGTCTTGCGGTCTTGACGTCTGACTGTGTCTTAATCCCGAGCCCGGGTCGTCCCATAAATCCGATGCGCAAAACGACGGGGTCTGGATGAAAAGTTGGGTAGGGACCTCCACACTCGCCCGCGATTGCGGGACGGGGCGAAGGTGTGGTTACGTATGAATAAGACGTCACCGGGCATCCGCCTCCCGAGACGACATGCAACAACTAGACACAAGAGATAAGACGTATGTACGTATGTACCTATCTGCAGATGAAGAAGCTGGTAAGAACGGTTATTAAGGTACATAAGTGGTAAAGAATGTTGCGCGAACCCTACATACCACGACTATTATCTTTTACTAGCTGGCGCACAAGCTGTGAGGGGATTGTCGGGGAGACTTTGCAATGGGCAAGTGTGATACATACTGAAGCCCCTGGGTTGAGTGGCGGGCGTCTAACTAAGCAATGCTTTTTCTTGTTTTTAGCTTCTGGGCCTTATAAGATAATTCTAAAACCTTACATTCTCTACGGAGTGGTGCGAAAGTAGTCCACCGTGGAAGCCCAACAGGAGATACAATGGTAGCCGGTAGTGGGGGTTAGGGCTGCAACACGAACCAAGCACGCTTTACACGTTCTGGTGGCTAACTAGGAAAATCTGAGTCGACTTGCCTCCAGACATCCATAGATAGACAGATATCCGCTCCCGCCAGTGCCCACCTACATTACAAACATAAGGTGTGACGAGGAGGTGGTAACCAGTAACTCCTACATCACAGGAAGGGGGGAATTTTGCTCCGGCTCCCCTGCTCCTGGCCCTGCCCAGCCTAGCGCCCGTGACAATAATAGCCTGACAACATACAGATAATAAGACAGACAGACAGACAAAGCGACTGCACGAATGCGTATATGTGATGTATATGATCCTACCCGACGTCCAACATTTTGTCGAGCCCGTCGCCACTGGACCAGGCTGTACGGACGCGCACGCCATCAAGCGCCTCAAGGACATGCCATGCCGTAATATCCCTCACTCACAAGCGCTCCCGCGCTCTATTACCTCCTACACACGACCCCGGTACGGGTCCGCTCACTTCTTCCTCTGCTCGTGGACGACGTTGATAATTTTCTCTACGACAGAGGGATCGGACAGCTACAGGTAGGAGACAAAATTAGCGCTCACGGATTGGAGTCCGACAATTCTACAAAACACAAAGAAGCAAACACAACAGCAACAGCAACAGCAACAGCAACAGCAACACAACAGGGGTCAAAATAGGGGGGTTGGATACTCACAGTCGTAACGTCGCCGAGCTGGTCTTCCTCGCCGGCGAGGATCTTTCGCAGGATGCGGCGCATGATCTTGCCGGAGCGGGTCTTGGGGAGATCGGGGACGACGAAGACGGCCTTGGGAGCGGCGAAGGGCCCGATGCTGCGGCGCACCTGCATGACGAACTCCTTGCGCAGCGCTTCGCCGACGGTCCCGCCGGGCCCGACGTCCTTGACCGACACGAACGCATTGACCGCCTGCCCCGTGAGCTCGTCCGCCACGCCCACCACCGCCGCCTCGGCTACCGCGTGGTGCTCGATGAGCGCCGCCTCGATCTCCGCCGTCGACAGCCGGTGCCCGCTGACGTTGACCACGTCGTCCACGCGGCCCCGGATCCAGTAGAAGCCCTCGTGGTCGCGGCCTGCGCCGTCGCCCGTGAACTGTCCGTCCCATCGTCAGTCGGTTCGCCTCGCATCCATGCCGGGGGAAATGGGAGGGTGAATCAGATTGTGCAAAACTTACGTAGTAGCCCTTGTACACGTTTAGGTACGTGTCCATGTACCTCCTGTGCGCTCCGTACACGGTCCTGGCCATGCTCGGCCATGGCTGCTTGAACGCCAGCACGCCCTCCACGTCGTTTCCGGGTACCTCTTCGCCCGTGATGGGGTCGATGATGGCCGGCTCGATGCCGAAGAAGGGCAGAGAAGCACTTCCCGGTTTCGTCGGCGTCACACCGGCCAGGGGGGTGATCACGTTCGAGCCGGTCTCGGTTTGCCAGTAGGTCTGCCCTGGTTAGTATGGGTTTCGGGGGAGTTCTAGATACCGTAGCAACTCACATCGACGACGTGTGCCTCTTCCTTGCCGATGACCTCGAAGTACCACTTCCAAATCTCCGCAGCGATCGGTTCTCCGACCGAGCCAAGAACTCGCAGCTTCGGCATGTGGTGCTTGACGTACTCGTCTCCGGCGCGCTTTAGCAGTCTCAGGGCCGTGGGCGCGACGTAGAACTGCGTGACTTCGTGCTTCTCGACGATGTCCCAGTATCGCGAGAAGTTAGGGTAAGCGGGCGTTCCTTCGAAGACGACGGTAGAGACACCCAACAAGAGGGGCGCGTAGACGACGTAAGTGTGCCCGGTGATCCAACCGACGTCACCACCGCAGAAGTACCGGTCACCGTCGTGGATATCGAAGACGTACTTTCCGGTCATCGCGGCTCCGAGAAGATAACCGCCCGTCGTGTGCATAACGCCCTTCGGCTTTCCGGTCGAGCCGGAGGTGTACAGCAGGAAAAGGGGGTCCTCGGCGTTGACGACCTCGGGGGGGCAGTATGCAGGCCACTTCTCGACCTCCTCGTGCCACCAGAAATCTCGGCCCTCCGTCCAGGGGATATCGGCGCCGGTGCGCTTGTAGACCAAGACGTGGGCCACGTGGGGACACCGTTTCAGGGCGTCGTCGACAATCTTCTTGGTGCCGATCAATTTGCCTCCCCGCTTTCCCTCGTCCGACGTGATGACGACCTTGGAATTGGCGTCAATGACACGGTCGCGCAGGGAATCCGACGAGAAGCCGGCGAAGACGACCGAGTGGACGGCGCCGATTCTGGAAATGGCGAGGAATGCGATGATGGCCTCCGGAATCATGGGCAGATAGATGGCGACGGTGTCTCCCTTCTTCACGCCCATCTGCTTCAGGACGTTGGCAGTCTTGCAGACCTCGCGCAGGAGCTCGCCATATGTTAATTTGCGGCCCTCATTGGGCTCGTCGGCCTCGTAGATGATGGCGACCTTGTTTGGATCTTTCAGGGCATGACGGTCCACGCAGTTGTAAGAGGCGTTCAGCTGGCCCTCAAGGAACCAAGCGACATCGCCGTTCTCAAGGGATCCAGACCGGACAGTCTGGAAGTCTCTCTGCCACGTCAACAGTTCTCTGGCTTTTGCGCCCCAGAACTTCTCCGGCTCTGTGATAGACTCCTTGTACATCTGCTGGTACTCCTCAAGGCCTACGTTTGGTTTAGAAAACCCGCTATTACGACTTACGAACTGGATGACGCTCGAGGTCCTTTGACTTACTGCTAATGTGAGGTTTGCTGGGATGCTCTGGTTTGATGTTAGCCTGGTTCTTCGCAATTTACAGCGCGCCCGTTCTTATAAAAGCAGCGGCGGCTCCTCAGGAGTGGCGCTCACTGTCTAGCATCTTCTTAGGAGGGTCTGCAGGACTTTGTTAGTAAGATACCATGAGGACAGTCTCTGAGGTTTGGGTTCCTACGGTAAGTGTCGACCAGATGGGCCTCAGCGACCACTGGGCTTTTGTTCTCCGACTCGGCCATGGCGTTGTGTGTGCGAAAGGGGGTAGCTTGTTGCGGGGTATTTTGTGGTAAGTAATTGTCAAATGCCAATATGTGTTCGGTGGTGTATATGTAGGTTTAACAAGATGGTGTAACTGCAGCAGCTAGTAACCACTACGAAGTAGCAGCAGACAAGAGTCTAGAGAGAGGAGGCCGACGAAGGAGGGAGGATGGTGGAGGAAGGAGAAAAGAAGGCGCGGGTAGATGACTACGAGGGGTCGCTGTCCGGGAGAAGCACTTTTTGTATTAGCTCTCGCAACGGCAAAATAAAATGGCAAAAGGATCCTTCGGCGCTTTCAACCACCAGAGTCGGGGGAAATGGAGCCGCCCGCTGTGCTTAGTGGGGCTTCCGCTCGACCGGCTTCGAAAGGACACCAAACCACCTAATTCGACATGTTGTTGAGGGAGCTCTCACCAGTTTTCCATGCTGCTGTTACAAGGTCCAGAACGTAACCTAAGAATGACGATTCCGTGAGATCCCCTGTGACAGAACCAGGAACTGCTGAGGTGGAACAGCGCAAGGGAAATGGAGGAATATGCGGACAGTTTACTTAATCACTTGTAAGCCGCAAGCTAGACAAAAACGTACGACTCGCGATGCAACGTAGCTAATATAACTCTTCCGCCGCAAATAGCAACCTGTCCTTCCACCTATCTGGCTACCACTGAAGACCTCGCATCACATACCATACCGACGACCGGGAAGAAATACACTGCTCTCGAAACAAGCACGACTCCTCCATCAGAGCTCAATCGACTCCGCCGAGCTCTTGGGGGGGCTGATCTTGTCCTCCTTCGATACCTACCTGCGCTCCTGGAGCGTGAGCCGGCAGACAACCCCTCCCCCAATCATAAATGACACCAGCCCAGTCCAGCCCTGGAGAGGAAGGGGTCGTTCTTCATAGGGGCGCCGCAGCGCCTCCAAATAACCCCTCAACCCCGCATTTGGCTCATTACTGATATGGACTAGTTGCGCTGCCCTTCCCCCTAGCTCATGACTTAAGACGGCCCGGGCATATTTCCCGAAGGGTATTTGAAGCCACATACTGTGGTCCCCTTATGAGCCTCTTCCGACAGTACATACAGAGTACGTAGGTATCAACGTTATGGTTTGGAGCGAATGTTGTGTCTCGTAGAGTGACGAAGAAGCAACGAGGTCGCGTCCTTCTGGCTCTTTCGATAACAAGATATCCTCCGCGGTCCAAGACATTGGCAAGCGTGGTTGGTAGGGATCGCCTGTGGCCCATAGCCAAGAGCAAGATTACCAAATGCAGTTAAACCTCCCCCCGTCGTCCCTCGTTCTGGGGTAGGTCGGAAACACGGGGGTTTGCCCTTGGCACTACATCATTGTCTCTTGCGCAGTGGTCGGGAAGACCCCCCCGGACTCCCCAAGGACAGCCGTGTAGCCAATTACCAGTAATGGACAAGTAGTCGGCAGTCGACCATTTTGCCTCTGCCAAGGCTTTGCTAGATTATCTGCCATCTATCTAACTATTCATCTGGGCGTTGTCGCGGCCGTGTTTATCGTGCGCGAGTAACTAATAAATCGGTAAGGCATGTGCCGCAGGTGCCGAGTCGACTTCGAGTTTGTTATCCGTCTTGTCCTCGGGGCTTGGCTACCTTGTCACGTAACGCTAGCACGGCTCGATCAATCTCGTCTCGGCGTGTTCAGTGTGGGGGAAGGTTCCCGTCCCCAGATGACGAACGCTCCCTGACAGTTAATAATAACAATATTAATAAACCAAAAAGGGCGAACTAAAAAAGACGCGCGCGCACGCGGCTCCCTCTTCGGCCGAGTGGAATAGCTACCCTTACCCAAACTTCGGGTCGGCCTTGGCGATACGGATACAATGTGAGCTATTTAGCTTGTTGCGGAGGCGGGGCATATGTCACTTCTGTCCAGACGCCTCGACTGGCTGGCTCGCCTTGCAGCGAACGGGGCCGGGCGTGGAACCACGTGCCCCCAGCTGACCTACCTCGCATATATCCACTCCTCAATGGGGAGTCGTTGATATCATCTAGCAGCCGTCCATATGCAGGAGCCGGTTATGTACACTAGGTGGTATTGGTTACTAAGTTACGTCGAACCGGATTGCCGGGACGGATGGAGGTTAGGCAAGGTAGGTATTCTATGGTCGGTTATAGAGAGTTTGAGCTAGCATTCAACTGCTGCGTGACTGATGATTGGCAACTATGTGTATGCCCTCGGCCCGGGCTTGAGGATGCTTCTTCTTCATAACCGACGTGAGTGGCATACAGTTTAGGGAACTACTATCCCCTAAGATCTTCATGGATGCAGGAAGTTGCTCAAGTGGAGGTACCCACATGACTTTTGAACGTGTAGAAGTCTGCCCGCAAACTCAGGCCGCCACGTTCACCTCAATACTGATGGGTATCCGTGACGACCCTAGAGACAGCTGAGTTGACCCACACACGGGTAGGTTTCAAAGCGTCATGTCCGATTAATGCCATAATACAGGGCCGCTCTCCATAAGGGCCCAAGCCAGAAACGCCGGAATGCATCGCCCAATTTGATGCCTCGGGATATCTCCGAGATAGTTCATTACACCCGCTCCTTTTCTTTTCTTACATGTCCATGCTCAACAGGTACATCTCGAATATCCGCATGAACTTGGCAACGAAGGCCTCGAGGTGAAAGATGACTTTGGTCCCCGTCTTGATCCGGTGCTCGTAGAAGGCGGACCACTTGATGACCTCCCACTTGAGGTCGTCGTCTATCTGTGGGATGAGCTTGAAGGTCAGTGTTTTGAGGATCGTCGTGGCGGGTATGCAGTGCGTGAGGAGATCGTAGAGCTTCGATCGGACTTGTAGGATGCGCGCCGGCGAGTGCTCCTCCATGATCTCCTTGGCGATCTGCGAGATCAGGGCCTCCCAGTCCGGCGGCGGGATGGGCGTGTCGTCCGTTACTTTCTCGCTGGGAGGTGTTATGTTAGCAAGCGGGTATGCACGCGGAAAGGGGGGCATAGAGTTAGTCGTACTTCTGCGCGTGAACGGCCTCGTACATCAACAATGCTTTTCTGAGATTCCGTCCACTTTCTTCGGCTATCCTCTTATGTAGGCCCTTGACGACGGGCCATCCCTCTTTCTTCGCCGAGACGGCGAGTACATCTGAGATCTCGTCTATCGTAGGCGCGGCGACCCGTACGAGTAGGGTCCGACTGCGGATGGGCGCGATGATGTTGGCGGTACTGTTGGCGAGCAGAATCAGGCGCAGGTTCGGGCTGTACTTCTCCATGGTGCGGCGCAGAGCGGCCTGGGCATCGCGCGTGAGATGGTCGGCCTCGTTGATGACGACGACCTTGAACTTCTGGCGGGCGGACTGGTCGACCTGCTGGGTCTGGGCAACCTCCTTGAGCAGGTCCTGGACGACGACGCGGTCGTAGTTGCCGACGTCTGACGGCGTGATCTCGAGGTGGTAGACCGAGGCGACGATGTTGAACTCGAGCTTGCGGTTGCTGCTCGTCTGGAACACGCGCGCATCGATCTTGATCTTCTCCACGCCGGGCCCGTACAGCTCCTTCAGTGTGGCCACGATGCGCGTCTTCTTGCCGGCGCCCGAGGGGCCGTAGACGAGGAGGTGAGGGAAATCGCCGCTTTGGGCCAGTGAACGGAGTCTCTCGGACAGCTCGGAGTGGTAAGTCAGCGCATCGAGAGAGCGCGGCCGATGCTTATCGACTATTAGCGCCATGTTGATCGTCGGTACTTGGTCAGATTGTCCCGGTCGCAGGTTCCTAGGAGGATTCAAAAGTTCCTGTTCGTATATTCCTGGCCGCCAAAAGATTATGCCAAGACAGAAAAAAAGTCGTCGTAGGATGTGACCTCAGTTATCGTTCTGCTGACGAGGCTTCGCAATTCTCAGTAAGCCCCGAAACTTAAAATATCTTCTCAAAATCTGCGATGCTACCGGTGATCTTGTGACTACCCTCACAGCGGTATACATCCGGGCTTATAGTTATGAAGCTCGGCTTCCCCGATATGATGCTTTCATCGCGTGGCCAATGGCCCAATCTTGGAGATTCATGTAGTGGAGGAAGGTCTGTGACGCGTCGGAATCCCCAGGGCACGCGTTTAGTGATTTTCCCAGCCACATTGAAACGCTTAAGTAAGTAACAACTCGCTCAGCTCAGCCAAGCCACAGCCACCCGGCCGTTCGAGGTTCCAGCGGAAGTGGGGAAGCGGCTGGTGTTGGATCGTCCGGAGACACCCAACCCGCCTCCCTTGCTCACGAGTCGCATCCCTGCTTGCCTGCCACCAGACTGGAAAATGCTTCATGCCATGTACTACATCCTTAAGTACCTGCACAACCTCAGACCTTGAAACCCGATGAGGCGTCACAGCATAAAACATAAGACATCCAGACCATCGGTTGGAACATTGAAGGCCAAGCTTCAGGGGTGCAGAATCTTGGCGATCGCCGTTGAACTCTAGATTGGATGATGGCATACTCAAGTAAGCTCGATGTTACGATATAAATCTCTTCCACCTACTTCGTAGGGATGGCTCCTTGGAAGTTTTTCTTCTTACCCGTGTCGGAGTAACACAAAAGAATCCCATTATGCAGAATAATCAAGGTATGGATTGGCTGCCTTAAGAGCCAATACATGCGATGTAAGCCTTAGGGAGAGCATACATTATCGTGATCTGCTTGCCAAATGACAACTTCCCGGAGAAGTGCCCTTCGTGACCTTTACCGGACATGGTAGGACTGTGTTACTACATTGCGTACTTGTGTAATCTCCGCCGTTCCCTCCAAGATCCAGGTACGATCTCAACTGCCGATTATCCTTCGAAGTCAGCTCAATATCAAGAGGCTCCATCAAGGGGTATTCCCTGAGTGCCGGGTGCCTGCACGACCAGGTCGTGATCAAAATAATTGACACACTTTTGGTTAGTGGGTCCTAAGAAAGTGTGTCAATTATTTTGATCATGGCCTGACGACTTCGTATCCAGGATGGCTCGGACAGCGAACAGTCTGCCGATCCAGAACACAGAAGATACACAACTTCCTACTGTAGTAATAACAGAGACCCTTCCCAAGTACAACATACCTACACACACGACAGCACAGGGCCAAAAGCCACGGCATTGCCGAGCCCACCTGCGTCTCCACCAAGGATACAACCCCGAAAGGAAAAGGGGAACAGCAATATGTCTCCAGCTTCGGCAGGTTAGGTTGTGTGTCTTTCCGGTGCCTGAACTTACCTGCTTACCTACACTAACTTGTGTTACCACCAACCAAAAAGTGATCTACATGAGTTTCCCACCCGATTTTGAGCAAGGTGACAATAGAGTCAGCCTAACGTTGGAGCTATTAATCCCGGCGATATGTGCAGCGGTTGTGTCCAGGTGGGTCCTGAATATTTTCGTGATTTTCTGGGTCACTCCCCAATCCCAGCCTGAGATCCGTCCCCAAGCTAGTAGTAGTCCCTGTGCCAAGGAAAAGAATATCAAGTACTGCAAGTCCTTCTCACCTCCAAACTGCTTCTTTCTTGACCCCCTTACATTTTTCAGTTTTATTTTTATTTCTCTCTCCTGCTGGCCTCTGGCATTCGATGCGGAACATTGATAACCCCAGGCTCTTTTTAAATTAGAAAAGAAAGTGATTCCCTCGCAGTAGTTGGAGCCCAAGTTGCGAGAAACATTAACAACCCCCTCACCAAGACGAGACTGCGAGTATAACCCGTCAAGATGTTCAGCGGCCGCAAGTTTTCCATGAACCGCAATACGGGCGAGCCCCGTCCCTCTAGACGTTTCAGTACAAGCGAACCTGGTGCTCAAGGTATGTAAACCTTAGACGTTGTTTACTGAGTAATATACATATCGCACTTCTGTCGATAGTGCTATCACCCCGCCCATCAGCCCGTCTCAGTTACACCGCCAAGCAACCCCATCCCCTGCTGTGTCTCGAGCTTAACCAGCAGCATTGTGTTCGTCTTGGCGCTTGGCACCGACAACGATCATATTAACAAAGAAGAAGAAGGGAAAGAGAAAAGAGAGCTAGAATAGCCTTCAACTGACTCGTGCCATAGAGACAAGCTCCAAGATCCACCGCCAGTTCCGTGCCGCACACGAGGGCCATCTCCCTCATGCTGGCTTGGATGCGACCCGTGCCTCCACGGGCGTAGTCTGGTATATTCCTAACTATCTCCACTCGTCCTTATAAATACCCTTTACTAACTCAGACGCAGGTGCACGGAGCGTGCGGCCGAGTATGGCTTCATGGAGGAGCCGCACAACTGGGCCAACCTTGGTCAAGGTGCTCCGGAGGTCGAAGATGACATCGAGGGCTGCTTCCAGCGTCCCCAGGGCATCGATATCTCTCTGGCGGCCAGAGAGTACGGCCCGACGGCCGGTATCAAGCCCCTGCGCGAGGCTGTAGCTCACATGTACAACGAGATGCACCGCCAGGGCAAGGACAGCAAGTATACCTGGGAGAACGTCGCCATCGTCCCTGGTGGCCGAGCTGGCTTGATCCGTATTGCGGCCGTGCTCAACAACGCCTACGTCGGCTTTTTTATCCCAGATTATACGGCGTATAACGAGATGTTATCGCTTTTTAAGAACGTAAGCCGTCACACAACGCGTGATGTTAAGATCTTCTTTCTCGGTTGACACTTGCAAAGTTCGCCGCTATCCCAGTGCCCCTCTCCGAAGAGGATGGTTACCATATCCACCCGGACAACATCGCGACGGAGATCGCGCGAGGTACCTCGGTCATCCTGACTTCCAACCCGCGGAATCCCACGGGCCGGGTCGTGGCGAACCCGGAGCTGGCCGAGATCCAGGACATTTGCCGCGGGCGGGCCACCCTCATCAGCGACGAGTTCTACTCGGGCTACAACTACACGAGTAACTGCGACGGCACGACCATCTCGGCCGCCGAGAACGTCGACGACGTCGACGAGGACGACGTGCTCATCATCGACGGGCTCACCAAGCGCTTCCGCCTCCCCGGCTGGCGTATCGCGTGGATCCTGGGGCCTAAGGAGTTCATCAAGGCGTAAGTTCACACATACATACATATACACCCCAGGCGCGATCTCCCTCCCCTCCCCTAATAACATACGAAAATGGGGTAAGTCGATGCTGATGCTGGATAATGCTTATTAGTATCGGCTCCTGCGGCTCGTACCTCGATGGCGGCGCCAACGCGCCGTTCCAGGAGGCGGCGGTGCCGATGCTGGAGCCGGGGCTGGTGCAGCGCGAGATGGCGGCGCTGCAGCGCCACTTCCGCGACAAGCGCGACTACGTGGTGCGGCGGCTGCGCGACATGGGCTTCGTCATCAAGTACGTGCCCGACAGCACCTTCTACCTGTGGCTGAACCTCGAGGGCCTCCCGGGACCCATCTCCGACGGCCTCAACTTCTTCCAGGCCTGCCTCGAGGAGAAGGTCATCGTCGTGCCCGGCATCTTCTTCGACCTGAACCCCTCGCGCCGCCGCGACCTCTTCGACTCCCCCTGCCACCACTTCGTCCGCTTCTCTTACGGCCCGCGCATGGACGTCCTGAAGCTCGGCTGCGACGGTATCGAGAGGGTCGTGAATAAGTGAGTTCTCCTTTCTTCCCTTTGCTTTCCTGTTCTGCGATCTTCCACGAAAAAGCTTAGCAGCTAGGCTTACCGATGTGGGTGTGTTTGTGGTGCGAGAAATGATAAGCTGCTAACGGGCATCGTCTCTCAGGTTCAAGAAGTTCCTTTAGATACCAACCAGGTGGTCAGGTAGGTGGGCGTGAAGGGGAAGCGCGCCCCGAGACCCCTGGTTTAGCCAGACACACGCTGGTCTACGCACTTGGCTGTCTCTACATTCTCTACATATTGGGTAAGACGAGCCAGGCCGTACGGAGATAGAGGTGCAATGCAGAAACAGATAGACGAGACAGACAGAGACGCGCGTTCAGAGGAAGAATAGGTACATACTTACCTACCAGTTATACTACCATAGCCGTGGTCATGAAAGGTCTAGGGATATGGATAAGTACGGATATATAGACAATTCGATTTCCTGTTAAATCTACGCATGTGGTGGTGATCTTCATGACACAACTGTCGTCTCCGTGGCTTGCCTTAGTACGTCCGCCGGTTTGCGAACGTTTGTAGCCGTCGAATCACTCTTTGGTCATGTAGTTAACAGCGAAGTATGGTATCATGATCCCCCCTACCATTATGTCTCTTTGCGTATGTAGAACCTAGAATACAGTCTGGCCTGGCTTGGCTAACAGGCCAGCTCGCGATGGAGAAAGGACGAAGCTGAACCAGAGAGAAAATCCACGTAAGCCCGCCCCTACCGTCGTATGCGCAACGTCAATCTGTAGAGAAGGAAGTCGAGCCAAATGGGTGCTGAAAACTGCCAAAGGACTATTGAAAGCCAGCTCGATCCTCCAATCTCGAACCAACTGTGGTCGGTCACCAGTTCGACCTCCGCAGCCAACTACATGATCTCGTCGTCCATAGGAGCGTCACCACCGTTGGTGGCAGCAGGGGCCCCACCGTTGGCGTTCTCATTGGTCTGCTGATTTCCGGACTCGAAGTAATCAGCCATCTCGGAATCCAACTCCTCCGTAGTCTTCTTGGCCGGGCGAGCATTGCGGGGCTTCTTTTTGCCGCCGCGGCTCCGCGCACCGGAAGAGGCAGCTTTGCCAGCGGCCTCCTTCTTCTTGTCGTTTGCGGCAGACTTAGGCTGGGCCTTTGGTTGCGTGATGCGCTCGGTAAGAGTCTTCGCGGGAGGGGCAACCTGGGCCGCCTTGGCACCGCCAACGACGATTTCGATCTTGATTGTGTGAGCTGACTGAGTAAGAGGGCGACGCAATTCGAGCTTACCTTGATAGGACGGTTGTCAACGAGGATGCCGTTCAAAGCGTTGAAAGCCTTGCTAGCGCCATCAAGCTGGGCAAACGTAACAGTGGCAATGCCACGGCTGACGCCTCCAGGACCGTACGAAACCTCCACTCTCTTGATGGGGCCAACCGAGGTCTTGAAGTACTCCTATGGTGGGAATGCAGGTCAGTTATATGAAATCCACTCGACGTATAAGCAAGGCGCTAGTCCATCTGATTCGGATCTCGAGTAAGCCGGTACGAGACATCGTCCACGGTAAGCATCAGCATCAACGAGCATGCAGTGAGCGTTAGTATGCCTATCAGCATCATTTTGACAAGTGGAATAACCACGAATCGGCCCGCCCAACTCGGGTTCGCTTGCTCGTCGCAACGGGCCTAGGCTTTCCCGAGGAACATTATCATCCAAAATATCCCTCTAACATCGGTGATAACTTAGGTAGTCCGTCTCCATACCTGAACTGCACGCCCCGCCTTGTGCAGATCAGAACACAGGGCCGCCCTCACCACCGTCAGACGGTTGCGCGGGTAGTCCTGGGAAAGCCTGCCGGGAATGGTCTCTTGCCGCCTGAACGCTTTTGGATGAGCAGGCGCGACTAGGTCACAGGTGGGCCACACTAGAATCTACTGGGCTGTCTTGCTCACTGCTATGCTCGCTGGGTTGAAGCCGTCTCCTCCGGAGGACAGCAGGCCTCCATCGGAGGAAAGCCTCGAGAGATAAACCTGAGAGGTCGCTGGATGCTAAATGCCAAGATTCGGGTTGGTCTGCACATTGCTGCCTGCGAGAGGAGGGTTGCCAAGCCTCCTAGAGGACATACAATATAGGAGTGCGACAGGAATCTGCTCAACTTCCCACATTGCAGCTGCGCAAGACGCGAGTGCTTATGGGGAAGGAGACAAGGCTGCTCAACAGGGTCTGCTCGGCTAAGGAATAGTCCGGTCCCGACTTCGATCATAACCATACCGGTCGTTTAGGATACGTGCATATGATGCAAGGAAGATGTCGACGAAATTCCACAGGCTAGAGCCTTAGCGGAAACATACCTTAATCTGGTTTTCGTTCACATCCTTGGGCTGAGGGAAATATCGGTCAGCAGATGTTCACATACCAGAGTCGAGATGTAGATGACTTACCAGGTTGCTAACAACAACCTTGCTCTCTCCATGTCCACCGGTAGCCTTGGCAGGAGCCTGCTTGGTCGCGGCAGCACGAGGTTGTTTTAAGTTCTTCTGGACACCACCGACGGGAGCAGCGGGGGCGGGTCGTCCGGAAGAGCGGCGTTGGCTTCGGCGACGGCCGCCAGCAGCACGACGCTGAGTAGAGAGGATCTCGTCAAGGGACTGGTCAAGCTTGCCCGACATGTTGGCTGGGGTTGTTGCAAAAGAAGTGGGTGACGAGGAAGTTGATGCGTCGCGTTGTCCAGATCAGACCGCAACTAGCAGAAGCCGCTTCACTTAGGCAGGAATGTGCGGCAAGTGGCAAATGAACCGGGCCTGGCTCAAGCGCGGAGACGTGGAAAAATAAGGCAGGGACGGCGAAGCTGCACGATTTCCGAACTTTCGCAGTTCGTAAGAAATGTGATAAGGAGTCGCTTGGTGGCAGGGAAGTATGTTGTTATGCGGAGAGCGTCGACTCGCTAGAAACGGTGACGTGCGTGCGACTGACGGACGAGCGGGCAGCCAGTAAAGAAATGTATAGAAGATTAAACGGCTTCCTGTGTATCCGGAGAGGCCAAGAAAAATTAACAGGAGAAACAACCGTGTTGATTGTTGTCGGTTGTGACGGATATGGTGGATGTGGTTGGTGTGTGAAAATCAGAGGACCGAGTTTGGTAGAAGTGAGGGAGATGTCGCGCTTTGTAGGGCAGGGAAGAGAAGTAGGATGTTGTAGGGGCGCGAAAAAGGCCGGGCTTTGGGTGGCAGAGAGTATGGGTACATAGTACGTCCCTCCGTATAGGTACGTACCTCCTTGCTGATAACAACCGTGGAATGCAGGTGTTGTTGCATTCTGAATCCGGCCAATTACAGGAGATTTTGAGAATCCGCTTAGCCGGGTACGGCCTAGTGTATGGCTGAGGCTATCTAACCAATGAAAGCTGGTAAAGCATGAGATCATGTAACTATGTACTGGTAGCCCATCTCCCCCACGAGATAAACAGTCAACTTTGATACGGTGCCGAGATGGCATATTGGAAACTTTACCAGTACTTCTCCCGAGCTGCCTGACACCTATCATCGATAAGGTAGGATACACTGGGTTCCAAAATCTAGAATAAGCTTGCATCAATCCATACATAGCACGAGGTTCTCCATAACGGCGTCTGATGTGAGCAACTATAGCAACTATGGAGTGTCTAGGGAACCCGAATTCAGCATTGCGCAAACCCATTGTCTCTTGAGACTAGATATAACCACCAGATATGCCTCGTTGAATGTATCATCGATAGAGAACATGTTCATCGCACGAAGGGGATTATGATACCACCATGGCTACCACGGGAATCGAGGAGCTGCTAACTCTCGGATCGCAACCCGCACGCAGCATTGTCGCTTGCCCTTTCCTTTTGTACACCCCTTAGACCCTTAACGCCCTCCCAATGTCCCTCGTAAATCGCAAATTCCATCACTATTGTTTCGTCGTCGCTGACTGCTTTGCTGCAGCTGCTCTTGGTTGCGCTGGTTGAGCCTTTGCAGCTTTCTCCTCGAGCGCACTGTCCTGTGAGTTGACCTCGAGAAAGTGGTATACGACAATCAGAACCATGGCCACCGAGCCGAGGAAAATGGCAAGTCGGTACAGGTCGTTGTCGGAGATCATGGTGACTCGACGTGGCTATTTTAGTGTAGGTGATTAGACGACAAAGAGTAGGACTGCAATAAAAGTGAAGTCAATTAACTGAAAGAGTTCTTCAGATAGCTGGACCTGAAACTAACCTTGCAGTTCGCTCGCTTAGTTGTTCGGCCGACCACGGATTTCAAATGAATGGACGCGAACTTGGGACGGGTGGTTTCGCAAAGATGTATTGTTCATATGATCTGGAACAGTTGAATGTGGGATTGAGGCCAGCTTGGAGCTTCCATAATCCTATTCACGAACAGACCCCCACACAATTTGTGGCTGGAATATGGGCTACTGCATAGCCACAATTCCCTGGTCATGTGACGTACGGGGGGGTGGGGAGTGGTTCTCGACATGTTTCTATGCACCTCTTATGGAACTTTCAGACTTTCAGTCCCCGCCATCGTCACCTACAACCCACCAACCAACGCCACTAGCGAAACCGCCAGAGCGAGTTCGACAGCCGCAAGGCAAAAACTCAAAATACCACCAGACACTCGAATAACCGACTCCTTCGACCGCTCGACGACGGCCAGATTGGACCTTTTACGCCTAGTTAATATTTAGTGTCGCTTGCAATTGTTAAGATGGCTCCTAAAAAGAAAGATGAGGGCAAAGGCAAGAAGCCGTCCGTCACCAAGATCGTCGAGGATAAGACCTTTGGCATGAAAAATAAGAAGGGAGCTGCCGCACAAAGGCAGATCAAACAGATCACTTCGTCAGCGGCCAACAGCGGCAGTGCTGAGGATAAGAGGAAAGCCGCGGAGAAGGCAGCCCGGGAGCGAGAAAAGAAGGCGGCCGAAGACGCCAAACGGGAAGCAGAGGCCCTCCTCAATAGGCCCGCCCAGGTCCAGAAAGTCCCATTCGGTGTCGATCCTAAGACCGTCGTCTGTATATTCTTTAAGAAGGGCAATTGCGAGAAGGGAAAGAAGTGCAAGTTCGCACACGATCTTTCCATCGAGCGGAAGACCGAGAAAAAGAACCTTTACACAGATGCTAGGAGCGAGGAAGAGGAGCAGAAGAAACAAGAAACCTCGGAAGACTGGGACGAAGAGAAGCTGAGGAAGGTCGTCTTGTCCAAGAAGGGTAACCAAGTCACCACAACGGACAAGGTCTGCAAGTACTTCATTCAGGCCATCGAAGACGGCAAGTATGGTTGGTTCTGGGTATGTCCAAACGGGGGCGACAAGTGCAAGTATAGGCATGCTCTTCCACCAGGGTAAAGATTTCCGCTCTTCCTCAATGCCGAGGGACCATTCTGTGCTAACTACTTTTCTTCCAGGTTCGTACTTAAAACAAAAGAACAGCGTGCTGCGGAGAAGGCTCTTCTGGACAAATCACCACTTAAGACACTTACGCTTGAGGATTTCTTGGAATCGGAGAGGCACAAGCTCACGGGAACCCTCACCCCGGTCACCCCAGAGACGTTTGCCAAGTGGAAGAAAGACCGGTTAGACAAGAAGGCGGCCGAGGAACAGGCCCGACGAGCCAAGGAGTCGACCGGTCGTGCCCTATTCGAAAGTGGCAACTGGAGATTCGAAGAAGACGAAGCGGAAGATGAAGACGAAGCCGAGGACGATGGAACCTGGAACCTCGAGAAGCTGCGTGCGGAGACCCAGGCAATTCACGACAAGAAGGAAGAGGAGCGGTTAGCCGCCATTGCTGCAGCGGAGGCTGCTGGCTGAGCCCTGCATCGATTTCGCTAGGACCAAGGTTGTCTTACACTACGAAACGGCGAACGGGTCGTCGTCGGCGATAATCAACACAAGCGGCATGCCGAGATTGTGCGCTATGGGAGTTAGGGAGTTAGGAGAACGACGATTCCCACGGATTGACCTGTTGCTCCTCGTTGCGAGCTGGGCGTCAATACAGGCAATGCGGTGTCGGAGTTGGCGGGTCTAGTCATCTATCTAAGATAGATATCAGAGACCTCGACGTCGAACATCAGTATCATCCCACCTACTCTAGTCCACTCTTCATCCGTGCTACAAACGTTTTAAGTTCCAAGCGTGAGATACTAGAAGGCCATGAAAAGCCACCTATCCGACACGACAGGGCTCGTCTTGATTCCCTGCGTAGTTCTCCGACCACCCACGGGAGACCATCATGATCCCGTCGTTCCTTCACCTCCCTAGAAATTCTAGATTTCATAGAACCCCCCATACCGCTCACGTACTATGGTCATCGGCCCTCAAAACTTCTCTACGAAGGGTCGCAGATCCAGCTCGTGAGTGAAGGCAGAACGGTGCTGAGTATGCAGGTGCCAGTAGCTCTCGGCGATCTAATGGGCCCAACAGAGAACAGACCATCATCAGCAGGTATACTAACCGCTTACAAAGACAGGAAAATAAACCTCTATGGGCTTGGCTTAGGGAGCGGGCAGGCAGGCAGATACGTAGGTAGGGGGAGACAGATTAAGGGGGAAAAAACAAGGGAGAAAGAGAGAGAGAAATAGAGAGAGAGAGGAGAGGGGAGAGGGAAAAAGAGAAAAGAAGAGAAAACGACTCACCGCCTCGGCGCTCAGCTTGCCGTCCTCGACGCCGCCGTTGACCGTGTACCCTTTTGTACGGGGGATGTCGATGACGCCGTCGACGACCGCGTGTGCGACGTGGACGCCGCGGGGCCCGAACTCGCGCGCCAGCGATTGTGCCAGCGCCCGCCGCGCGAACATGCCCGCCGCGAACGTTCCGAACTGCGCCGACCCTCGCACCGACGCCGTCGCGCCCGTCGCGATCAGCGTCGGCGCGTGAGGCGGGGAGGTCGGGACTGTGTCGAGGAGCAGCGGGAGCGTCTTCTGCGCGAAGAGGAAGAAGCCTCGTCTATGGGTTTGCGAGGCGGGCGGGCGTCGGTTAGTTCGTTCGTTCGCCTGCGCTACCCAGGGGAGGGGGGCTAAACAAATAGAATAAAGGGGGGCCATGTGTAGGCGGAACACGTAGGCACGACAGAACTTACGCGCTGCCCTCTAAACCCGCGTCCAGTTCCTCCACTCGCGTCTCCAGGAACGGCTTGCGCGCGAACCCGCCGGCGGCGTTGTACACGGCGACCGCGAGCCGAAGGCCCGGCATCAGCTCGCGCCCGATGGCCTCGAAGGCGCCGTCCAGCGACGCGGGGTCCGCCGCGTCGGCGCTGACCCCCACCGCGCGCCCGCCTGCCGCGTTGATCTCCGCCACCGTCTCCTCGTACGTCTCCGGCCGCCGCGCCAGCAGCACGACCGGGTACGCCTTGGCGAAACGCAGGGCTGTTGCTCGGCCTGTGGGATTTTAGCGTCAGCGCGCGAGGGCGGGCGAGTGAGGGAGGATCGCGATGCAAGGTTCAAGGAGGTAAAGGAGGTGGGGCAATGGGGGGCCCCGGGTGCTAGATACATACCTGTGCCAGGGCCGGCACCGGCGATGATGGCGAAGAGTTGGGACGACATTGTTCTGTTGAGTGTGTGCGAGTAGAAACCGGAAGTTGGATTATCACGACTTAAGGCGTAGGTTCACTCAAATCACTGTGGTGTATAAATTCTCATTATAAGCTCCAAGAGATGTGGACATAAGTAGTTCTTGTCCGAAGGAACGATGCTTTGAAATCAGATATGCAACGGTGACCTAGGATGATAATGTGATTACGTCGGTACAGCATAATTGGACCGCAGAGCTCCTGCGCCTACTTAGGATAGTAACGTCAATTCACTACATGTATGGCGTGCTATAAGCCCGAGGTGGATGTATGGAAGATGCGCCTCTGAGGTGTGGTGTGAAGTACCTAGACCAATAGCACTTTGGATGTGGATGTTCTCAGAATGGTTGCCAGAGGTTAAAATTAAGGAATAATTCCGACTGGGTTATTAACTATAACAATATATCGTATTCTTTACGGAACGCTTTAAGAAGATCTATGATATAAATTTTAATCGTATTAGAAAAACCAAGCAGTTATACATGTATTTATTTATTTAATATATATAATTTATATTCAGTGTGTTAATAATAGTAATTAACAACTTTATAAATATTAAGATAAATAATTATCAAAGAATAAATCTTATATCTACAACGCTGGTTTAATAAATATCCTTTTATTTAATATTAATACAAGCAGTTTTTAAATTGCTTAACATAATATCAACGCGTTTTATTTTTTCTCGGCTTCAAGTACGGGAACTGAATTCTTGACCAATTGCTCATTTATGATCTGTAGATTGTTGGAGAACGCGACGAGGGCAGAATTTTAAGTGTCGATTTTTCACGTTATCGACTTTGCACTAGAACGTGTCTTTCCCAAGGAATTGCTATCTAAACCTTGAACAACATCGTTTTCAAGAAGAAGGAACCAGGTGTACGGGTTATTCACCTGAGTCGGTAGGGTTTTCAGGGATACGGTGGCTCTCGGCATAATCACAACCTGCATGGATCAGCATGGCCGAGCGCGACGTGACGATGGGTGGCACAGGGGATATGGGGCTAATAGTTGCCGATACTGAGGCGTCCTCCAGCGGCCGGGAAAGATCGAAAGACAGTACACCACTTCCCCAAATTGTCTCAGATATTATCAGACCAGTCCAACAAAACACCCCAAGCATACCTTCACAAACACGTGAGCAAGGTGCGCAGCAAGCGTCTAGTCTCGTCATGCGTGGCGTTGGACAAAATACGGCCTCACGGGCACAAACACCTAAAGTGCCCTCCCGCACTCGGATCGAGGTGCTCATCAGATCGCCATCAGGGACATCACGACACTCACCAAACTCCAAGATGAAAGGCAAGACGACCGCAACGTCTAGCCGCGAGCAGCGCGTCGTCAAGCCCCAGCCGCAGAAATTGGGCGACAGGGCTGCTGCGGCACACGCTTTCGTCCAGCAAAAGATAGAAGGACAAAGCCCGCAGCCGAGGCCTCGCGGAAGGCCGAAGGGATGGAAGCCCGGGACGCCGTACTCGGAAGCGAGGAGCAGACAGCCGTCTCCTGGCGGTGGCGGTAGCGAATCAAAAAAGAAGTCTGCTCCCGGCGCGGGCGCGGGAGAACCCAAGCGACGCGGTAGACCTCCGCGCGCGCCCGAGCCCACAGTCAGGGAGCGGTACCTGCAGTCGCAGCCGACGTACACGCGGTTCCTCTGCGAGTGGAGGGAAGAGCAGCATAAGCACGGGAAGGAGGTGCCGAGGACCTGTCCTGCGGAGCTGCAGAATTTGGAGACGCTGCGCCGACACGTCTATCTGGTGCACGGCGGCGCCGACCCGCTCGTCTGCCGGTGGAACAAGTGCGCGGCGCGGGTGCCACCGGTCGAGTTCGCCGACGACGATGCCTTCCAGGAGCACATGCAGCGGGAGCACTACCGGTCGTTCGCGTGGCACGTGGGCGACGGCGTCCAAAACAAGGGCATCGAGACGCTAAAGCATAAGCTGGACTCCGACGAGCCCCCCGCGTACCTCTTCAAGGACGGCGTGCAGGTGACGCCCTCGATCAGGAACCAGGCGCTCGAGGACGACCAGCGGGCCCGTGAGAGGAGGCGCAAGCTGAGGCAGCTGCTGATACAGAAGGACGAGAACGCGCCCGACGAGGAGGAGTACAGGTTGCAGACGTTGGGACTAGCACAGGCTCAACGGCAGGACGGGAGCCGGTTCTCATAATGAGTTCACTGAAGAGTTGATTCGGTTGCGATGTTATTAGTATCATATGCGGATGCCATGCTGCTCATCCGCCGTTTCCAGACGCCATTCATAGCTAGCATCTTGGTACTTTGTTAATGGGGATTCTATGGGACTTCCTATTCACTGCTTATAGGACGGCGGCATATGTGACCGGCAGATGGCCTCGTTTTGATCTTCACCGGGTTTTAGGAACGTATTCACCTAAGACCGAGCTCGAGGCCCCCTCAGCGTTGTTACAACTCTTGGATCCTGCCAGGTATATGAATATGTGATGCCTAAACGCGTCACCCTTCCAATTGGGCAGGCAGGTTGCGTGGGTCGGTTTTGGGGCTGCAAGTATTGTACGGTATTTAGTACAGATACGGTACCTACGTCCCACCATGCTTGCATACATGGTACAAGGCCTCACATTTCAAAGGTGCCTGGAAATGCAGCCCTTGAGTTTCTAGAACTCGCCCAGGTAATAGCTTGGAAAGGCCAGTGATAGCAAGGAAGGTGGGTGATATGTTGAGGCCTATCATGTATGTTTAATCAATGACTCTGTGTACCTACGCACGTATCTGAGGATAGTAGGCACGTATATGCTTCTAAAAGAAGGGCTTAGAAAGCCTAGGTAGGTTCATAGGAATTGTAGTAAGAGTCACCTTCCCTTTGATTACCAATACACCTACCTACCTAACTCCATACGTGAGAGGACAAGATAAATCTGCCTGTGAAGTACCTGGGCCGCGCTAGGAGTAATACCATAGGTACTTATATCGGCGTAGATCTGCCTTTAAGTACATTCAGTAATTGCACATATGTATCGTAAAATTAAGCGCAAATAAATACCTGAGTGGCTGAGTTTATTACCATTCATGCTAAGTATTTCGTGCAAAACCACAAGTTATTGGCTCTTATGTGTTGACCTGAGCTGCTAATTCCGATCGGTTTTATACTGTAAGTGGGCCTTGAGGTCACCTGTAACAAGGGGGTTATGTCAGACTTAGGATGGTATCACCTTCGAAGTTAAAGTTACTAGGTATCTAAAGTATTCTTCCTCAAAAATCTACAAAGGGATTGATTACCTATATACTTCAGGGTATATAGAGGAAAGGTCTCCCTTGCCTTCCAAGTTAGGCTTTATACCTACAGGCCGTAGCGACGTGCCTAGGTATCTCTTAACTTTCACCAACCTACCTTGCTTATCAAGTTAGTCAGGACCCGCGAAATCCTCTTTGGCATTTGATATTTCAAGCAGGCGTCCCCTCTTCATAGTTCATACAAATGATAACTGCCATCTCAAAGTACCTACTTCTCTCCGCCACCCCGTCTGTCAGGTCTCTGGTCGAACTTTGGTCTAGCTAGCCGCCTCTAGAGGCAAACTCAATGCCTAAATCGATAAGCCATAACCACGTGGTTGCCGACTGTGCGGTACTGTACCTGCTAAAGACGCCTAATAAATCACCCTAGGTAAGTAGTAAGGGGAGGCAACGAGTCAGATGTTCTAGCGATGTAGTCTTGACTCGCGGCGCATCTCTTTTATATTTATACGAGATTGCTAAGGCAGAGCTAATCAGGCAGATTGATCTCTTAACTGCCTTTTACAACCATAGCGTCCAACAGCATCACGACCAGCTCTCTAACGCTGCCTGGCCTAGCCTAGCTTAACAAAACATACTATCGGTCCATCGCATACAGCCGGCATCCCACGTACAGAGCACAGAGCCAAATAGCCCCCCATCAAAAGCCCCTGTTCAACCCCTGGTTTGGTTGTGGCGGACTACTGGAGCCAAGGATCCAAAAACCCAGAAGGCCCAGGGCCCAGACAACCAGGAATTGTCGCTTGTGGCCTGGTTTCTGTTGAAGGACAGCCGCCAACCTGGTCTCCGCAGCCGTCGACGCCGCCCGTAACCAAAGCCAGAGTGCTCAAAGCCACCTGTCTGCCGCATTCATTCATCGCCATGGATTCCGCCGAGCCAATTGACCATCATCAACCACCTGCACAACTCGATTCCGACCCCGACCCCGTTCCCGACCCCTCTGGCCATCACCATCTTTCTCACCAGCCACAACAACAACAACAACAGGAGAGCAGTGCATCATCGTCACCGGTTACTTCAAACCGACGAGTATCTGCCTTTCGCATCAAACAACGGTTGACATCATGGCATCACTCAAGTGACCTTAAACTAAGCAAGAACACCAACGTCGACGACACTTCATCCCGTCCGCCCCAGGCTAAGGACGACGCCAACATCATGCCTATTAAGTCTACCTCGAATAACGGCGTGAACAGCCACTTCAACCAGAGGTTGAAGAACTTCTTCCGTATAAACTCATCAAGCAGCGAAAAGGATCACCACAAAGAAAAGAGCTTGGAAAACAACGTCAAATCCGACAGTAAAGCCGCCTTCCGGCAATCCAGGAAGTTCTTCACAAGCGTCGGACGCCTGAGGTCGACCACCACCGCGAGCGAAGGAAATCCACTCGACGAGTCCTTAAGCCCCACCGCCCACGCGAATCCCTACTTCGCTCACCAGGGCCTCCCCAACCTCCGTCATCGCAATGAGGGTTCCGTACCTCCGAGCCCACCGGATACGCCCGAGCTGAAGATCCATCACGCCGACGGTGCCGGGGAAGAGCAGGTTACAAGCGCCACCAAGGAAGAACTGGCTCGGAAACTGCGGAGGGTTGCCAGCGCCCCGAATGCACAGGGCCTCTTCAGTAAGAACGGGGGCGGCGAGGAGAGGCCAGCCACGGCTGAACTTGGCAAGGAGCCTCTCGTGCAACATCCCGATTCTTCGGGCTTGGAATTCGTGGAAACCAAGGCGGCATCTGCCGACGCGGGTGCCCTAGCCGTACCCGATCGAGACGGATTGGGGGCTCTGCCACCGCCTAACCGGAACCCGTTGAATTTTAGGAGAACGTATAGCTCAAATTCGATAAAAGTTCGGAATGTGGAAGTTGGTCCTGCCAGTTTCGACAAGATCAAGCTTATTGGCAAGGGCGACGTCGGAAAGGTGTATCTGGTCAGGGAGAAGAAGAGCTCTAGACTATATGCTATGAAGGGTAAGAAACATGCCTCTTCCTTATTACTCGTTAATGCTGACAGTACCAGTTCTGAGCAAAAAAGAGATGATCAAGCGCAACAAGATCAAGAGGGCGCTGGCCGAACAAGAAATTTTGGCAACCAGCAATCACCCATTCATCGTTACCCTCTACCACTCGTTCCAATCCGAAGATCATCTCTACCTCTGTATGGAATACTGCAGCGGTGGGGAGTTCTTCCGCGCACTACAGACGCGTCCTGGTAAATGCATTTCCGAGGACGATGCTCGATTCTATGCGGCTGAGGTGACGGCCGCTCTGGAATACCTGCATCTTATGGGTTTCATCTACCGCGACTTGAAGCCAGAGAGTGAGTGTTGCTAGCCCTTTCGGTCGGCTCCGTATTCTAACCTTCCGTCAGACATTTTGCTTCATCAATCTGGGCACATCATGCTTTCCGACTTCGATCTGTCCAAGCAATCGGATCCGGGTGGCAAGCCGACTATGATTATGGGCAAGAACGGCGCTAGCACGGCATCCCTCCCGACGATAGACACAAAGTCCTGCATAGCCAACTTCCGGACCAATTCCTTCGTGGGAACCGAAGAATACATAGCTCCGGAGGTCATCAAGGGTAGCGGGCACACGAGTGCTGTCGATTGGTGGACCTTAGGGATCTTGATATACGAAATGCTGTACGGCACAACGCCATTCAAGGGCAAGAATCGTAATGCGACTTTCGCCAACATTCTTCGGGAGGAGATCCCGTTCCCCGAACATTCCGGTGCTCCCCAGATTTCGAAGTAAGCTATACTCCGCTCTTTGCGCTCCCGTCATACCCCTGGCTAACATGATGTAGTTTATGTAAATCTCTGATCCGGAAATTGCTCATCAAGGATGAGACCCGGCGTCTGGGAGCCAGGGCGGGTGCCTCAGATATCAAAGGCCATCCGTTCTTCAGGACGACGCAGTGGGCTCTCATTCGCCACATGAAGCCACCGATAATACCTAACCAGGGACAAGGCGTCGACACGATCAACTTCAGGAACGTCAAAGAGAGCGAAAGCGTCGATATCACGGGATCAAAACCGATAACCTTCCCTAAAGGCGTGCCGCTGGATAGTGGACTAGCAACTCCCGGAACCGACTCTCCCGCCGTAGACCCGTTCGAGGAGTTCAACAGCGTGACTCTACATCACGACGGCGACGATCACATTTATGATCAGAAGGATACACGACAGTTGTGAATGTTGAATGAATGACCTCGGGTAGCTCGCTGCCCTGGGCCCGCGTGAGACTCGCAGAGGACTGTCATACAATCCTGAGTGCTGAATCACTCGTCACACATACGGACAAATATCATAATGAGCACACTTGCTACGCCGGCGTTATTGAGAGGGGGAATCTGTATCGTCCACGAAACTGAAGATAACATGGTTTTACTCATCTACTATGCTCCCAGCCTCATTCATTCTTTGAGCCATTTTACAGGATATAGAGTGTTTATGTCGTGTACAATGCGTGCCGTGACGTAAAGACCGGCGAGCGAAGCCAGAGCCAGCAGGGAGGCGGACAGCAGCGGACATTGGGAACGCTGCCTAGGAACCTTGTTGCCACTTTTCCTGTATCATTATCATCCTCACCATCCACTCCAACGTCAACACCCCATTAACCCCATCGACAACATCCCAGAAAGGCGGCTTTTATCCGTGTTGCTGGTTTGTTTCGTCTTTCTTTTTCTCGCCCTCGGCATGTCTTTCTGTCTAGTTTACCATTAGGTTGCGCCGAAAAAGAGAATGGCCGGCGTTTTGGGAACGCGAGACTTTTTCAGAGACCGATGAACGAGATTGGCAGAACGAGAGACACAGAGAGAAAGTGAGTTGCTGGGTGTGATGCGTCGGAGAGATGCGATGAGATAGCTGCATAGGCAACGCTAGGTAGCTTTGGTCGCTAGATGAGGTTTCTACTTGCGCTATGTTGCTGTATTCCCGCTCTCTTCTGAGCGCGTGAATGAGTTAAGTGAGTGACTGAGGGGGCCAGTGACTGAGATGCGAGGGATACTGGGCTGTTGATGGCGTTGTGAGATGGGTGTCTGTTGAGTGTGTGTTATTACCCCTATTTATTTGCTTGCCTGCTTGCCTGCCTGCCCACCCACCAGACTGCTTCGCTGCTCCCTTGTGCATCTTAAGGATTTATAATTATTACCTCTTTAAAATTATTTTCGGATTTCCTAGAATCAGCGAAACTTAGATAGGCCTTAATGCATATGCCAGGGAAGTACCTATGGGGGTCTTTTCATCGCCGGCGTCGGGTGCAGTTGGTATTGACTTTTCGAGGTTGATTGTGTCCTTGCGAGCGACGCGGATGAGATAGCCATGTGTATGTGTGTACAAGAGGATTGACCAGCTTCCCGCCTGGGACAGAAGTGAGATTGCATCTCCCTGTTTACGATAACGGAAGTGCTTTAATAAAGTTTTGGGATATTATGATTAGACGTAGATAAATAGCTATGCAGATGGATCGTATGGATGTATCGCCCCGAGTTCTAGGAGCCCCTTCGTGGACGTTTCGGCTTTGGCTCCTTGTTGGACCCTAAAGTGCTAAGCCCCACATCCGGATGTGGCATTTTAGGCGTCTTGAAGAGATTGGAATCCTGTCGTGCATACGCGTTGGTGATTTTCTCTAATACGAGAGAGAGAGAGAGACAGAGCGTTAGATCACAACTGTCAAAGTTTTGGGAACACCCCACGAAGTTGTTCTTTGTTAATAGCAGCCAGGAGGCGGGCTAGGTCTTGCTAAATCTGAGACGGCACGAGACACGTAAAAAGAGAGCAAGCAGAGGGCCTACGCACTAGCGGGAACAAGCTTGAAATCCGTCGGTGCTGCTGCAACGAAACAGTGGCAGCCCGTGTAGAACGTATTGCCGCATCCGGTAAAGCCCGGTGACCCCGACGAGCTCGTTCGGTTTCCCGGGACCGTGACGGCGCCGTGTGGCATCAGCGCCCCCTAGAAAGTCCCGCGAGCCCGAGCCCGGCATAGATCTGGGCGACCTCCCGTCTCCGGGGCTTATGTCATGTTCTTCACCGGTCGCTGAGATGTGCATGATACATTCAATGCCTTATCAATCGCACAATCTGCGATTATGTCATTTTAGCTGAACTTCTTGTGGGGTTCCGATTTGACATATCATGCGAAAAAAGGGGATGTGCTTTGGCGTGGTGGGCTTCCAGTTGTTGAGTCTTGTTCAATTGTAAAGCCCTAGCTGTGACTATGGTAAGCAGCAAAAAAAAAAAAGCGAGTTACCATCAAGGTCCCGCTGTGGAATGGGAATCCTGACATGCACATAGTCGAAATGGATGTGGATGAGAAACTAGCTTATCATTGTATAACTGTGTCCAGTCTAAGCAGCTGAACCTTCTTGCGTAATAGGAGAGAAATAGTCATTTATGTACAAACGCTGACATAATATATGTACCTAATGAATCAAAGTCTTTGCGTTCCCCAGATATCGCACACTGCCAAGATATATCGACCGTTCAAGACTCAATCGGAACGATGGTCTCGTGGGCGTTCTCCACAAGCTGTTGCGCAAACTCATCGAACCACACGCCTGCTCTAGGGGCGCCCGCTAAGCCGCACTGGCCGTCGCTCTCACCGCCGGGCTTGACCCAGACGATACTATC
The DNA here is from genome assembly GCA_004155935.1 of Monosporascus sp. GIB2. NCBI lineage: Eukaryota > Fungi > Ascomycota > Sordariomycetes > Xylariales > Monosporascus > Monosporascus sp. GIB2. The sequence goes on from QJNV01000015.1 coordinate 207,369, forward strand.
GACGAGGGTGTTGTTTACTGGCGTACCGGGCTTGATGCCGAAGCCAGAGGGAGCGACGTTGCACCAGTCTCCCCACTCCTTGCGGGCGCCGGGGAGGGCGACGCGACCTTGGTCGATGATGAAGCGGGTGGGCAAGCCGGCCTCCTCGAGGTGCGGCGCGAGCGACTGCGCATAATGGTCCTCGTCCCAGGAGTTGCTCCACTCGGTGAAGTTCTCTCGGATAATAGCCGAGTACGGGTTGTAGTTTGAGACGTTGGTCGAGTAACCCCGAATCTTCGTGTTGTTTCCGGCTTGGGCGACGACCTTGGCGAAGATCGCGGCAGCTAGAAGCAGCCAAGTTAGCTACGTCCGTTATTGGGAGGGCATATTGCTTACTGGGCGCCAAGTTGTCATTCCAACCCAGCCAGCCACCATGAGCGGCGTCGAGGTAGAGGTGCACGTTGTCAAACTGCAGGCTCGCGATGGCGTGGGCAATGCCTTCCTCGTACAGAGGAGCCGCTTTGGCACACGCCTCGATACCCATATTAGTAACAAGGTTAGCGAGGGAGTCCGGCTCCAGGATGATGGCGAAAGTGAGGTCCGTGGCGGCGCTGACTTTCTCAGCGTAGGGAGCGATGTAGTCGGCCTTGTACCTCTCCAGTCCCTCGCGGCCAATCAGCTCGCCCGCGCTCTCGCCGGCGCTGCAGTCGCGGCTCGGGAGGTTGTACAGGACGAGACCGACGATCTGGTCCTCGCCGGTGGCCTCCTTCTCAGCGCGGGCAGCAGCGATTGCGGCGTCGATGTTCCTCAGGCTGGCGATGTTGGAGACCCAGACGAAGGTGCCGATCTGCTGAACCGCACGGACCTTGTTGGCGTTCTCGGTATCGCCCCTGGCCACGAAAGCGTCGTACGTCACGTCGAGCTTCTGGGACCACTCCGGGTTGGCGAACAGCTTCCTGCCCTCGAAGGGGTTGGGGTCGTTCTGTCGCTTGAAGACCGGCGCCTTGGATGAAGTGCCCGATCGTCTCCCAACAGGGCTGCCATAAGGAGTGGCAGACACCGCAGCCGCAGCCGCGGTAGCAGCAAGCAACGCAGTGGCACGCATTATGTCGACTCGAAGGTATCAACGATGAAGGGAATGTAACGGATAGAGACAAGTAATTTCGAAAATCGAGTTACCTCCAAGAAGGCGGAAAAGAGTGGATATATGGACGATGCTGGCTCTGTGAGGGGAGGGAGTGACATGACTAAGAGCTAGTGAGAGGCCTCGACGCCATTTTATGTTTGACCAGTAGTATCACCGTCCATTGGTGCTTCGCTGTCAATTTAGATGCTCGTTTCCGTGGCAGTCGGAGCAACGTCTTCTCATACTAGGTCGGGAAACGGAGGCAGGCCCGATAGATTGCCCAGATCTCGCATTTCGTGGCCCCAAGACGCGACAAGACGGTCTTCCATAATTACAGCATTCTAAGCATTGGAACCATGGACCCCCACACTCCGCACGCTCCGGGCGTTTAGGAAACTGGAGCCCCCGCAGATCGTGCCTGACAGTGGAAACTCTGAAGGCATTAGACGCATTCGACCGCATGAGGTCATTCTCGCGTGTCGGCGCTAACGCTCATGACGGGAGGCGGAGGTAGATATACCGATGGTAGCGTGAGGCGGAAAGGGTCGACGTTGCATCAACAGCCTGTCCCGGATATATTGAACTCCTGGATTTAGGGCCGCCCAACCGCCCGCCAATGCTTGGCTTGGATGCAAAGCAAATTTGGAGAAGCAGCACCAGCATTACTCTATTTGGAAATGCGGCTACATTCTCCAACTTCTCGCCAAGGAGTCGCACTCCTGCGGGGAATCTTCCGCATGAAAGCCACCACGAGCTGGAAGCTTCTTAACATGAAGCATAATGCTCTCTACCCACGATGTGCCGTCCCACCATTTGGTGAGTCTAGCTATCAGAGGAGAGATAGTCTGACTTGATTTCATGACGATTCGTATCACGAGCATATCTGTATAGAGAGCTATTGACATTTCTCAGAGACATGGCGGGTCTTAGAAACTAGACTGTTAAACACGGCTCCTGCTATAGGGCGCATTACACGTCTTCCTGAGAATACCCTGATCTACCTATTGATTGTAGTAGACAATAGCTGGAAATCACTAGATCGGCCTCTTTGGAAACGGCCTTAACTGAAAGCGCTCTTGGAACAGTTGCAAACTGATCGTTCACTTGTGATCACCTTTATCTTTGTCAAGCATAGGGGCTTCGATGGTTGGGGCTGTAAGGTTTTGTTGATAAGGTGACATCGATGTGACAGTTGAAACCCGAAATCAAATCCTTGGGGTTTTCAACCCAAGAATACAGGCCATTAGAATTGGATTGGTATCTGTGCAAGGGCGGAGTTAAATGAGTTGGTGGTATAGGGGCTATGTTCGCTTAGTATCACTCCGTGATGTGAACATCATGCCAGCAAGCGACAGCAAGGTCGACGACGCCAATCGATTTTACTGACGCATCACGGTCGACTGGCCGACAGGGTATCACTCTTACTTTATTTCGCTACCATAAACACATCCAGAAATTTCTTTCTTGTTTGATTCGAGGAACACTACTTCACTCCCGTTCGTGGCTGGCGTGCCCATGCGTCTTTAACTCTGATTCCTTCTCTCATCTTCCGCTTCGACCTGCATGAATCTCTCTTGGTTTCAATTTCCCGTGCCTTTCAATTTCCACACCCACGCTTTCTGCACCGACTGCTGCTGATTCCTAATCGACCATGGCTCAAGCTTACGCAGGGCCACATTATGCAGGACCGCCTTCGGACGATCACCCGCCTGATCTCGTCCACGACTCATCCTCTGTTTGTGGTCATGGCCATTTCGGGCCCTGTCTCGACGACTGCCACGAGGGCGAAAGTTAGTTCACTCACCTCGCTGATCTGATACTGAGTGCTGACTACCCATACCGAAGCCAACCATCGTCGCTACCTGCCTGCCTGCTCCCGCGGCCATCCTGAAGAGGTTATCTCCAATTCTTTAATGCGAGTCTATGTCCAAATGCGCGGGCCTTGCATGGGAGGTATTGATGATCCCTTGTTTGAGTGGATCAGACTGCGAGAGGAGCTTGTCATTCTCGATCCGCCCCCTGGCCATAAGAAGGAGGTCTCTAGGTACGCATTCAAAGAAGCTTCGTATATCATTGTAATGCCCTATTATCTGATTTCAATTGTTTGCTGACCATTCCGTGTTGCTTCCAGAATGCTCGAGATGATTGATGAGGCTCTCGATCCGAAGAACCCGGGCGGTAACTCGCCCCGGGATGCGGCGTTCGAGATCCCGCGCCCGTACCTCGAGCATATCCATGCTCCTTCCGGCATGGACCTCGATTTTCACTTTGAGCAAGAGGCCATTATTGATGCATTCGAGGCGTCATATGAACCGGATTCGGACGACGAAGAGGCCGGCATCCCCAGCGGCCGCATCTCGCCCTGCACGTTCCTTGCCTGGTCCAAGGGCTGTAGGCGCTGGGATGACGACGAGGTCAAAGTCCTTCCAGATGAAGAAGTAAGTAGATTCAATATTTCTTGTATTTGACCGTTTTGGGGATATCCAGCTGTATATACTGACCTCTCGAAAAAGGAGACGGAGCGCCGCCGACAACCCACCCCCAAGGAGCCCAGACCTCCCAAGGACCGTTGCCCGTACTGGTACTACAGAGACGCCATCCGCCAGTGGGACAAGTATACCGGCCAGGAGCTGACCCCGTACTACCTGGTCCCCACAAACCCCTCGATCATCTACACGCCCCCGGGTATCCAAGCCACCGAACTTCCCCCCTCGGCGGGCTTCATCACGAAGTATAGCCGCATGGACCCCATTGCAGCCAAGGAGATGCGCGACTATGTCTACTGCAAGCACCCTACCTATCGTGAGCCCAACGCAGTGTCTGAGACCTATACCTATGTAAGTCCCATCCACCAACCTCTCACTCTAACGACCCCAAATTCCCACCATCATACCATTCACCATATCATCCCATAATGCCATCGCCCCACTCTCCTCGCCTACCTCTTGTCTCTTTTATTCCAGTTGATTTCAAGAAACAGCACGATAGGCCCGCTAACACCAGAACCCTCCACCGTAGTCCGAAGTCCAAGAAGTAGCCCGCCAGATCCCGGGGACCGACTTCGGCGAGCGGGCCCCGACGACGCTGACGGCGTACCTCGCGACGCAGTGGCGCACGGTGGCGGAGGCGGACGCGGCCGAGGCCGCGCTGCAGGCGACGGCGCGGGCGCAGGAGCGGCGGATCAGGGAGCTCGAGTTCGAGCTCGGCGCGCTGCGGCGGCTGGTGCCGCAGCTCATGGAGCGGCGCGAGGCGCGGCGGCGGGAGCGGCAGCGAGAGCGGCAGGAGAGGGAGGCCCGGAGCCGCAAGGGTCGCGTCAAGGGGCACATGGCCACCCACCTCCGCGACGCCCAGCACGAGGCCGACCTGGCGCGCCTGCGCCTCGAGAAGGCGCGCCGCCGCGCCCGCTGGAACGAGCTCGCCATCGAGCGACTCGAGGACGAGATCGGCGAGCTGCTGCTCGGCGTCGGCTGCGCTGACGTCCGGCAGGTGTACGAGGAGGCGCACGGCGTCGGGGGCTGGGAGCGTGGTGCTGCTGATGACGATGGCGATGTCGGTGTCGGTGCTGGGTTCGGTGCTGGTGGCGGTGTCATCCCTGGTGGCTATGGTGTTGACGTTGGCGACGACGGCGCCGTCTCCACGGAGGCGGAGGCCCATGAGGCCGCTGATGGTGATGGTGGCCTGAAAAAAGGCGGGCAGCCGAAGAACGGATCATCGGCCACGGATAACAAGGAGACTACGATGCATCAATCGTCTAGAGCCGAGGAGCCGGAGCGGCCTCGATCGCCGAAGGGCAAGACGCCGCTCAGAGGACGTGCGCACGTCGTCACCTGCGAGACAGTGGAGGACATGCCGGAGGAGGAGGACGGATTCCCTGGCCAGTACCGGTACCAGAGTTGGGGCGGTGACTTGTGAGATTCCCGGCTTGTTGCTAGCTCGGGTTGTTTGGGGCCTTCATTGTGTACGGTCTATGGGTCTAAGTAAGAGGACAGTGTATCAGGTTCCTCGGGCCCTGTTGGAAAGTCGAGCATTGCCTTAATGGGCCTACTCTGCTTCGACCGGGGTTTCGACTTGGTTGATCTGCGGTCAGTCGGCGGTTTGAGTGGGCTGGTTGATGGTCGTGATGGCCATAAAGCATTGGCTAAGCTATAAGGATATGTTCAAGGGCATGTTAGATACCCCCCATACAAAGGACTGTATTACAAGGCTAGGTAGATAGTCTAAGAACTGATATTGATAAGTATGCGGACCGGGTTTGACACTCCTATGCCGAAATAACTACTCCCGAACTCCAGACATGAAATGCTCTAAGATGCCGCCCTGTCCATCGTCTAGCTATGTTGTCCAAAAAAAAAAAAAAAAAAAAAAAAAAAAAGACTCCGAAAGACATTTCCCGTAACGATTGAATACGGCCGATGGTAATGGTCCTTGCCTTTCTGTCCTGGCTTCTTCCAGGCTCTCTCCTCGTTCAGTGCGTAATTGCAGCATTCATAGCCTTGACACGCGCCCAGTCGTAACTATCTTCTCCCAAGCTCCACGCCATAACCCCGCCGAGACCCCGTTTCTTGACAATCTCCGTCATCTTCTCTTCGATCGTGTCGGGCACGTCCCACGTCCAGAAGAAATTCCTAGGGGAGTATTGAGTGTCGATGTACCACCAGGCCCTCTCCGCTTCGTCGAACTTTCCGTGGTCCATAGCGGCTTGGAATGATTTGACCATATCCAGGTAGATGCCATTGCCATGGCAATCACCGAAATTGCTCAAGCACATGCGGCCGCAATGTTCGTCTGTACCTCCGCAATAGCCCCATCGCGAACAGCATTGTCCAACTGCACAACGCAGTCCATTGGATGGGCCGCATAGACTGTCAACTGTTACATATTTGGCAGGCTCTCTGAGGTAGTTGTGCGCTTCGAAAGTCACCGTATCGGAGGTAAAAGCATCCGAACCATTTGCGTATTCAGCGGCGACAAGCTTACAGCCGAGAGGACCAGAACATTCTCCTTTCTCCAACTCGAAGAACTTAGCGTAGAAAGGGAAGCCGAGATTGATTTTTCCCGGATCGAGGCCGAGCTTACCAACGTACTCGGTGATGGTGTCATTGGCTCCTGACAGGGAGGCGTGGTGACCAGTTCCGTTGTTGCGGCGGTTCATCAAGTCGTATGCCATGACGTTCACAAAGTCGACCGTCTTCCAAATCCTCGAGCCGTACTGCGAGTATACGGCGACGTCTTCGGGCTTGCCGGGAACAGCAATTGAAAGGCCCTTGCCCGTGCTGTTTAGTTCCTTCCTGAGTTCCTCCATGAGCAGCGGGAAAATCTCCACCTCGGCCTTCTTCGACTCGGCCGTCTTGCTTTTATAGTCGATACCATCACCGCCGGGGTACTCCCAATCGATGTCGATGAAGTCGAAGTCCAGCTCACCGAGCAGCTTCACAGCATTCTTGACAAAGGGCTGTCGCCAAACCGGGTTGACGGTTAGGTTGAAGTTTGGGGTCAACTCCCAACCTCCGATTGCGAAACCAAATTTCGTTTCGGAGGGGAAGTGTGAGCGCACTTCTGTAGCAGTCTTAATGAATTGTGTATACGCATTTGATGTTCCATTGTAGAGGTCCGACGGATCGATAAAGGACATGATGACATGAGTGATGTTCTGCAAGATAGTCGTATCTTCGGGGAGGGCCGTGTGTCCGCTGTTCTAGTGGTTAGCGACAAGGACTCTGAAAAGGGGCAACTATGTACACCATACTCATCGTAGTACATAACGTTGCGCAAAGGGGGTGCGGCCTGCGCACTGGGAATGACTGCCATGGTAACCACGGCGAAGACCCAAAATAAACTGGTATTGATCATCATGACGATCGTTACTTAGTAGCAGAATGTAGAATGTAGAATGTAGAATACAGAATACCTTGACGCAAAGAAAGGTTATCGAGACATTGCCGGTCTGTGGCAGGATATTTATATATATGGTCCATCTGATCTACTTCTCGTCTCCATCAACCGTGATTCCTAAGGATGTCTAAATTGTCGATACAGGCTTTGTTCTTTGGAGACATTCAGTGAACCATCTGCCAACCCCCCGACCATGGGCTATCAGAGTCACTGTGAGTCTCGGTTGCAAGTCGCTTCGGCACACGAGCGAGGACCAACAAGCCAGTGACGAATTTCCGGAGTAATATATTCATTCCAATTGGAGCGTGTTCTTGTTAGTATCACGTTCTTTGCTTGGTTAGAAGCTCGAGACATTGGATCATGAATCAGAATTGGCCATGAATGCTGATTCCCATCACTTGCTATGGCTTATACCCACAGGGATTGTTCATGCGTAAATATTCGGTATCGAGAAACGAACCACAGTTGATTCATCCTTGAAGATCTGAAGTGGGGGCTACTTACCTGTCAGTAATAAACCCTATTAGTATTGTCCCGATACAGGAACTGGAGTTCGACGGAAGCAAAGTTGCAACTGCCCGGGTCCCAGGAAGCTCAGATACGGCTGATTGGTCTAGGTAGGTAGCGATGAGCTTAAAGCGACTACCTACAAATTGACCACCAAACTTGCCAAGTTTCCGGCGTTCAGAGGTGCCATAGCTCCCTGAGCGGCTCGGGAGCGAGACCACTATTTTCCAGGTCCAGCCACCAAAGACCCAATTAAAGCGGAATGGGCCAATTAGGTGGATGACTTGATCCCTCCCATTCCCCCTACACTCTCCGTCCCTACCTAGGTACCTAGTAGTAGATACCTATGTACGTAGCTACAGTATACACACTTTATTACTTCGTAGCTACGTACATACAATCCATACGTAGGTACGTGCACATCTCCGATACCACTTGGAGCTCTACAATCTTACAATCTGGAGCATGATGCGCTGCCAATATCAACGAAAAACATGATCGACCATGACAATGCTGCTGCTGTTGCTGTCAATTTCATGACTCTCGCCGCTCCTCTCCTTCAGTTGGATGGAGTATTAGCATGAGCATCACCATGCCGCCCGAAGCCCATTCCCATTCCAATATTCGCGTCTTCATACGATGGGATGAACAAACCGTATTTGCTGGGGAGGATATCAAGTGCAAGATCACCTTTAAGAATGTCGCTCCCGGCCCCGATCAAAATCAGCCGAGGCCCGAACGATCGAGACAGCCCTCTCCGTTACTTGACCCCTCGAGAATCCAGACCAACAACAACAACAACAACAACAACAATGGCCTTGCTCCCCCGACGCCGAGAAGAGGGCATCGTTCGACATTCTCACTTACAGTACCGGTCGCCGGCTCCCGTTCAGCCGGCGGTTCTCAACCTCAACCTCAGCCTCAGCCTCAGCCTCAACCCCAACAGTGGCCCCCTCCGCAACCGACCCCACAGCGGCCCGGCCACGCCCATAAACGATCTCTGTCTATAGTGTCCATAGGTTCAAATGCAACCGTCGAAGATCAATCGCTGAACGGGAGCCCGGCGAGACCACAGCGACCAGGACGTGGGCACGGAAGGTCCGCTAGTTTACAGATCTCGCCGCGGCTTGGTTCAAGCGGCGGCCTACACTCAGCTACCCTGCCGCGGCGCCCCTTCGGCTCTGAGAGCTCTCCGGTATTCAACCACCATTCTTTTCCACCGACTAGACATGGACTCAGTCGACCAGGAAGTTCGACTGCCCCTAATACCCCTAACATCGGTACTTCTTCGAGAAGAGGTCTAGGAATAATACCCGACTTCAAGTTCCCTATGACCCCCCCGTCGAGATCGGAAAACCACGAAAGTCCTTCAAATAACTCTGCCAGAACATCACCCAAATCACCACTCAGCGGGAATGTTACAAGGACGGACCATCAGAGGGAGCCCATACCCATCATTACAGAACATTCTGCCCCCGCCGCGCGAATATTATCTGCGACGAGTGTCGCTGGCGGTACGCCTAGGAGTAGCGGCGAATTTTACTCGTTGAGCAATAATTCGTCAGAAACGTTGGCGTCGGAATATGTGACACATCCTTTACAAAACGGGCGAAGACCTCCCCACTTGCGCCGGAGCTCTGGCTTGTCGACCGTTCATCAAGCACGACTTCCAGAAGTCTTGATGATGGGTTATGCACAGGTCCAAGGCTCCTTCACGCTCGACGGGTCACTAATCAACTTAGGACCGTTCGAAGCAGTGAAACGAAAAGCCGTGCTAGGTGGACAGGGAGGAGGGGTTATCGGGCTGGAATCCTCCAAGAGGTCCAGTGGGCTTCTCCAAAACTTCGGGTGGGGAGCGTTGAGCAACTCGATAGGCGAGCTTCTCGGAGGCGGCGAGCTCAGCAGCATTAAAGAGCTGCGAGGGGCTGCAAGCTCCAAGTCGATACCACTGCTTTCTACACCGCAGTCGATATTATTCGTCGATTTACAACTAGGTCCTGGTGAGAGCAAAACATACGAGTACACGTTCAAGTTACCAAAAGGGCTACCTCCAACACATAAGGGGAAAGCTATGAAGATATCATATAGCCTTGTGATAGGCACCCAAAGACCAGGTGGAACGCGAGAGCAGCAAGTACACTCCGTTAGCGTTCCCTTTCGCGTTCTCGGAAGTGTGAATAGCCATGGCGAGATTTTAGGTCATGACCTCTCATCGCCTTACGTCCTTCTTCGAGATATGGCCAAAGTCCAAGCGCTGGAGAAAGCGCCGGGGCAAGGCGAGGATTCGAAGGAGACTTCCCAATCGGGATCTTCCATCAACGAGTTCCTACTGTATGTAGAGGAGCTCCTTGACAGACCTCGTCAACAGGGCGCCGGCCTCCTATCTCCGACCGCCGCTGGTCCCTCTTCACGCCGTCCATCCGTCTACGAAGAAGCCGGTACCGCTAAGGAAGCCATCGACCTGGCCATCCTGCGTTCGAATCTCACGCACGACGGGGGGCCGAGCAGCAACCGCTTCGAGATCGCCCGCAACGGCAGGCGCGTTGGCGTGGTGATGCTCGCGCGCCCGGCCTACCGGCTCGGCGAATCGGTCAGCATGGCCATCGACTTCGCCAACGCCGAGATCCCGTGCTACGCCGTACACATGGCGCTCGACACGTCGGAGCGCGTGGAGCCGGCGCTGGCGCTGCGCAGCGAGGCCAGCGTCCACCGCGTTACGCGTAAGGTCTACGCGAGCTCGAGCGAGGCGACGCTCTTCGCGCGCCGCGTCGTCTTCACCCCCGCCATCCCCATCTCGGCGACCCCTGAGTTCGTCACGAGCGGCCTGAGCCTCGAGTGGAAGATCCGCATCGAGTTCGTCGTGCCCTCCTCGTCCGCCTTGTCTTATACTAGCCGTTTCGCCGTCAGCGCCGCCGCCGACGACGATGAGTCGTCCGAGGAGGAGGAGGAGGACTCCGACTCGGCGGTGTCTACCCCAAACGCCAACGGCAGTGGTAGTGATGCTTATCCACCGCTACGTCCTAACCGTTCCCGTTCTCGCCCTTCCCGGCGTCCCCGGCCGCAACAACCGCAACACCCCCCGCTGCTCGAGGAGATATCCCGCGACGAGCGCGGCGGCCTCGTGCTCGTCGCCGCCGAGAACCTCGAGTGCGAGAGCTTCGAAGTCGCCGTCCCTATCCGCGTCTACGGCGCGGTGTGCAAGGGGCTCGAGCGCCTCGAGAGGGACCAGGCGCTCGAGGAGGGCCTCCCTGTATGATAAATCGCGCGTGCCGTACCATATTTCCATTTTTTTTTAAACCAGAAAAACGTGCTCTTGGAAATAAAGATGACGAGCTCGTCGGTATGTGGCTGAATGGGATGGTAGGAGAGTAAGATGGTCGACGTCTGGTTTGCTTATGCCGATGGGCTACATACCATAGGAGGCATTTGTGTACTTATTGCTGGGGATGTTTATGAGGTGCTTTTATTCCACGTCGCGACGACTATGCGAGGACGGGAGGGTTGATTGGTTTTTTTTGACATGAGTATGGGCTGCGCTGGCTGATTGGATATAACACTGCTTCTATTAGTAGATGATGGGGGCTGTTTATACTTATATAGGTGGATGATGTGGCGATCAAGACTGCATGGATGGTCCGGGACACTGCGGTTGTTAATGATGGGGTTTTGGATGTTATGATGTGGATATCGAACTGCTTTTCTCAAGGGGCTGGGCTGAGGTGTAAAAAGTAGAGCAATGTACATACATAAAGAACCGTATTTCCTTGGAGCATTGTGAAGTATCCCGTTCTAAAAGAACAACAGCAGAATTTCTGGAAGTGGCTTTGAGCTTCGTAAGAGCATCCGCCCTACCCTGTGTACGCCGAGGTTGCCTTGAACCCCATATAATCGAACTGATAACTACGTGCGATAAGGGGTCAAGAGAGACCTCATATATAGTTGGTTCAGGGGCGCTTTACGCCTGCTCGAGTGGGCATTTGGATTTTCGAGCTCTGCCCCTAAGTCCTTAACTCTCAACTCAGAAGCTCACGAGAAGGCGATCGTGGAGCTTGACGCGCTGCAGACGGCCCGTGACTTACGGCACTAGGACGGTAGCCATCCTCGCTATAATGGGGGCGTTAGTGAACGTCCTGAGGGATCCGGTCGAGATCCCGCAAGGGAGAGCGCTAGGAAATAGATAGTTGGAGTATTACTCAGCTGCAGTACTCTCACATATCTTCTACTGTTGGATTCTCAAAATTAATCGTCCTAGGTTACTATGATACTCGGCGGTGCTATCATTGCTAGAGTGGACGTACCGAAATATCCGTCCGGTGTATTCGAACCACAGATCATGACATATTGCTATTTGTTGGATGAGTAAATTTTCCGCATTATCATGCGCATTCTGTTTCCATGTCAGATGCTAAGGCCGGGATACGGTGGAAGGTTCTGGAGAGGGATCTTACGGCTATATAAAAGGGGCTTCTCCCCTAGACATTTAGGAAGGATAGGCGTTCATGGTTATCTCTACTGCTACCTAAAAGCTAGTTTCCTGCCTTTCACTCTGTGCTACCATTCCTCCTGGCATTCCAGGTAAGTTTATCTTAACTCAAGCATAGGGAGGTAGGCAATGCGGTTCTCCGTCTCTTCCGTGCTTAAGATTGACAAGTCATTACCGTGTACTGCCCTCAAATCTCGGTTGTGGTTGATGCTGTTTCAGCCTGAGTATTGTATCGTCCGCCGGTCCTTCTTTTCTCGTCGACCACATTATGGATTCTATACCTTACTCAACTGAGTTTACTAAGAGTGAGGGAGACCGCTCTCACGGAGTAGATTCTAGCTATATATAGCAGGCGGCAGTGCAAGCAACTGTCTTGATGTCTATAGATATAAACCGTGGCGACCATCTTGGATTGCATTTTGGCACTTGAATGTTCACGGACTAGCCACGAATTCCTCTCATCTGACCTATATAAGCAACACACTACTAAGCCTGCACTCCGTACAATATAACGTACTTCTACTTCTTCAGTCGCCGTGGGTTGAGGAATTATGGATGTTTGTTTTCACATCTTCCGTATAACGAAACCTTTATCAGACTCGTTGACAAGACTTCTCATCTGATACAAGATGATATCAACTTCATATTCCTTTTGTCTTCTTTTACGGCAGCTCACTATAACGGCAGAACATCTCCCCAGCCTGACTAAGAGACCTATGTAGTGTATCAAGTCCTCAGGGCAAGCGACCCAGGATCTCCCTCCCGCGACCTGGATCGTCTGCAAGATCGCCCAGAATGCTTTCTTGACAGAATCTCGACTCAAACACGTCGTCTCGCCCGTCGCGGGTCCGGCTGGGATTCCACGGGGTGAACGATCACTCCGGAGTTGAGGGAAACAGTTGCGCTGATGTATTGCAGGTTGTAGCACGTCAGCGCAAGTTTCGTGGCCATTGTCGTGCCCTCACTACTGGAATAACTCAAACTGTCTATACCAAATTACAGAGTGCCGGATGTGATTGCGAAAACATGCGTGGCCCTAAGGACCTCCAGGACCTCATGCTCAAAGGTGACCCCCAACACTTCGGAACTCAATAAGTCTGCCTTAGCCCTCGAGTAGACCAACATGGCCCTGGAGCCAGGCATGACTCGAGGAAGTTAACATTGCATACGTGCAGCGTACTAGCCATTCTCGCAGGTCGGCCTACGCGTAACTCTTTAAGCCGGGATTTTGCACCGAAATAGGATTTAATTTATGAGATTCACGTATATATATATATATATAATACTTGATCCAGCAAGTGTTGTATAACGTGGGTCAACCACCATATACCAGTAATCAGTGCTACTCATGTTGTACGACTTTGTGTTAGGTGCGAGCCATCCGTCACATGTTACTGGTAGCATCACACAAAGCCAACCTGTCCCCAATATTATCCGATCTAACTTCCCGTGCTTGAATACACAACTCATTGTTTTGCTCGCAATGCGTGTTTCAGTATCCTGTATACGTACCTCGTCTGTACAGCTCAGATGCAGCCTCGAAGTCCACGTGTAGGGCGAGCATGCAGTGTCACCCGATCTGGATGTGGGCTGCTGACGGGTCTTGGCACGCACAAGGCGACAAGGGATTCTCCTCGCATGCCTATTCAGTCAACCGCAATAGTTCAGTTGCAGGTACCAAAATCCAAGCGTTGGAATGCCACTGTTTGCGTCTTTTCTTTTCCGCCGTCGCCCGGAACCCGACAGATGTTTCGAGGACGGAAGTAGCGAACCGACAAGCACCCCCCGTCAACAGCCTCAATCATACCAAGAGACAATACATCATACGTTGCGAGCGCCCCTCGCTAGCCATAATATCGAAATTGGGAGTCAGGCCGCCGGGTCGTCGGTGGTTGAGACCGTCGAGGCCGGTGCAAAGGAGGAAGCCAACAATCCTTAGTTAATTGCAAGGGCGAGGCTGATATGATGTGCCAGTGACACATGCAGGAGCAAACTTGCGCGGCACGGGAGGTGCGCATGCGTGTAACACACGTTTTGGGATAGGTAGGTGCTACTAGTGTCGACATCATCTGAACGCCTACTCATTCCTGGCACTGACCCAGAAGTTTGGATATGAATGAGAGTAATGCAACTTCGTCGATGCCGACATATTCAGGTATATATAGCGTGTTCGGCTTCTGTTCTCCCTTGCTACAGGTCTGTTTCCCCCATTCCTCTTGAAACCACCTTCAGTCACAGCATTTACTTAAGAACAACCTCGAATTCCCACCACTCTTTACCACCATCCATCCATCACCGCGCGACTAGGAAACCATGATTGTGAAGCTCATCGCCCCGACTATCCTAGCCCTCTCGGCCCTAAACGCCGAGGCGCACTTCACCATCACGGCGCCGCAGCCGATCGGCAGCGACCTGCAGCGGCAGCGGAAGGCGCCGTGCGGAGGGTTCGAGATGGGGGACCGGTCGCGCGGCGTGACCGAGTGGCCCGTCGGCGGCATCGACGTCGCCTGGGACTCGGCGAACGCAACGGCCGGGTGGCAAGTGAGCGCCGTGCTGGCCAACGACACATATCCAACCCTAATTAGCAAGACCAACCTGCGCACGCTCTACACGCATGCCACGGGGCCGTTCTGCCTGCCGGGCGTGGGCGGTCTGCCCGAGTGGGTAGGCCTCGATGCCGTGCTGCAGATCCAACAGTGGACGGGCAACGGGGAGTACTTCTTCTCGGTAGGTCTTCTACTTCTCTAGCTCTCTATCTGCAGAGAATGGGTGCCCATCTGCTGGGAGGCCGAGGAAGCTGTATGACTGACTGACGGACTGACATGCTGAAGTGCTCTGCCATCAAATTCGTGGATGGCCCGGCGCAGCCCTCGACGTGCAATATGAGCTATGGGAAGAAACTGCGTGCTTGAGACGAATATTAGGCGCGAGGTTGTTCCAGGTCAGAGGGTAGATGCGTACTCGTCTAAAGGGTTGAATCATGGAACTAGTTATATATGCTAGACGAATGATGTCATACGAGATGGGAGAGAAACGCTCTGTTCACAGTTACGGAATTATCGATACGTCTCCTTTCCCAAGAGCGAGCCGCTTAGCCCTAGGCAGACCGTGATTGAGCCCCGTCGTGCTGCGATATCTTGTTTGGTCATTGAACACTTAGGGATCAGACAGAAAGTAGGGCGGAATAAAGTAGAGAATTTCTATACGAGCTGCCTTCTTCCATTGGTCCATGCGCTTCCTTCGTCTCATGGGCATGTGCTAAGGAGATTCGAGGATCTGGAGCATCGATTCCCTAGCCGATCTCGACGGGCCCCCGAGATCTTATAAAAGATATGCTGAATATCACCCGTTGGATTCAATACTAAGTCACCAGCGCAGAAAGCCTGGGACCACCCAATTATATATGTATAGAAGAGTGCGTCGTTTGGTCACCCCTATTCCTGTTCCAGCCCCTATTCCAGATGATCTTCCCGTGCTTTTGAGAGGATAAAAGGCCGCTTCTAGTAAACTTTAGATGACATTGATAGCTTCTCCTGCAGCACTGGCGGGCTTCCATAGATCAGCTATGCTCCCCACTGCCCCTTTGGCCCTTTTTTTCCTTTTCAAAAAATATTCTTTTTCAAATGAAAAATTTTATATTATAACTGGCAGCATAGGGTGTTGCCGCTTTCCCTCATGTACTCCCTAGACCAGGTGAATATCGGTATGGAACAACAATTTTAGTATTTAAAGACTTAATATTTCTTGATATGGTGGTATAGGATTAAGGGGCTATGCATGGGGGTCTTGAACATACTAACATGGTTATATAAGGGGGTTTAGCAAGTCGAGACAGTCGCTTTTATCTAACCCTAACGCACCATTCTCCTAGACATCCACTACACTGGTTTAATGGCCACCCTCTTAAAGTTTTGCTCTCTGCACTGCGGGACTTCACGGGCGATGTAGGCATCACCTCGTTTATGACGCAGGCCGATTAATCAGCCAAGGATGTTCAGAGTGGCCTAGGTACTAGGATGTATATTTTACTGATTTTACAGAGCTATTACGTTTAGCATTAGCGTCTTGTTACAAACTAGGTTAAGAAGGATGTCCTTCCCCAGTCTTGGCTATATCCGACCCGTTATGGAATATCCTGTGAATTTGATAATTGGTGTAGGTCCTGAACTTGGGTGATGGCGAATGTCTTTGCTTGCTTACCTGCTGCCTCCACGAGGAGTTAACTCGGTCGATAACCGCTGAAAGCCGCGCAGAGACGGTCAAAGCCTAGCAACCAGGTCGAATAGTCTTATCTTGGGACAACTTATTGCTCTCAATATGGATTGCGTGCGATCCCACCTTACCTATGTCATGATAAGACGTAATATATGTATCACGCGCATACAGTTACCAAGGTTCTAATTATGCATTAGATAGAAGATTTGGAAAGCATCCACATAGCCCGTATTCAGTTTTAGTTTCAGATACTCCACACGCAATCGGCTACTGGGAGCTAGACGCCGTTGATCTAGTAGCATTTTGGAAATATCATCCGATAAGTGTTGCGGTTATAATTTATAGTTGCAAATGCACCCTGATTGGAAGTCTACAGTGCGTCACCTCCAACTGAACCGAATATCGACATACCTAGCTAGATATTTCCGGTCCAGACCGGCCTGGCTGGCTTATCAGATACCACAATGCCGGGAGAATGGACTATATTTTCTAGCTGCCTTATCTCAATATGTTTTCCGCTTCCTTAATCCGCATGCAATGCATACGTGGGGTTCATAAACGAAATCGCACCACTTAGATCAGTCGAACGGCAGAGCGAACGAAGGAGGTAGTACTACTTGCATTGGCACTCCGCGCTTGGTTGCAGTGACACTATACGAAGCTTTGGGGTTGATAAGTGTTGATTGGTCTTTCCTATAAGCGGTAAATGCGCCAAGTCTGGTTCCTTGTTAGCAATCCGACAAAGTCGGCTGACGATACTATTCGTGGTTGACCACCTTCCGTTTTGGTGGGTGCTTGGCCGTAAGTTGTCTCCCTACCACCTACCACAACCTACTCGACTCCGTGATTGAGTTATCAAGCTGCCATGGCAGTTCGGGAGTCTTCAGTAAGAGCTTCGGTTCGTGAAGCGGAGTCGTGACCAATGGCACTATTAAAACGCGGATGGCTTCCTGCCTGCGTTTGACACCTCGTCCCCTCTTGACATCCCCCTTCTGGGCAATTTCTCCATTTGCTTGTGCTGCTATTGTCATAGCGTCGCCAAGATGAAGTCGAGTTTTGTGGCCAGTTTCGTCGTGGCGACAGCCTCCGGACTCGCCGCGGCGAGGGAGCTCCCCCCGGATGACGTTAGGGGCGCACGGCTATACGACACAGGAATCATGATGGATCGCTTGATGTCCATTAAGCTGGTGCGAAGATCAACTCTCCCTGAAGCCATTCCCAGGTAGCTAATGCAGTACGAAGGATACCTGGGCAGCCCGCGACGCTCTTGGGATCTACAACTCTTCCAACTACGCCAGTCGCACTCTTGCTGATGGGCCAGTTCCCTGCATCAATGGGCTCGCGAAGGTCGTGCCTGGCGACGCAAAGCAGACGTTCCGATGCAGCAAGGTAAATCCAATAGTTCTCATATCTGACACCGAGACGATGCTAATTCATCTGTAGATCGACTTCTATGATTTCAAGAGCCATGCCGACCTCGGAGGTCCTCTTGGCCAGGGCTCCTCTTCTTGGGGTTGGACCAGTGACGACGGTCGTGAGTTCGTGGCTATTGGCCAGGGCCAAGGCACTGCTTTTGCTGAGGTCAGCAAAGAAGGGTAAGTTGAACATCCTTTCATGCGTATGCCTCGACAGCCATTCTACGACGAAGCTAGACGGCAAAGCAACATACGAAAGAGTGGGCTTCGGTGCTGAGACAGGGTGCTAACTCATCTCAGGAAGCTCATCTACTTGGGCCGGCTGCCCCAGTATTCTACCACTTCTCAGTGGCGCGAACTTCGTAGTTACAAGAATTACATGGTCATCGGCAGCGAAGCAGCACGCCACGGCGTGCAGATCTTCGATATGAAGAAGGTACGTACTCGATATGATTGTAATAGTCTAATACCCTCTAACGGCACTCCAGTTGCTCACTGTAGACCCCGCGAGGCCCGTTACTTTCAGCAACAGCAAGGATATCTTCCACTTCAACGGACTCCCCCAAGGCTCAACCCACAACATTGTTGTGAATGAGGAGTCGCAATATGCCGTTGCCGTCGGCGCACTCCCACGTAACAGCGGGTGCAGGGCGGGTCTGCTCTTTATTGACCTGAAAGACCCCTCGAAGCCAACGTCACCGGGATGCGCCAGCGGGGACGGTTACGTTCACGACGCGCAATGCATAGTTTACCGAGGCCCCCATGCGAAGTACAACGGCACTGAGATCTGCTATGGTTATAATGAAGACACTCTGACCATGTAAGTCTTTCGCCCAAGCCGGAAGGCGGATGCTAACATTCAAATATCAGTTACGACGTCACGGACAAGACCACAACGAAGATCATCTCTAGAACATCCTACGAAGGTGCCGCTTACACGCATCAAGGTTGGGTTTTGGATCCTAACTGGCAGCAATAGTAAGTAGCTTGATGTGTTACTGTTATCCTCGTCAACTTCCTTACAAGAGCAACATTGCTTGGTGAAAGTACACCACGACAAATCGGCCCCTGGAAACCCGTTCTTGTCTTTACCACACTTTCGCCATTCCGAAATTAGAGGTCGCTGACTCTGTGCGCTGCAGCCTCATTCTCGACGATGAGTATGACGAGGTCGAGAAAAGGGGCCCCGCCAGAGATGGATACCCCGTCACATATATCTGGGACATCAGCAACCTCGAAAAGCCCGTCCAGACAGGATACTACAAGGGCGCGACAAAAAGTATCGACCATAACCAGTACGTCCACAAGGGGCGTGCATATCAGTCTAACTACGGTGCCGGCCTACGGATCCTCGACCTCTCGTCGATCCCCAGGGATCCGACCGGTGCTGGCGTTAAGGAGCTCGGATTCTTCGACATATACCCCGAAGATGATAACCAGTCGGGTGGAGGCAGCACGTCTTTCGTTGGCACCTGGTCGCTGTACCCCTACTTCAAGAGCGGCTATGTTCTTGTCAATACGATCGAACGGGGTGCCTTCATCGTCAAGCCGACATTTTGATCCTGGAGATGTCAAGGATTTATAAGGATGGACGGAAGGCGAGGCTACCCTGCCATACGAAAGGAAGTTACCCTGTAAGGACTTGTATGTAAAACCGTATAGCGTAGGCTCAATTAAGAATTAAGGAAATATCAAGGCTGTCGCAAGGTGTAGCACCCGCTGTATCGAAGCTATGGACTTCCTGCAACGGCCTGGGGGTTGTTAGGCTATATATCCTGGTGAATAACCGCAGCATTAAGCAGATTATTCAACCTTAATCACATTATTTCCATTATTCATCAAGTAGTGAATAATGCGAAGGTATGGAAGAAGAAGGAAGAGTTTTCCTACTAGTAACTCGCCATCTCGAATAGGGCGGCCCCTCTTTTCCCCCGGTGGAGCCTCCGGATTCCTAGAAGCTGAGAGGAAGGGGTATCGAACCTGGCGAAATCGATGGATGGACCAGGACGTTATCCGTTGTCAGCTCAAGCTGGGGATTCGGCTCGGCCATAGAGCACGGAGTTGGCCAATGATCCCGCAAGATACCCTGACGTATTCAAACATTTATCTACGCGTGAATAAAATTTTTCTCCGCTGTTGGCCGCTATGATCACCGGCAAGTCCCGAGCTAGATACAAGAGACCTACAGAAGTCACCAATCCTATTCAGAGGTGACAGATACTAGGTTACATGATATATGTAAGCCGATTTGTACGGGCCCCCCTTTTAATTCATGGCTCCGTTAAAGAACATCGTTGTGTTTGCGAAGAAAATATGCGGATCTGATCGGGTCGCGCGGCCGCCTTGCTGAGTAATGCGGTTGTCAAATAAGCCAATAATTCTCAGCGGGCCCCTAAGTATGTCCGAAGACGCAAATCTTAAAAGGTGCGCATCCTACGCCCAAGGCCTTAACCCCGATGCGTAGGAATAGGTATATAGAAAGAATTTATAATCACGGCCTTGATATGCGACCTCCTGGGGATGTGCGATGCTCCGTGGAACGGTATTAAAGGAGTCATGATATTGTTAGCTATAAACGCTCTGTCCTTATCTTTAGGAGAACCTCCTACACACAAATCATCATAATCCAAAAGTCTGTTCCAACATGGCGGCATACTTAGTCATGGGCGCAACTGGCCACCAAGGGGGTGCAACTGCAAGGTACCTCCTCGAGGCTGGCGCAAAAGTCCATGCGCTTACCCGCGACCCACTTTCGGAGTCTGCTCGTCGACTGAAAGATCAGGGAGTGAGTGTATTCAAGATTCGCGACTTCAACGACTTGGACGCCATACTGGAAGCGGCCCAAGGATGCAAGGGCGTCTTCCTCAACTTGTGGCCCGGTCTAGACGAGGGGACTTACGCCCGTGGCATTGTTCAGACTTGCAAAGAAGCCGGTATCGAGATTGTCGTCGCGTCAACCGCCTTTTGGGCTGGGAACCCCGAGAAGTGGGACCAAGAGACGGATCCGGCTCTGTTGGAGTACTTCAATAGTAAAGCAGCCATTGAGAAGGCAGCTCGGGATTCTGGGCTCAAATATACCGTCCTCCGCCCGTCTTATATTCATTACAACTACATACCCCCGTCGTCTTTATGGGCATGCCCCGAGTTATCGGAGAAAGGCGAGTTCGTGCATGCATTAGAGGAAGGGGTTAAGATGCCCCATATCGACGGGGGCGATATCGGGAAATTTGCCGCTTCAGCCTTGCTAGATCCAGACCGATTTGGCGGCGAGGAGATCGACCTGGGCTTTGAGAACCTTACCGCTGAGGAGGTTCGTGCTATCCTGTCTAGGGTGGCTGGACGGGATATCAAGGCTAGGAGGCGGACCCCTGAGGAACAGGCGCAGGATAGAACACCGGTTCAAAAGTTCGAACTCTGGGCTAACCGCGTGGACGTTAGCATTGATGGTGAGGCGCTGCAACTGAAGTACGGCATTCGTCTGACTTCACTCGAGGAATATCTGCAACGGGAGAAGGACCGATTTCTAACTGGACTTCCCGCTGGGAAGTAGAAATTAATGCAGGGTCAAGGCATATATGCATGGAAAGGGGCTTGAAAGATCTAGAATATGATGTTGATGTCTATATAAAGTGGCTCTAGGTCCCAGGCTATTAGGTCCAACTTGAATGCACTCGCTTTAAACCGCTAGAGGCCTTCATATATTTTTAGTCCGAGGACGTAAGTTGTGTCTTTTCGTGCCACATGCACAGGCTCATTATATCTTTAAATTGAGATTGGGAGAATCTAAGAAGATTCTCCTTGTTAATAGAGCTGTGAAGTCTTGTTGTAACTGAATATTATATTTGTTTTCGACACAGCGCTGGCCATGTCGTGGTTGCCTCCTTTGTAATAGTACAGTCATGAATATTACAAAAGATATCCTTGGGCACAATGTAACCTGTCCTCTTTCCGCAACCCCTGCTTAATTCTTTTGACTATCCGGGCTATATCGATCACAGTGACAGCAATGTCGGTTTCGAATCTTTCGGGGACTCGGTTTGGAAACCCTTGCTAAATCCGATTAGCACGACTTGCTTATTGCACTAGTTTACCTCGGGGGCTGGGGTCTGTTACGCTTTTCCCAATCTTTTCGAGCTTGTGCCGCAAATAATGCTATGCTGAAAATGCCGAGACCTGTCGAACCGCACACCGCAATCCAGCCAGCCGTTGGTACATAAGACGTGACAGCTAGCGACAGGAGGAGGAAGGCGGCGATGGGAAGGTGGCTCGCAAAGAAAAATCCCGCTATGGAGAGCAGCGTAAACCAGTGCCTGTTGTTCAATTTCAAGGCGTCCTTCCGGCGCTTCAAGACTGAGTCCTTTATTGTTGGATGCAGGAGCAGAGCCTGAGTTGTGGCGGCGATGCCCAGAGTCATGAGGAAGAACAGCCACGAGAGGGCAACGAGTGCGCGCACTTTCTCCAGGGAGAAGATGGCGCCCCTTCGAAGCTCACCCTGCTGCCATGGGACGATGGATTTGGGGTCGGCAATGTCGGACACGATGATACTAAAAGTGATCTGGCTGCCGAGGGCGGAGACAAATATCATGGCAGTAGCGTAAGAGCTGAGGTAGTTGATAAATTCCTGGTCCCCTTCATCCTCCAGATCGTCGGTTCCCATTCCCGGAGTCTTTGCTTCTTCTTTATCTGTCATGTTGGGGGTTAAGGGGCGGAAAAAGAAAGAAAGAAAAAAAAAGTAAGAATGGGAAAGAATGGGCGGAAAAAAGAGAAAGAGTATGGGCAGCTACCAGTGCAAGACAAAGGTCTCTGCATTTACAGTTTGGAAGGGCTTAATCGTATTATAAGAGACCGCATTACCTCCTTGTTGGTTATTGGTGCCTTGTTCGGCAGAGTACCAATAACCCAATGAGGAGAATTCCGCCTGTTTAGCCAAAAAGCAATGCCGAGTCTCCTGTGCATTTCAGCTGAGATGTATATAATGCATCTTACCAACAATCGCCGCATGTAGCCAATAATCACGAGATACGACCCACACAGATCTTACGAATCACTTCATATAGTAGACTATGACCGTTGTGGACGGAATTTCATGCCAAATGCGATGTCCATTGACCAGCTGAGCAGGAACGTGGAGACTGGACCTTGTGGACCCTTAAAGCTACTTCTTGATAGAAAGCTCTAGCTACGGCCGCGCCGCAGGCGCAGCCATAACCTCAAAAATGGGGCCTGATCTCGATAAGGTAACCAATTATGAACTCATCCGCTTACTAAGGGCTTTGAACTCCAAAGCTTATATTATTACTAAAGGGTCAAGCGAGTACCTTTCTAGAAATGCTGATGTTGCGAACCCTAACGGGGATCATTGACAAAATGCTGGTGAACATGGGTTTTACGCCTCCATAGACCTAGCCACTGACATACGTGACATAGCATGGCCGACGTTGCTCAGCACCTCCACATACCCACCGCCACGCAGACATCGGAGTATATCATAGAGATGTCTATGTGTCATTCCCCTAACACACCGGCCACGCATTTATACTTAGCGGCCATAGCTGATGGCTTCGGAAATCTGTCAGCAGTTTCATATTAGTTAAGCCGGGTAGACGGATATCGGATATCATAATACCTTTGGGCCTTCTAGGAATAACAACACAGGCCACTTCTATTCGAGGTTTGGACTTCGATCATCCATTCGGCCAGTTTGAGATGAATAAGTGCCTGCAGCGGAGTTTTCGATTAGCTGCACCTATATCTTTCTGGTTTCGTGCAGACTGACCACATGTAAACTATACCTAGGGGGAGAGCACCCATAGACCAAAGGAGGGGGGGTTCCTTATGAGCGGTAGGCCCCAAGAGCTTCCATCGAAGGCCTGGGACTAACATTTTGAAGACAATTCAGCGAATGCTAAAAATAGCTCATCACCCGCCAACCCGAACCCTGGCGCACGATAAACAGCTTGAGCGAGAATTCCTGATTAAGTGCTGTTGGGGAATGAGATCATTGTGGGAACGGTCAGGGGCAAGAGCACTAGATACTGGTTAATTATAAAGATGTACATGACAATAGGAGGTAAATAGAAACGGAACGCTTCTTGTTCCTGAGGCCCCGTAGATGATATATTAGCGTATCTCGAGAAGCTTTGGACTCCCCAGATCGTTTCCGTTAAGGTTGCTGCTAGTAGGTAGCCAGCTATCATTCTCACACTCCCTGCCGGGAAAAGAAATTTCCACTCCTTCAACGATACTAAGCTTATTTCCATCAGCCATGTGAATACAATCACGCGTTAATTGCCATATTAGCTACAGTACTCTTATACACGATGGGCGAGTGACCTAAGGGACATGTGGTGAAGCGGTCATACACTTTTGTGCCAATTCTTCCACTGACCAGGGTTATGGTTCAAAACTTACATTCCCTTTTTTCCTTCCGGTAAACGAAAGACATAGATGTGTTCTACTTACCTATTCTCTATACTCGCTGGATGCCTTAAGTATAAAGCTTCTTAATCAGGGGTTTAGAAGACGCAGTCTCCTCCATCAGATACTGTGGTGGAATGCAATAATGACAACTCCTATAATACGAAATATATGGACAGCATTGGCGATTTGTCCAGTGGATGGCCACCGGTGGACATTATGGACGTCGGAAGGTACAGGGATCCCAGCGAATTTTATATAGAACCATGTACCGGAAATAGTCGCACTTACCCCTGAACCGGGACTTTGAGACTGGCCCCCCTAATTACCGCCAAAGCACAAACCACATACGTGGACGCCCAGCCATTACATTCTATACGGTATCAAAATAATGCCAGGCCCCCATTCAAAACAGACATAATAACAATCGACGGTAGCGTTAATGGAATAGAGGGTCGCTAAAGTTAAAGCCAAAAAGACAAACTGGATTCGAAGGTTGCCCAACAAACGGCGAAGCCGGTGGATTTCAGTTAAGTTACTTGGACTCCCGAGGTCCAAATTATCTTATATTCGTATAAGTAAAGGCCTCTAAGTGAAGGCCAATAGAGAATGGCGTGAATGTCCGGCTATTGGGTCAAGACTTTGCCATTTCTCTGGGGCATAAAGTATAAATAGCATGCCAGGAAACAGAATTCCATTCCCAGTAGTAACAGGCTGGCCGCTGCCTAAAGAGAGCTTGACCAGACATAAAGGCTTTGGGTCTACCCAAACTCCCCAGAGGGGTCTTAATTACGAGCAATCCCATGCAATATATGGTGGAATGTCCTCCAACTCGTGGATAGGGGGGTCGGAGTCCGCTTACTAGCATCGATTACCGCTTCCTGCGAAACGATAGCAAGAATCACCTCGAACGCTGTATGTATTCATCGATAATAATGACCGGAAGACAGGGCTACTGCCAGAAACCACTCTGGTCCATCACTGCAAGCATGTGTCAAGGTTACAAGGCGGATTACCCGTCGGAGTCGACTCCCCTTGTTACCGGGGATGAAGAGCTCGACTCGAGCGAATGATTAATATACGCAACACTGGGTTGTTCAAGCGGCTTGGAAAATCGAGGTGCTGAATTGCCATTTATTGAAAGCCCAGTGATTACCTATGTATCTGCCATAACTGCGATGCGGAATGCATGCCTCTGTGACCCCATATTCTTAGACGCTAATAAACGATAACACAATCACCACTAGCCAGTTTCACCTACTAGGGATGGGGAGGTATGGGTAGAGCGCGGGTTCGCTCAGCCTTCCGGCAATAGAACTGATGTCGTGCGAAGGAAAGGGAGACCAAGGCAAACGGTAATTGGAAAGTGAGGTTGAGGTGGGGCGCGGGGGTCACGGCCAAGATCAAAGGAGAGCGATGTATTAAGGGAAGTGATTGTTTAGGGCGTCAAAGGGGAAGTCAACGTACCTTTCACACCATCAGACGCGACACAATGGACTTCTAGAAGCAGATATGTTAGCCGAACACAGTACGCAACCATGCCTCAAGGGAACAGGGAGAGGTGGCGATAAAAGCAACTATGAAAGCCCTGAGCTCCCAACTCCGTCTCGTAGTGACATAACCTCTGCAAGTGCAAACTAATCCGGGACACGTCCTCCACCTTCGTTTTGCTCCCTATGCCTTGATATCCATCGTGCTCGATCCCCGCTGGACGCGTGCCCAAAGGTCAACGTTCTATGTACTGAGGCTGGCCGGAACTAACTTGCGCTATGCTTCCTTGACATGATAAAGGTACGCTTCAGAGCTCCATCGCATATCGCCCATATTGGTTCTCCATCGCCTCTTGTCGTGCTGTCCAGTCGTTGTTGTAGGCGGGGTCTGTTGCCGGGCGGTAGTTCTGGTTACCTACAGCATTTCCGAAATGGGAATACATAGCTTTGGGTCGGGCCATGGCCTCACCGTGCTGCTGTTTTGCCGACTCCTCATACTCCCTTCGCGCAAGAAGTTCGTAGCCTGATTCCATATAAGGTTCCGCATCCGAGGTAGTGACCCAACGTCCGTCATCGGCCTGGACTGGAGTCAGGGGCGTTCCGTCAAGGCTCATCAAGTTCTGCTTCTGCTCGTGCTCTTCCCATTGTCGCTGGTATCGCAGTTGAGCCAGGAATTCCTCTTGTTCAACGGTCGTGCAGGTCAAAGCGACGGCTGGGTTCTCTCGTTGGCTTGCGGGAGGGCAGATGAGCCACAGCTCGATCAATCGGAGCTTCTGTGGATCGTCTGCGGTCTTGAAAAGCTCCAGCTGTGACGGGGATAGAGTCGTGTAGTCGATACCATGAAGATTGAGTATCAGCTCTGCAGAAGGATGCTGTGCTTGCGGAGGCTCTGATGACCGTCTCGTAGACTCAGAAGGAGTCTGATCGGCCTGCCGAGCTACGTGGGCAGAATG
The DNA here is from genome assembly GCA_004155935.1 of Monosporascus sp. GIB2. Lineage (NCBI taxonomy): Eukaryota > Fungi > Ascomycota > Sordariomycetes > Xylariales > Monosporascus > Monosporascus sp. GIB2. Next base: position 233,846 of record QJNV01000015.1, read on the forward strand.
GTGGTAATGCTGCGTGATGGAGTATGTTATGGGCTCTGGCTCTGGCTGCTTCGGCTGTTCTCGAGGGACCTCGACAGGCGGCTGCTGCAGCGTGAGGTTCCGAGCGAAGAGGGCAGCGAGTTCTTCGTTAGCTTGCATATCTTGCTGATTGTAGATCATTTTCTGGAATAGCACGGGAGGTTAGGACGCAGAAATGGTCTAGGTGGGGGAGACCGCTTACCGCAGGGGGTAATGTTTTCACAAAACTGGACAATACGAAGTTTCTGATATCCGGGTGAGCCTGTGCTAATTCGTAGTTGAGTCGACGGAAAATATCAGTTGATGACTCCGATAGAAGCTGAGAAGAGAGGGCGGAAGTGCGAGTTTGTGGTGGGCGAGTAGCAGCAACCAAACGAGTCTTCTATTGACTATGCTATGTTACTTTATAGAAGTTAGGATTTCCGACAAGAAATCCAATGCCAGGAGAAACAATGGAGACGGTGCCTTTATTATTGCTTGGAAGTCCGAGTTTCGAACTCAAGAAGCGGCGGGAAGGAAACGCTAAGGCGTCTATGCGTCCCTTGGGCCCTGCCTTAGGCCTGCACCTTTGTTGCTTTGGGTATCGTGGGGGGGTAGTTGAGGGATACTAGACCTAGACCCCTGAGATGCTGGATTGGGATCCAATGAGGGGGAGGGGGCGAGCGTTAAGGTATTCGTGGGCTTGAAAGATTATGATGTGAGACAAACCGGGGGGTTACTATAACAATGGTAAAAGCACGCTGGTTTTGTGGCAGATTCAGCTCTTTATATGAGGTATTCAAGGGAAAAATTCAGACGCAGGGCACAGAGTGTCTGATGTGAGTAATGAAGGGATATTCACTTGATCCATTTATGGATGCAGCCACGCACGTGGTTTGTGGTCTACTCGTAGAAATGACGGATTTCTGGGTTCGGATGGAGGGGTAATTCTCGCTAAGGGAAGGGTGGCGGGATGGCTGTTATTTCAGGTAGTGTCAGGCAGTAACAGTAACCGCCCTGCAGGCGCCAATGGTTCGTGCGCCGTTAGGTTGACACCCAATGTTCCTAATAAGGAAAGACCATCACCTAACGTTAGTGCTCTAGGGTGTCAAAATGCCACAGGTGCCACGTCTCATGCACGATCAATCTCCACCAACCTATCTCAATTCACATTCTACGAAGGTCACCGGATAATCGATTGGGGAACTGCGTTTCATGACAGCTGTATGCACGTTCTCCTGAGAAAGATGGAATTGTTCTGGTCAAGGAAAGATGGCAAAGCAATTCGCATTGGCGAGGGGGAGGTTTCCCTAAGTGGCTTTTGGATTCAACCCCCATGTCAGGGGGCGATATCATTAGACAGTAAGGGCGTATTTTCGCTTCTGTGACGAACTGGACTTCTGGCCTTGTGACTATTCTGATCTGCTGACTTTGCGCACCAATTGTTCTTTAACGCCCAATACCGCTGCACACAACGTAGATTCTTGAAGATTTGCCATTCCCGCCCTGTCCTTTCAACCCTCCCAGGGGCACCACCTTAGCTACTACATCACCTCCGTAGGTATTAGCAAGAGGGCTCCTTGCTGCAGCCACATCCTATGCTGGTCCTGTGGGACGACTCCCTAAAAGCAACCTCAAAACTTTAACGAACTCATTTCCGGTATTTCCGTTGGTTCGGTGATTCACCTCCGTTCTTATCGTCAAGGAGCGCCGCTAGTAATGACCCATATGCAATGCGGGGGGCCCTTCCAGCAGCCTACAATATGCGATATATGGGTAAGGGGAGTTGCCGCTTTCCCTTTGCCCACAGGCGGCTTAATTGACCTCTTAGGTCTTTTCCTATACCATAGCCAGGAAGGTAAAAGCCGTTGCCCATTATTTATCAGAGGCCAGTTCTGATATCTATTTTCCATGTTACATTCTCGAGATTAATAAGCCGTAATCTTAAAGGTTTCCTTGCGGCGGATTTAACAATATCTTTAAGTAATTGGACTTAAGATGAACACGCTCTTTCAATGTATGGTAACTCCGAAGAGCCGATTGGACGCCAGTGCCTTTGATGAAGTTCACTTTTGACAGAGGCAATGCCAAGGCCAGAGCCACAGTTATGGTTGCGCGATCTGGCCTGGTGTACGATTGCTGAAGCATGCATTCATGCGAAACGTATCATCATAATCCACTCATCTAGAATCAAGCCAACGCGTAGTCGACCTAGCTAGGTATCCATTATCTGCGAGTAAATCCGCTCCTTTCCATCTCAGTCCCACAACATTACCACCCCAGACATCTTATCTGGCCAACGGATTTCACATTACGAACAGGAGATTAGTGTCTAGAAAGGTTATCAACAGCTTGGCTTGGTCGGGGACCCAAGAAACCTACCGAGAGGATGGCTACACGACAACTGCGGCTTCTGGGAATAGTCGTTTGCCAGGATGTCCCGGATACTGTTAAGGAGCTCTACGTAGCTCTGTTGTGGGTCTTGAGTGAGGGCCTTGATGAAAGCGTACGACATAGCACCTGTCGCCTTGGACGCGATGTTGGCATCGGCCCTGCCAAGCACGTAAGTTTGCGCAGAAAACACATTCTCGGGATCGAGGATTCACTCACGAAGTCTGATCATCTTTACTTCCCGAGAACATAACAACGTCGGCCGGAGAGGTCTTAGTTTCAATGGTCTTCTTGTATCCGGAGTCTCCGTTCACGGCGCGCTTCGCGAAGCTGAAGGCCTCCATGGCCACGCCCATCATGTCACCCTTAGTGTAGGCGGCGAAGGCATCAAGCAGGCCCTTGCCAGCCTCAGCCGCCAGGTTGGGCTCCTTGAGGACACCCTTGGTCGAGTAGACGTAGGGCAGGTCCAGGACAGTCGCTGAGTGGCAGGAATCAAAAATGGCCGTGAGTCTCACACCTGGCTGAAGCGGCTTCACGACCACGTGATGGAGCTCGTCATCGACGATGTGGCCGGCGCTCCGGAAGTCGACCGGGTAGATGACCTCATCGTAGCCGTCGTCCTCATCGCCGTCCAGATCCTCCGTTCGTCCACCGTGACCTGCGGTTCGGTTGAGCAATAGTGAAATCTTGAGGTAACGGATTCTAGGACGCACCTGAATAATGAAGGAATAAGGAATCATTCGGCTGGGCCCCTCCGACAAGCCACCCTATGGCCTTCAGGATGTTTTCTCTGGTGGGTATACCCCTTGGGTCTTGCTGATCATCAGTGAGGAAGACCATGTCCTCTCTCTTATATCCGTAACGCTCAATCAAGAAGGCCGAGATATTCTTGGTGTCGTTGATGCAGCCTTTCAGCTCTCCCTCCTGGCCGAAGTAGTTGATACCTACCAGCAAGGCTTTGCGCTTCCCCGTACAGTTGGAGTACTGAAACATGTAGCCTTCGGGAGCGCCATGACCGAACTGCTGAGGCGTCGACGGCGGAGGAGGACCGCCTCGATGGTAGCCCCCGTACCCGCCGTATTGAGGCCCCGGTGACGGGTGACCGCCGGCCAATGGGTACCCGTATGAGTCCAGCGTCGGAGGCGGCGGGTGCTGGGGAGGCGGATAGCGGTTGCCACCCCCGTAATGCGACGGAGGGCTGTTTGGCGGAGCATGATAGTTATAGTCTTGCTGAGGAGGAGGATACTGATTGTACCCGTGTTGCTGGGGCGGGGGGTTACCATAGGACTGCCCAGGATAACCCGAATGGCCGGGATAATCTGAACGTGGCTGCGCTGGAGGAGGTTGATAACCCCCACCGTAGCCTCCCTGGTTATAACCGCCACCATACGGTCCTTGGTGGTAATCGCCGTAGCCCGACATCTTTACCTTCCTGTGGGTGGGAGAGTGCTGCCGCTTTATTGCTGTATCGATATATCGACTCAAAATCTATTGGTGTAATAAAAAGAGGCGATGCACGGTAGTGAAGAAAAACCACAGCGGTCGGTAAGTAGGTGATTATAACCTGTTGCCAACCCCAATCTTTGGGGCTGATACAACTCCGTACCTACTCAGTATAAACCCACGTAATCCCTCCCGTGCTTGAGGCTGGGTAGTCGATGAAGTGGGGTCACCGCTCAATGTAGGTAATTAACTTAGTCCCGGTATGTATGCTTCCCAATAGGGCCAGATTTCGGCCCGTAATAAAGTTGGTGAGAATCGGCTTTGTAGAAAGATGATTGCACATCGAATGCCCCCAAGATCATCCCCGAGAAGACAAAGTGTTCTAAAGCAAGCGATGCTGGCAACTTTTTGACACCTCTGCACCGACGTGTACATAGGCTTTTGGATTAGACAGCCCGTGGAGCCTGGATCCCTGAACCGCCCCATTTGAGATGCCGCCTTACCCGGTTTAGCACTCTCTCTGGGGAGCTGGAGCAACGCCTTACTGGGCGCCTCTTGAAACAATCAGGCAGTTATTACCTACATAGGTAGTTGGGTGAGACTTCATCTGTCCAGGCTGTCCTTGCGTGACTTGTTGTACCTAGGTACCTTGCATCGGCAGGAGGTAGCCGACTTGGCCAACCCGAGACTCAGCCTCTCGTTTCCATTAAACTGCCCCCCTCCTTGTTACTGGGAACATCCTCTGGTTCCTACAAATCACGGCATCTCGGAGAGAAGAGCTACTAGGTATACAATAAGAAAGATACGTACAGGCAGTTCAATCCCACTGGGGCAGCCATGTCTTTCCTGAAGAAGCTCACTAGCGAGCTCGATAATCTCGGTCTCGGCTCCGATAAGAAGAAGGACGACGGACGTCCAGGCGGATCTGGTGGGTGAGCCCAAGTGAATTCGAACTTCCTAAGTTCCCCGCGCGCGTTGCCGCGGCTATCAGAAAGCTTATTATTTGTTACCGTCATCACAGGTCATCGTGGTTATTCAGAACAGGACTACGGAGGTGGCGGCTACCCAGGACAACGCCCCGGGGGTGGTTACGGGCAGCCATACCAACAGCCGCCTCCCGGTTTTGCGGGCGGCTATCCGGCGCAGCCGCCTCAACAGCAGCATTACAGCAGTCCACCTCCGCCTGCTGTGGGTCCTGTCTACTCTCCACCTCCCAACAAGCCGCCTATTCCGGTTGGATGGATTCCGCAGTATGATCCGCGTTACCAGAGATGGTACTACGCTGAGGAGGCCACCGGGCGCACTCAGTGGGAGGCACCCGAGTACCGCCCGCCCGGTTCTGATCGCCAGGGATACGGCCCCCACGAGCAGCACGGCTACGGCACCCACGGCGGCTACGAAAATAGCGACCGTGCGCGCGGGAAGAAGCACGGTTCTAGCGGCGCGATGCTAGGAGCCGCCGCGGGGGGTGTTGCCGCCGGTGCTATCGGTGGAGCGCTACTTGCGAATGCCCTCGGTATGAACGCTGTCTTCGGAGCTAAACTCCCCAGTTATTTCATGAGCCTGCTTCATCACTAACCGATACTAGATGATTCGTCAGACGAAGAGCACCAACAGACATATGCCGCGGATCCAGGATATGCCAACCCAGGATATGCGGCCCCTGCTCCTGTCTATGAGCCCACGTACAACGCAGAGGGCGAGTATGTAGATCAGAGCGATCGGGAGTCTGTCGAGGAAGCCCGCGCAGAATATGAAGAGGCGCTGGAAGCCGCGGCCGATTCCAGCGCGAGCAGTAGTGAGCAGGAGGAACTAGAAGAGGCGTATGAAGACTACCGAGAAGAGTACGAGGAGGCTTACGAAGATGATTATTAAGGCTGATTAGTGGCGTATCTGAAGCCGGAAGTGTGCCATTTTTGTGGTTCCACAGCGGGCGCAGCCTCCCTTCCACTTTCTTTGTATTCTAAGTAGAGCACCTCCCTCTCCCGTGACACCGATCGAGATATTCTTTGCGCTGCGGTGGCGCTTGTCGCTATGGTGCGTGTTGCTGATCTATAACGTGAACAGGAGCCGTGGTTGACGCCGATATGTAACCCTATCGAATCTAGCAACGCCATGGCTCAGCTAGTTAGCCTCCAGTGGAAATTGCTTTTAGTATCTCCGGTATCCTTATCTCTTAGCAACCACTGTTTTTATGTGTATTTAAGGAGGATTCGCTACCCTCACTTTCTATCTACGACGTTGAAGAGGTCAACAACCTGATAATACATCTTCCTTCAGTTATATGCTTCAGTGTGATATGTCAGGGTCTCATGAATCCTTGTTGTAGTGCTTGTCCACGCAGTGCGCTTGGTCGGGCCATGATTTGTTTATATACTGTGATCAAGGTAGCCGTCGGTGCTAAACAGAATAAAGTAACTTGTGAATGAGCTAGGGGGGCTGTTCCTGTCGTGACCCCTTCTCATCTTCACGTCTGAGCGCGATGGTTGTTATGGACGTTGCTGTCAATTCTGCGCCAAGATATGACAGCAACTCGTCCTTTCGACTGTTGTCGATCACTTCTCGTGGGGATGCGACTGCACTCCTGAGGCGTGGATGGGCCATAACCTTCTCGCCCCTTTGCAGATTCAGGTACGATGCAGTAAGCCTGGTTATAGATACGATATCGGTCTGTGTTCCATGATAATATGGCAAACAACATGGCATTGGTGTTAGTAGATGTGCTACATTATGGATAACTTGTCATAGCATGGTGGACAAGTAGCACGCCCTTGGGAAAAGGGGTACAGCTGACGTGGATGTATCAAGATGTCATCCAGATCCTTCCCCCTCCGGAAATACTTTACCGGTTCTAGGTGGTCAGACGTGCAGGAGATTAAGATATTAAATATGGGTGATGTGGATATGATAGTTGGCGGTAAATAGTCCTTATATATAACCAATGCCAGGAAACGACACGTAGAGTCAGATACTATAAATATCAAAAAAAGAGACTTAAGTTCTTAGGCATTCCCGAATAGAACAAACAATCGTCTTCTGTGACACCGCTACCTCCTTAATAGAGAGTAAAAGATCTTCAATCATCCCCATAGGCTTTTCGACGTCCCTAAGTGATATGCCCGGGACAACGGAATGGCAGAGGTAGAACTATTATATCTTCGGTGGTGCAACCACGATGTAAATTTGATCGCCCCGGTGCGTTTAGCCTTGAAATACCCTTCAGATGTCGTTCCACCTAAGGGAGGACATACGACAATTTTAAAAAGCAGCTCGTTGATTATGACAGGTCGCTTGCTATTTCGAGCTATCAGCTTGAGCGGTTAGCTCAACTCCCTACACCCGCCGCAACGGGACAGACCACGTTTTAACGAATATGATAGAGATAGCTTGGGGGGTCTATTTAACAATCGTGATATATCTTTATTCTAAGCGAAATATTAGTACCTAAGATAACAGACTGTACGCTATGGCACGCTTTTTGCATTCCAAACAGGTGGCACGATTCATTTGCTCAATCCAAGGACTACAACCAGGCTCCATGGCACTCTATAACTTTAGTGATAATGTTCCATATATATCATCTTACCATCCAACCTATCTAGACATCATTGATTGAGGACTTCTCGTCCGCGGCAGATGGCTGGGTAGCCGCGGTGCCCGCCTGCTTTCCCCATCTTCCCATGAAGAAATTGGACACAGATCGTCTGATACCTGCCAAATTCTCAGCGACGATCTCTCGCGTAGGACGCTTAAAGAGCTCGTCGATTTCCTCCAGCGTCTTATCCTTAGTCTCGGGCATGAAGACGAGCTGGTAGACCCATCCTACGGCGGCGATACCGCCGTAGAAACCAAGAGTGAGACCTGTCTTGCCCATGGCCCCCTGCATGGCCGAGAAGTTGTACGTGACGATGAAGGACGACAGGAAGAGCAGGGCGTCCGAAGTCGTCATGCCGTAAGATCGAAGGTAAGTCGGATACACCTCGGAGGGGACGACCCAGGTCAGCGTAGCGTAGCAACCAAAGAAGCCCATGTAAAGGATGAGGCCGACGAAATAAAGCGCCTCGGTGGTTGCCAGCTGGGTCACAGGATTGAATTGGTAGCTTATACCGAGGATGACCAGGCCGATGAAGAAGCCAGGCAGCATGGTGTTGGCCCAGAATCGGCGCCCGAACTTCTCCATGTAGAAACAGGCCGGGATCGTGCCGAGAAGCAGGGAGCCACCGCCGACGAGGGACATGTAGTTGGCCTTCTCGTCGTCGAATCCGATCTGCTGCATAAGCACGGACATGTAATACATGACTGCATTTACGCCAGTTAACTGGCCGAGCAGGATCATGATGTTGGCGTAGACCAGAGCGCGCCGAGCACGAGGGACGGTGAAGAAGTCCATCCAGGGGAAGCGCTTGTTGCTACTGCCCTCGGCGCAGGCCTGCTGCTCCTCCAAGACGGACACCTTCATGACGAAGAACTCCTCCCGGGCCTCGGCGGACTCCGTACCACGGATGCGCTTCCAGACCTTGAAAGCCTCGAAAGTCTTGCCCTTGTGCATGAGGAAACGCGGGCTTTCCGGCAGGAAGAGCATGCCGAGGAACATGATGGTGGAGAAGACTAGCGACGAGCCGAGAATGTATCGCCAGTTACCAGGCACGGTGACGAACATGGCAGCCACGGCATACCCCAGAACCTCGCCCAGGGCGATGTTGAACTGGTACAGAGACACCAAGTTGCCACGAATCCTGCGCTCGACGGATTCGGCGACATAGACAGGGACGGTACCTCCTTCCAGACCCACACCCATGCCGAGAATGACTCGCGCGGCGATGATCATACCTTGTCCGATGTTAGTCTCTTGCGTCTCCATAGTGTTGAGAGGGGGAAACGGGGGCGTCCAGGTGAGCAAACATACCAAAGTCCATCGCACCAGCTGAAAGCGCACCACCGACGGTGTAGAGGATTGTAGAAATGATGATCGACCACCAGCGCCCAAACGTCTCGTTGCAGGGACCCAGGATTAAGGCACCGCCGACGGCGCCCAGAGGCATCGCGGAGTTAACCAGGCTGTTCTGTCGGGTGTCCAAGCCAAGGTCTCTAGGGAGGAAGAGGTTCGCGCCAGAGATGAGGGACTGGTCGAGCCCCGACAAGAGACCACCCATAGAAGCGAACGCGACGATGACCCAGGTGAAGTGCCTCGGATCCTTGAATTGGAGGTCGAAGAATCCATTCCGGAGCCCTCCGGCCGCTTCGAGTTCCTGTTCCATCTCCGTGATCAAGCTGTCCACCTCCCATCCGCCTTCGTGCGCCACGGCGAGAGCATCCCGTTCGTTCAGTGGGGGGTAATTCTTAGAGGACGGGTTCTCAATCTGCTCTGCATCCTTCTTCTTGAGCGGAGCGGGCTTAACCATTTCGTCAGCCATCTTTACTTGTTAGTGAGCAACGAGCTTCCTGGAGTAGGGATATTCCAAAGGAAGATGCACGAAAGGTAATAGGATCCATTTGAAACGGGTGGCGAGAGGATAGACATTTTATATGACCCTCGCTAGCCAGAGGTCGCACGCCGAAGTTACCTCGACGGGAGTGGCGTCATTGTCTGAGTGGTTGCATGTGGGGCGAGAACCTTGAAAATACCGCCGAAATAGGAGCAATTCCTTCTTGTTACATGAACTATCCCGCTTGGGGTCCCCAGCAAAACTCCCTGTTCCTCCAGTTTCCTCCTCCCATCCGGAGAGCGTTCTGGGGGCTCCGGGGAACCTTGGGGCTTCTTTGCTCCCCAGAAGCCTCATGGTGGGTATTCGATCGTGAGATGTGGCGGAAGTCCCATAAACCTTTTCGTATTAGCGGTAATTATGAACCAGATTATCAGGGATAGCGCTCGCCTCGAATCATGGACTCGCCGAGGAGCGTCCGGGACTAGCACCGTAACGGAGCGGAATATGTGGGGCAATTGCGGGTTCTTGGCCAAAGCTTGGTCCAGACTTGGCTTCCGGCACGTTCCCGGGGCCATTTCAACGCGCCGCTGCACTCTCTTGTTACACCCATTACATATCATTTATTAAAATCGTACAAGTATTCAGCTCCATCTCGGGAACCAGCGGGCTGTACTTCGTAGCTAACGACATATGGCTTTGTCGAGTCGGTGTATATGGTGCCACAACACGGCGGTTTCATTGAGCAGTGACACAGATGTGTGCCCCGTTACTGTATATGCTGAACAATTTTGACAGCTAGAATTTTCAGATGGCGCTTGCCACTAGGAGCGAACCGTTGATGGCTTGGGATCCAACTGACAAGTGCTCGGCCGGCTCCCGTCGGGAAAGACAAACAAGAGTTTTCTAGCGGCCGACCGAAGCAATGAACTAAAAGATGACAAGTGAAGCGGCAGGGGCAGGTAGCCCACTTGGAGCTGGGCCAACATAGCGAAGACCATTAGCGCTAGGTATTAGGAATCGGACCTAACTCACTACGTATGTGACTCTGCCTATACTTGCAGGACTTGGCACTCGCAGATGCCGAAACCCCTGTCCCGCACCTTTCCACTTGGAGAATCCTACTATGATGTCAGAAGACTCCAATGGCAAACCGCAAAGCTATAGTACAGGCCCAATATGCATACTGTAGCTAGCCCAAAGCGCTTTTTATCGAAGCCAGATCCACTGTCCCGGGTTCAGCCCAAGGAACAGTGGCTGATCGGCGGAGCGACGGCTAGGATTACTCGTTAGGGTTAAAACGTCAGACTATGGAGGAACTACACTTGAGCCCTGGCGGGTATGACCACATTGTTTCCTTCCGGCCGATGGTGGAAGCAGTGGGAAATACATACGTGTCTCAGAGGGACATGAAGCGACAATGAAAAGTGAAATAAGGCAACCCGAAACCACTACTCAAGTTGAGTGCATGTTCCCCATTCAAAATACGCAGGAACGACTGTGAATTCCATTAAGAAATATAGACCCGGAGACCGACAACTAGTTTGAACAAGCTATTAGTGGAGCTAGATGCAGTGAGATACCAAAATGAACTATCAGCTATTCTATGAATGAACCCACGATATCTATGCCTGTTCTGCAACCGCCGAGACATCATATACCAACATTAGAACACCCACATATATCTCGGATACCGCTAACACGGCTCTTTTATCTTCCTGGTCTCAGAAATGGCCAAAAGTCCTTTCCACTTGAAAGCAGACTGGCCTGGCAATAACATGTCTGTCGGAGAGTACGGAGGCCCAGGATGGAGACTAGCTACTGAATAGATGGGTCTCGAAAAGGGTCTATTTGGATAACGTTGTAAATATGCATGACCCCTGACCTTTCTACTTCTACCTAGGATGACAGACGCCAATATACAAACGTTTATTCGGAGACGTGCCCATAGGGAAAATACACCTGACATCCTCGAGTTCATGAGCATCTTAGCGGGAAGTGCGATACCAATTCGCTGGGGCGTCTCCAAGGCACTCTCCAACAGGAACGGCTACCGCGAATCAGTATGTAGATCCTCGCGGGGGGATGGATCCGGTTCTACTCACATCTCAAACCGCGCTGAGCAAGGAGGCTTAAAACGCGGGGTACCAGAGTCTGGACGGTCGTCTGGTGGACGTCGTGCATCAGACTGTTCGTCCCACCGCCGTTCAGCCCGCTCTCATATATCGAATAGCTCATCCCCGTCGTCGCCGGTGTGTTGTACTGCCAGTCTAGGGTGTCGATGTCGCACTGGATGACATGGTACCCCAGGGAGCCCAGAGTCCGCAGCACCGCGTCGTTATAACTGAAGTATGGTGGACGCATGTACTGGGGGAAGTAGCCGAGGATACTCGACAACGCCGCCTCGAGTTGCGTCATCTGCGAAGTGATGCCTGCGGCATCTAGAGTAGCCAAGTCTGCATGGCTCCATCTAGACACGAAAAGTGCCGCTCAGCTCTCAGTACCAGGATCGAGAGGATTAGATCCAAGACTCACGTGTGAGATCCAACCTGGTGACCTTCGGCAACCATCCGCCGGACGGTCGAAACGTGGTTGTTGATGTTATCCCAGTTCTGACCGTTGATGAAGAAAGTGGCTCTTTGGCCGCTGGCCCTGAGCGTGTTTAGCAACTGCTCGGTGTATATGAACGGACCGTCGTCGAAGGTCAGAGCAACCACGCCGGGCTGGGTGCATCTATAGATAACTGTACCGTAAGGCACGTTTGACTGTCTTGTTGACAGTGTTGGCAGGGCGAAGGCTTGCGAAGCCAACACCATATACGAAAGTACTTGCTTATACATTATGAATGCTTCGATATTCAGTTTGACAAAGCCCCGCTGGCAACTTTACAAGAACTCCGAATTTATATAATAACCGCCGAGAGGCTCATAAGCCCGGCACTTTGTTGTTGGTAGCCTCAAGACCGATATCAGCCGCTCGTCTCACCTCCAGAGTCAGGCGGCGGTGTGAAGCCTCGAGGCACCAGCTCTTACATGGTGTAGACGCCCATTGTCGTGATTGGAGATCACGCAGGATGGATTCTATGTCTACAGACTAATTTATCCCGAAGTTCGGCTAAGCCAGCGTTTTCTCTCGTATAGCTAGTCATATTGAGCTTACAGGGGAGGCCAATGTGGTGGTCAGAATAGTATTTGTGTTCCCGTGGCGTTCCCGACGCATGAACCGCTGGCCCTTGACCATTGGTTGGCCGAACTACGTCTACCGTCATACTATGGGTAGGTGCGCGCCTCCTTACGGGCTTATGGTAGGTTGCCGGTGTCAGCCGCAGCAGTGTCTATGGACGCCTTTCCCGGCGGCACCAGGACACAGCAGAAACTATTGAACCTGGCGATCACCGGATGAGATAACCAGACTGCAACTTGACGACAAGGTCTCTGGGTTTACTCAGAATATCAGCATGTGCTGTATCCCCCGTGACTGATCTGGCTGCCGGTTTCGTTTACTATACGGCCTCTACGTAAAAATAGACAGGGTTGGTACGGTTACACAGTTGCAAATATGATGGTTGCACTTAGACGTCATAATCCCGTACAATAAATTCAAATTTCGTTCTTTTTTCTCTTTCAAAGTCTACATTATCTTCCATGGCGAGCAGGAGCCTTGTTGAACTGGACCGGGCTATGCTGACAGGATGCTTATTGTCCTTTCTTTCCGAGCAATGATTAGCTTAGAAGTGAGAAAATTTAGCAAGCCACGAGGGCATGGCACCGGAGTAGGAAAATGAAGAGGCCCTGGTGGATAGTTCAAAAGACAATCATCAAGCCCAAGTTGAAATCCGTAGGTGTTGTAGTAGGTAGTCTGCAAGGGGCAGCAGTCCAGAATATACTGTATGCCCTTTGCCTTCTGCGACATTACGTGTAATTAAAGCCTTCGTCGATGTCTTCCAACAAGTGGCTCTCTTTCTGTCATGTTAGATACATGATGTCACGTGCAAATTGGGGAAGTCCGGAACAGGTCCATGTGTAGGGGCTTTGCTCCCATTCTTCAGAACATGGAGGGTAAGAAAAGGTACCAATACTTGCTGAACCCAAATCACATGCTCTCGTCCAGCCACTCTCTTTTCCGTGGCTAACCTGTCACTCCTAGGCCCTGTGGTTGTTCCTGACACTTAGGTTGATTAACCTCAATACTAAAGGGTGGCCGCAGTGTTCATGTACCTTCCTTAATATTCGAGCAGCGTCGATACCTTTAGCTAGATGCTAAGTGAGAAGTTTCCCCGAATAGTTCTGGCTGTTTCTAGGATAACTAGATTGTGTTCTGCTCACATAAGCCCGAAGTGCCTATGCCGCTACTAAGTGGCAACCAAGGTAAGGCGTCACGTGCGATTAAGGAGGTTAGGGGTTACTAATAGGCAAACACCAGGACACGCTTACGTGGGAGAAACTTATATGTTAATATCTTAGAGCTAGCTTAACTACACGATGGCTATTAACTTTACTATGGTACGTCGATAATTATATGGGAGAATGCAGGAACACCTAGGCCGCAGGTCGTTATAGATATAATAACTCCGGATAGCATAAACGGACAGCAAGTTATGATAGAATATTAAAAGACTGTCTTCACTGATGACCGAAGATCGAGGTGACTGAATATTCAATAATCGTGCACATATTTAAGAGTTGTTTATAAATTGATATCTGTTGGACTTATCAATATTTTATCCAGTGGACGGATGTCGACGACCTTTGGGATATCCCAGATGCCCAATCCGACCAATACTAATGTATACGCTAGAAGCCAACCAGCTATAGTGTAACGAGCCGTAGGTTTTACGGGCTTTGTGTGGTGTATACTATGAAGTTGTTAATGAGTTGGTCGCATATCGACAGTTATCAACATAAAACAAGGGCTATTCTACGTACGTACGAGATAATGTGCCCTTCGCTGACTTAAAAGATCGCTAAGGCATTAGGGGGCGACCCGACAAGTCCCGGGATGTTCAGTGGCGCAGAGGTCAACATGAAGCTGTATCGTCCGGACTTCTTGCAGTGGTCCGAGAGCGCCTTGAGATCCCAGAGCTCGCCCATAGGCATCCCAAACATGGACAGCAGCCAGGGATGGAGGACTGTGATATATCAGTTAGTTCTCGGCTGCCTCAGCAGATGACGAGCGTGGGGGTGGCGGGCGCTCAACAGGGGGAGTGGGCGGGTAGGGCTCTATGCAGATGGGGTGGCTTACATAAGTCAAGCGGTCCACCGACAGACCCGTCTTCCTTCAGCGGCATCAGGGCTTCGAAGGCCCAGGCTATTAAACAAGTATTAGCGCGATATTAGCTGTATACCGTTTAACTTGAATTACCATCGCCGGCCACAGCTGCGAAGTGCTTGTTCCACAGCCACTTGGCCGACTCGAGCACGCCGTGCATGCCCGAGATCTTGCCGTGCTGCAGCTTCGCGAGGTCCTCCGGCCCCGGCGCTTGCATGACCTCGGTGAGGCCGGTGCGGATGATGAGGACGTCGCCCGGCCGGAACTCGACGCCCTGCTCCCTGGCTATCGTCTCGATCTCCTCGACCGTGATGCGGTGGCCGTCCAGGGGGTGGACGACTGCGTCCTCGCCCGTCTTCCCCTCGGCGCGCGCCTTGGACTCCGCCCACTCCTTGAAGTCGATAAGCACCCCCCTGGCTACCAGGCCTCCCTTGGCGTGACAGTGGTCCAGCGTCGGCATGGTGTTGGCGGCCGTGTTCGCGGCAGCGAGCGCCTCCTTGGTGACTTCGATGCCGTTGTAAGCCAGCCCGGAAGGCTGGTGCAGCCAGTGCACGAGACTGTCCCATTGACTGCTGAGCTGCGTGTTGAAGTGTATCTCGTCATCCCAGCCGGCGCCCTCAGACAGCTTTGCCTCTTGCAGCGTCATATGCTTATGCACAGGTTGAATCCTTCCCGGCAATGGGATTGGCATGGCGTTCAGCGGCCAGCTACGAAGCGTATTAGCGAGTGCATGCTCGGCATCTGTGCGTGTGACTAACTTTAGAGAGATGGATACGCCGTCCTTCGCTTCGGCGCAGGCAGCCCGCACTACGGATGGTGTCAGCAGGTTCAGGGTGCCCAGCAAGTCTTTCTTTCCATCTTTGTCGAAAATGCCCCAAGCACACCCCTGGGGCATGCCCTCGACTTTAGGCAGACTGTCGAAATCCGGCAACTGTGTGGCATCCATATCCGTCGGTCGTTATTAAAGGGTCATGGTATGTGACGTTCAAACCTTCTGTTTTTGACCGCGCTCTTCCCTATATAATTAGATCTGCGCCGATGAGGACAACCATGGGGTGGAGTAGCTCGCTTAGACGTATGGAGCTTCGCTAACATAACCGCTGGCCGAGAACCCCATCGCTAACCGTAGCGTAGCGGACCGAGGCGGAGAGGAGTGTTCCATCGGCATTGTAGCCGGGTCATATTTATTATTCGCTTAACGCTTCAAACATCGCAGGTGTATGCTTACGGTTATGCATGAAGTCCCGTCAGTACCAACCGAGTTCCATTCCCAGCATCGGCTTATCTACGTGGACTTGAAAGGTTTGCTAGGTGAGGGGGTATGTGATGATGTCAAGCACCCCTTAGTATAACGAACATGGGTCATGTCGCATTCGTAATATACTGAATTCGGTCCTGGAGCAACCCAAATGTCGCACCTACCTAGCGGAATATCTCGCAACTGAGAAGTTGATTATTATATAACTGTCATCTGTAGAATTCCCCCCTTCTTTTAAAAAATGACAACCGTTAAGCGGGGGCTAAAGGGTCTTGATATGGACTAAGTTCCCTGGCAAAGGGCTCTCGCGCAACATAGGTGCTGCATGGACCCTTTTTGCCCATATGTGAAGGCGCGTAGCTGCTTTGCGTAGAAAACTCTTAGTATACAGAAACTAGGATGGTGGTTTTAAGACTTCGTTTACCAATTTTTCGACGCGACCTTTTCGTTAGCATCTAAAGCTCCGCGCTATCACCGGAAACTCCGGTGGCGTCACGGCCAGTTGGACCGCCAAGAACTACACCGCTTGCCGTCTTTCGATACCCGACGAAACGAATACGAATTAGAGCGCCTCTCCAGCGCAACCGAGCCCGGGAAGAGAGCACCATTGATGGCTGAACATCTCCCGGGGGGATAGACGCGTGGGGTCGGCCGGTGGATCTGCGTTAACTTATCGGCTCCTGGCGGTTCCGATGGAGATTTATCCTCCGAATCAACAGTTCTAACTAAACTGCTAACTGACGCGTTACTTTAAAAGGGAAGTGTGAGTGACTTTAGGCATGTTTACAAGAGATTGTTGGAGAGACGTCTTATGACCAGGATACGACGTTCCAAAATTATGTAATTACTTAACGGCTTCTAACAGTTCCGACTGAGATTTATGCTTGTTCCAGGACTAGTTATGCTTCCATCAATGGCCTCGACAAATGGCTGGTAAATTCGGTCCAATTAAACCGGGCGTTCCAATCTGTATATTTCCGCCAACCCCCCTTTTCTTGAGCTGGGGCGAGAGATCAACTCGTAAGAACTTAGGGGCCGTATATCCCCATCCTGCGTGAGGAATTGGCACATTTAGAATTCCCGTCCATGCGCTTCTGGCGACGGGAATCGGTTAGAGAGGTTCCTATAGCCAAGGTCATTGTGCATTGTGTACTATGTCTCTCAAAGGAGGCAAGTTTGTGCATGCCAATGTTCGGCCAACCCCATTGATGCGAGCCGCATAAACTTGTTCCATTCGCTTAAGCGTTCCGACGGATCCGTACAAGGTGTGAAGTAGACTGTCTGAGCGAACGAGTAAAATTGAAGTCGAGGCCGTCCGCAGCTACCCACCCGGTACAGTACCGTAAGTAGGGGAATGCGAAAACGAGATCACCTGTTCGGTTGCGATAGTCCCCCACGCTAGCACCCCAGCCAGAGGGGTTACTTATAAATCATCCCCGTCTCCGTCTCTGCAGCTGGAGTAAACTGGAGTAGAACTCGAACTCTGTAGCGGCAAATTCGAGACTCTCTCACGATCCAAAATTTTTCCACTTGTTTCTCGAGCGAGACACACAGGGATAGCTAATCGCCATCACCGAGAAAGAGGGGCAAAGAGTAAAACGAGGGAAAATATGGCTGCCGAGTTAGCCGCCCTGCAGGCGAAGTACGCGCAGGAGGCGCAGAAGCGTCTGCGGCCCGAGGGCACGGCGCAGTTCGAGGAGCTGCAGAAGGTCGGCGTCGACCGGCTGCGGCACCTGGCGGACGACCCGTGGGCGGACCACGCGGCGCTGGATGCGGCGCCGCCGGCGCTGCGGGACGGCGACCGGGTCAAGTTCCTGATCGCGGGCGCGGGCTTGGGCGGCATCGTGGCGGCCGTGCGTCTCGTGCAGGCCGGGTTCCCTGCCGCCGACATCCGGCTCGTCGAGACGGCCGGCGGCATCGGCGGCACCTGGTACTGGTGAGCGATTTCTGGAGTTATATTTCTTCCCCCTGGTCTCCTGGTTAAAGAGCCCCAAGTTTCCCGACGCGGGCTTGTGGGAGTTGATAACTTCCCATACATGTCTTGCGAAACCCGGTTACTCGCCTATTTAACGGGAAAGGGCGATTACTGACTCCGGATGTTGCAGGAACCGGTACCCGGGCCTGCACTGCGACTGCGAGGCCTACATCTACCTGCCGCTGCTCGAGGAGCTCGGCTTCGTGCCCTCGCACAAGTACGCCTCGGGCGTCGAGATCCGCAGCTACCTGGCGCAGGTGGTCGAGAAGTACGGGCTCGCGGACAAAGTCCTGTTCCGGGCGCGGGTGGAACGCCTGACGTGGGACGACGCCGGGCGCGCCTGGAAGGCCGACATCACGGCGCGCCACGGGCCGGGGGGCCAGGAGGAGCACCGGCTCGCGGCGGAGGCGCAGTTCGCCTTCCTGACGGCGGGGCTGCTCCACAAGCCGCAGGTCCCGAAGCTCGGCGGCGTCGGCCTCCAGGGCTTCGGGGGCGCCATGCTGCACACGGCACGGTGGGACTACAGCATCACGGGCGGCACGGACGAGGTGCCCTTCCCTGCGCTCGACAAGCTGCGCGGCAAGCGCGTGGGCATCATCGGCACGGGCGCCACGGCCGTGCAGGCCACGCCGTGCCTCGCCGACTACGCCGGCGAGCTGTACGTGTTCCAGCGCACGCCGAGCGCCGTCTACCGGCGCAACCAGCGGGCCACGGACCCGGACGAGTGGGCGACCGAGATCGCCCCGAGGCCTGGGTGGCACCGCGAGCGCCTGCTCAACTTCGCGTCGGTGATCGCGCGCTGTGCGCCCCCCGGGACCAAGGACATGGTTAACGACGAGTGGGGGCACCAGAGCGCGTACTCGGCGGTAACGGGCGACCCGGAGTTCGCCCTGACGCTGCCGGAGAAGGTGCCCGAGGTCATCGGGCGCTTCCTGGCCATGGACGAGGTGAACCGGTCGTCGCTGCGCGCGTACACGGCCGAGATCGTGCGCGACCGCGACACGGCCGAGAAGCTGACGCCCTGGTACCCCGTGTGGTGCAAGCGCCCCACCTTCAGTGACACGTACCTGCAGACGTTTAACCGGCCGAATGTGCACCTCGTGGACACGGACGGCAAGGGCGTCGAGGCAGTGACGGAGCGCGGTCTCTTGGTCGCCGGGACCGAGTACCCGCTCGACGTGCTGGTGCTGTCGACGGGCTTCATCTCGCCAGCGCACGACGGCGGCGACCCATCGGTGCGGGCGGGCGTCGAGGTGGTGGGGCGCGGCGGGCGCACGCTGTCGGCCAAGTGGAGGGAGCAGGGCGCCACGACGCTGCACGGCGTGGCGACGGGCGGGTTCCCGAACCTGTTCTGGCTCGGCGCGGCGCAGACGGGCGTGTCGCCGAACCACAGCTTCGTGCTCGAGACGGAGGACACGCACATCGCGCACATCATTGCCGAGGCGCACCGGCGGTCTGGCGGGCTCGACAAAGCCGGCGTGACCATCGAGGTGGAGCCGGAGGCTGAGGAGGCCTGGAGCATGCGCTGCGCCGCTGGGGCCGCGCGCTTCGCCATCCAGATGACCTGCACGCCGAGCTACATCAACAATGAGGGCCACATGGCGGATCCCAACGCCACGCAGGAGGACTTGCTGAAGAGGGCGCGCCAATGCCCCTGGAGCGCCGGGCTTCCATCATACATCGAGGAGCTGGAGCGCTGGAGGGCGGAGGGCAGTTTGAGCGGTATTAAGATCACGGTCGCCTAAGGGAAGCGGGGGGACGCCAAGGTCTCATCATGCACGAATTGTAAATAAGATCCATCTCGTCTATGTGTAAAAAGGATACGTTCAGCACGTCAAGAGTGCAAGGTCAGGAAGTCTTCTCTGCCTATGTCTACGGTTTATCAACAACCACTTGAGGCTAGTCAGCGTCGATACTTAGATGTGAACCGCATATGGTATTCGTCTTAAGAGTTGAAGGCTGGCGCGATACCAAGGATTAGTTAGCTGAATAACACAGCCGTAACACCCCAACAATATGTTTTGCTTCCCGGCACCGTTGAACTCCGGTCGCCTCATCATATAACGTGACCCGAGACACCATACAATATATGAAACCGCTTTCGAACTCCTAGAGCATCCGCCGGTTGTCCGACGGAGAACCCCATGCCTTGAACCCCGATGTGACAAATTGCCAATGACCTGTTCGACCGAAAACAAAGGAGCAGCGGAGTAGCTTGCATAATTAACTGAGAATCCCACAAGCAGAACAGATAGAATAGCAACGTAGCTTAGAACTGGAACATGTTATACCCGGATATTCCTCCTTCTATCATTCCATTTAAGGCGCCATCGCTCGCTACGAGACGCAGGTTATTATCCCAATCGGCAAAATTTAATTCGCCGCCGAGTCCCTGGAGAGTCATCCCCATCGCCTGCTCGAAGCCTTCACCAAGGCTATTATAGTCGAGATCCGTCCACCCCTGGCTCACCCAAGGCAGGACAGCCTGGCCCGGGCCCAGCATGACGGTCGCCCCTGTGCTGGGGTTGGCGCTGTAATCAGGATGTTGCGTGGAGGTCGCAAAGGATTGATATGCTGAAATGCCGGTTGACGGCACACCGGTATTGTTCTGCTTGCCTCGGGACGGGTCGTTACCAGTGGCAATTTCCGAGAGGAGCTGAAGCGGAGTATTGGCAGGGTTGTACTCTGCCTGCTGCTGCGGCTGCTGCTGTTGCTGTTGCTGATGGGCCACCGGTGTCGTGGCGCCTTCCGGCTTCTGCCCCATTGGATCACCGCCTTGGGGCTTTGGCTGCGGCAGCTGGTTTCCCTGCTTCTGGAACCAACCACGTAACATAGCCAGCACGACCTGGAACTTGGCAGCAGGTCGGGACTTATCCCCCTCTGCGATCGCGCGAAACTTATCTAGGAGTTTGTCGAGGTATTCCTCAACTTTCATATTATCTTTGTTGATAACCTTGCCAAGTTCCGAGTCCGGACTGCTAGCACTGAAGTACATTTTCATCAAAACGACTGTCGCGTATGCGACGCGGACGAAGTTAAAGACGGGAAGGCAGCGAATACTGCGCACATCCAGAGCGAGGAACGTCTCAAAGATCCCATCTATTGCTGTGAGACAAGTCGAAAGCGCGGCGATGTGCGCAGCAGTCAAGCTGTCGCCCAAGCCAGGAATAGGGTCACGAAGTGCTTCTGCATTGAGAGTTGGCACTCGCATATCATCGCCCTTGTCCACATGCAACGCGACCTCATGCATGTAGAGGTTGAGCACGTGCAAGCTAAGGACCAGGGATGCTTGGCATCGTTAGCAAAGTAATGCACACGAGGCTAGGGACCTTACGTTGTTTATCCTCATTCGATATTGAATCGCTATATTTTGCAAGATCCCTTTCGAAACCTCGCAAGGCGTATTGGACTTTTGGCTCAGCGATGTTGATGACCACGCCAGGATCATCCATCGAGAAGTGTATTCCAACTTCCTCAGCTAGGCGATGGGTCCATACGAGGTGGCAGAGGTATTTGTCCGTTGGTGCGGCTTCGGGTGACGATTCGAGGATGTCCATACACTCAGTCATGAAGGACGTCCACCTGACGAGATTGGTACGGTGCAAGGCCATGGAGACGTTAGCTGCCAAAAAGTAAGATGAGAGCCAAGCGCGCCGCGCCTCGATGCTTGTGGGATCAGGGTACGGGGGCCTTTTGAAGGGATAGTTTCGCCAAGCCGAAGGGATGACACGCGATTTAGACATGCCCTTTTTCCTGCCAAGTCCGATGTCGATTGCCATGACAGCTGCCATATGAACGAACTGATAGAACTTAAGCTCCTCGAAGTGTTCCGGGGGATAGTACCATATGACGGATAATTGGAGGAGCTGTACCAACTCCAAGCTCTTTTCGCCACGTATGACAACCCTGTCTGCGATAAGATGCACAAGTTCATTGGCAAGTTGGCGCTGTACCTGGGGCATCTCTGAGGAAGCGGCCGTCATAATGCCTAGGAATAGATATGGCGTAGTCCTGCGCAGTTGGGCGGCAGTCATACTAGCCGGAAACACGACAGCAGGCAAATGGACCGCCATCTCTTTCGTGTACCGCAGAAACAACGCCTCGGCCTGGTCCATGGTGAGAATGCCCCTGTCGATTAGGTCGGCATTGGGCCGCGGCGGCTGTGCCTGCTGCGATGCCGGGGGTTCTTGTGGTTCGGAAGTCGTCTGCGTGTCGTAACTCTTCCGTTTCTGTCCAGCGCCTACGCCTAAGGGAGACGCCAACGATTGACCTTCGACCGGGGGAACATAATGAGAGTGCGGTTCTCGCGAAGGGGGCCGACCCCAATTGCTACTCGGTACATTGCCATAAGAGGAGAGCCCGGTGAAATTGTCCTGGCCATCCGGAGACGGAATCTGCTGTCCATTACCAAGGTGCGGAGCGCCTCCACCTCTTGTGGCTTGCAAGCTTGCAGTGAGAGCATCGATCTTCTTCTCCAATTCTGCGACCCTGCTGTCGGTTTTCTTCTGTCTCTTTCTCGTGGGCTGCGTGACTATACAGTTCCTACCCGCCTTCGCACATCGTTTACACGCACCGTCCGGATTCGCAGGATCAGGTTCACATTTAACTTTCAAGCCGCGGCACGCTTCACAAGCACGTGGGCGCTTCGGGTCGTTGGGGTCTTGGGGCGTTGCGCCCGATGCGGAAAATGCGGAAGTATCGCCGTCGTGAATCGCTACGGATGGAGCTGTTGGCGTCTGGGGGGTAAAGACAGAAGGTGCTGGAGGAGCCCTGCCACCTTCACCTCCTCCAGTTAATGGACCATTTGATGATGTCGATGCATGGTATGGTGAATCTATGGTCTCGGAAGATGCGGCGTGTATTGTGTTGGGAGCTGCTGGCGTTGATGACGACGAGCTTATTTGGGGATGCGGTTGCGGATGTGATGGGTATTGTTGTTGTTGCTGCTGCTGCTGATGCTGCTGCTGCGGCTGCTGCTGTTGTTGTTGTGGTTGGTTATGAGAATTTGGTGCGCTGCCATTGACGACAATTGAGTTATCGTCGCCGGTATCTCTTAAGCGCGGGTCGAGTGAGGAGTCGTCCATCGTCCTTCAGGTGGCTAGCATTACCTAGCTTATACGAGATTAACATGTGTCGGCATCGGCAGCTCTTCGCACCAAGAGGACGGATGACGGTTGTAATAGAACTCCGTCGCACCGATGGAAATGCTCTGAAGGCGCCACGGAGGGCTCGGAGGCTGACAGTTGAGCTGAGCCCCGAGTCCAAGGTTGGCAACTTAGTGGTCGAACTCCTGTGGGTACCTACCTATGTATGTACATTCCTGCCCATGCCTGGCTGTGGTTGTACTTCCATATCATCTACCTTAGTAATAGCCGAGATTCGCCCGCCGTGTCTAGCCCAAGTCCCTTCCTTAACTTAAAACACCTGATCTACAGGAGAATACGCGGCCAGCTAACTGGATAGGTGCTACATAGGTGCTGCATAGGCACGACAGGAACATCCATCCCGTATATACCCAGTATGCACCTCTCAACTGCCAGGTAATGTATTCGAAAGAGTGCCAAAGGAGAAACCCTCATTTAGTTAAAACTTTACGGTAAAACCACGTTAGCTTGCTCAAGAGATCAATGGTTATAAGAACGAGGGCTTCTAAGACTGATTCCGAAGGTTGCAAGAGATACGGAGACATAATCCACCATTAGAATCGTGTTTGTTTCGGTTTGGTCTTTTTCAACTCCGGGTGACCGACCCCTCCGTTGCAAGCTACCAGGCGATGTCTGTCTACCTGAGCTCGAGCTCATCACGAACGACCCGCGCCATATCGACATGTTATCGTACATAGGTACACTGGCCATGCCGGCTGTAAGATGGCTGGAAAGGCAACATATCAAGAACCGCCGGATGCCCCGCACTCTCAGTCCCCTTTTAGAATTCACCGCTGGCACCCGTTGCCGCCATGCATAAAGCTTGTATCCCCCCAATCGAACACACAAAGACTTGTCCATCCTTGACCTGATGCCATCTTCCCATCGGCATTACAATGGGTGAGGTGAAACAATGAACGGGGAATGTTATGTGAAGAATTCGCTTGTACAATCTTTTTGTATCTTCACTCCGCGTCTCCTCGACCAGCAAATACAGCCGGCGAAGCGAGCGAATGGTGCCAAAAAGACGAACCAGGTGAATCGCTCAGTGGAAATCAGTGCTGCGTGGCCCACCACGATACGATGGCGCCACAACCGGCAACTCGCTCTTGTCCGCGTCGAAATGCTGCTAGTTTCTTTGTAATTTGTACAGATTCGTTCAACATATTGTTTCTTCTCGTCAAAATGCATCGTTCAATCCATATAGAAATCGCCTTTGAGAATGCGCTCCTGAAAGTGATCTGGCTTTGGTCTCTCCGGTTGCTTGGGCTTCATGGCAGCGGCTTGTTGGGGTGGTGCTGGCATGTCCGAGACTGACTTGGTACGGTTGTGGTGAGCGTTGCCCCGCGGAGGGGAGCTCGAAGCACTGGCTCCAAATCCATGGCGACTGCCCGCCACGGTGCTTTCAGCCCTTGATCTAAGCTGCTCAGACCAGTTATAGGTGTTGTCTGAGCGAGCAGAAAGTAAGTCAGAAGGTGTTCTTGCAGGTTGTGCGTTGCTTGCCTGATGAGACATGCTAGTCGTCCTTGCAGGAGGCGCGGCACTAGCAGTATATGGGGTACGAGGGCTTCCGCCCGAGGTATGCCTACCGTTCAGGCCCGGGCTGGTGGGACTAGGGCGCATGGTGCGTATAGCTGAAGCTCCGAAGCTAAGGTGACGAGTATAGGGTGTATTTGGCATAGTCTTGGCCGTTTCCTCATCGTCGACCGCATTTTCATCAATCGAGTCTGAAGTTGTGGTGGATACGCTGGCTCGTCGAAGCCCAAATTGGGATGTTGCTGATGGAGGTGAGGTGCCAGAAAGCCCCAAGGTGGTAATAGACAATCGCCGACGGTGGTCTCGAGCAGCGGCCGCAGTAGCCGAGTCCCTAACTTGGCCGCTGCCAGCTGAGGTCGAGTTGTTGCGCTGGAAGAGGCTGGAGAATGCGACAGACGTAACAGACCCTCGGCGATTGGCACTCCCATTCGCTTGGGAGTTGTTGGTGCCGTCACTAGACATGATGGATACGAACGCACTGATCAAAGGTTGCGAGAATGAAATTGTCGAATAGTCAGTCTTAAGTGGTACGGAGGTTGACAAAGGTTGTTCGTTTCCCCCCAAGTTCGTGATGGAGCAGAGTCTCGAGAGGCAGGGGAAAAGGGGTGGTGAAATAGGAATATAAAGAAGTAACCCCCAAGGCGGGACCCGACCAACGACTCTTTGATATGGGACACGTGTAGGTTAATCTATGTAAAATAGGGTATTAGGGAGGCGACCGGGGTTGAAGCGGCGATGGGTCCGGCAAAGAAGAGGTGGTTCGTTTCTTTCTTTCAATCGTGCGATTCACTCCAATATATGCTTGTTCCCTTTGATGATGAAACACAAGCACCGACGGTGTCAGGCTTATCTGATAGAGTCCGGTCTCAATTGCTCCCACCCAGACACGCCCAGACGAAGGGGCAAGTGAGATACGAGTATCAACGACTGTGGAAGCGGGGTAGCCTACCCATTCGAGACTTATAGTTCTTTGATGCCTTTGGGATCCAGAGTTGCTCACTAGTAGTAGCAGAAACAAGAGGATTGGAATGGATTGATGGAGACGATAGGTAGTAAGATAAGATATTGTAAGTCGGTGAGAACTTGGCAAACAAGTTGAAGAGAGGAATGTTCAGAATATGTACGGACGGACAATCAAACTAGGGTGATCTTCAGAAATATCCGCCAGCCCGCTGGTTGATTCGTAGTTCTCCAAAGGTGATTGACTAGGTAGAGCCACCTACCTAGTAGTACATACTGTAGAGTTGATGAGGGTGTGAACCTACCTGGAAGGGGTGCTGGGACGAGATCTTGAGTTTGGCCAATCATATTGGCCCGGGGTAAGTACCTTGTACCTTAGCCAGGAGACGCACGTGCAGGGTCACCATTGCACCAGGAAGTGGCCTCGGAATAAGGAACGATTCCGCGAGGCGTGCCCCATGATCCAATGACAGAGATACCACCCAAAGACGCAATGATCAAGTTAAGCATTTTGCGGCCACTCCCGCCTCGGGCCTTAACAACTCCCCCATTTCAAACTTATTACTTCATATACGGTAGTTAGTACAAGCATACGTCACTTGAAACTTCCGACGTCCCTGGAATGGATCCAGAATGGTCTATTTGCGGGGTAAGGAAGTGGATCTCGCCAGTGCGCCAGTGGAGTTGAGTAACAATAAACTTTAAGTTCGTTCTCTAGTAGATATTTTGCTTCTATTTCCATTTACAGTACTTTTCCCTAACCTTCATTAAAGCAGCTCATTTATATAAAAGACCAGGTTAACACCTCATTATGTCGGACAACCCCTTACAGGTCATGGTCATTCGATATTGCATTTTGCCACACTTGCCCGAAACTGATAAGATGATGTTTATTTCAATGAGGAGGGTCCCGATCTCCGCCACTCCAATGGTCAACACACGGTATTAGTTAAGATCTACGTGTCTTACCTCACCTCTATATGCTTAAATTCCACCGGCTATCAGTATCATTTCCCCCTCCTTAATAAGCATCTAGTCTTTATTCTGACCAATAACAGCCAGTTTCCTGCATAGTTGAATCTTTCACTTTCTTCGGTTGCAGTTCCTCTTCCCCTCCATCGTTAATAGACAGGAGAAAGCCACGCCTCGTAGCTTAGAACCTAAGACAGCTGGACACTGCTCAGCATGACGATACCCTCTTTCCTAGTCTACTTGCCCTTTATCAATGGACGATGGACGGGGAAGCGTGGTGTTAGGGGCATGGCCGGGCCTGCATTAGCAAATCCCATCGTAGGTTTGTACCCCACTCATCCACACCAACTACCGTCTCCCACTTGTTAAGGCGAGTTGATTAACGAGGGCCCACAACTTTGGAGCCGGTGCTATCGACTTGGCATGCTACCCGAGAGAATATCTAACGAATCCAGCGTCCCTGGAATACAGCGTAACCCTACTTGCATGCAGGCTGGGAAGGAATGCCCCATTCTCCGCTCACGGTGACCCGCAACGTTGTCTCATGTAGGCGGGCGGCACGAATGCGATACGTGGCCCATAACCACCTATTTTTTGCAGCTAAACTCTCGGTTGTCTTGGACATGGGGCAGGCAAGACTGATAAGAGCACGGATCTTACTCGTGTCATCGTTTGGGTTCGTGCGATATCTTAGTTGTGGATGAGACGATGCGCTCCAGGCTTAGGCAACCGTTTATCTCACACAGCATGCAACTACCCCCATATGTTATTCAACAAGTATGTCTTCTCCAAGGCGTGCTCATTAGTAGATTGTTCGTTCGACGCTACAGAATATGCGTTAAGCTGCGAACGGTCTTGGGACCATCCACCGCACTCCGCGTATCCAAGTTGGCTCCCCCAGCACAAGTGTTTTGACCCGCTTGAAATTGTCTTCTGGTCGTGCACCACGTACTGAGGAGGGGCTCGCCTGCTGACCTGACGGTCGAACACCACCGCTTCTGGTCCGTTCCCCATCTGACGATGCAACTGCCATTCTGTACACCATCTCCATTCGATTCTCCATGGCCCTTTTCCCAGACCCCGGGGCATAGCTATTCGAGTTTGAACTACCGAGCCCTATACTGGTGGAATTGTAGTTGTGACCCATTTACCCAAGCTAGGAAACCTGTCCACCATTCCACGAGTCACAAAGTTAAGACATCCGAAGGTCCATGAACCTGAGCTTTTGAGTAATGTTTACGAGTACCATGTCCGGATGGGACGGTAGGAGGTCTTCAGCCATGTTGAACAAGGAGATCCATGTCACGAACACGCGAGCTAGCTTTGCTATCATTATCAGCACTGCCCTAAGCCATCTGATTACCGTCTGATGAGTATCAGATCCGGCGGTCCCAGAAGGGTTCGAACAGCATCAGACATGGCCAAGAATCTTGTTGTTGGTGGCACAATGTCTGCTGGCAGGTACTTAGAAGTCAATCGCAGCCTCCAATATCTCTCTGGCATGATGTATAAGCCCGCGTCTTCCTATCACAGGCTCATTCTCGCCTAGGATGATGAAGCATCTTGATCCAATCAAAGCCTCGTACCGAAGCGGGATCACCTTAAGTTCGCCTAGCCCTGAGGATCGGCAGTAGGACCTCTCAATCCCGAGTGAGGGGGCATATATAGGTGCGTCTCGAAAGGTAGCTAAGAATGGTATGATGGAATTGTTGTGGAGGTCGATCTACCACTTCACAACCAAAGGAACAGTCACTCCTTTGTTGAGAGTGAGGTATTGCAGCGATACCGAAGCCCTATCTCTTTTTTTCGTCGCCATCCCCTGATGCATCCTGCTTGGTCCCGGCCGCGATGAGGTCTGTGCTACCTACAGTGTCGGGCGTCTCCGCCTCTAACCTAGTACTCTTCTTTACAAAGTTCTTCATCGTTTCAAGGAGAAGACCAGGAATCATAATAAAGTGGCTCTCAGCCCATAGCATAATGCCATATCAGCCCACATGGCGCCACGAGATGCAGCGTGCATACGAGATGCGGCACGTATCTCGCGGAAGAAACACGGAGACCACTACCCAGCGATTGGCCGAGCAGGGGAACCCGGGCGCTGCTGTCCGGATTCGAGGATGCCAGCACGAGCAGCATTGCATCAGTGGAGACTAGCGTCGTAGTAGAAGGTCGACAGGCACGCCGGAACAGCCGCGGTCGAACAACATAGGTGTCAGCACGAGCGACTTCGCCGGTCTCAGGTAACTACGGTAAGTGTAAGGAAGAGCATGAGTCTGTGGTCTCCTGCCGGCGAGCTCGTGGCTAGGGTAACCTAAAGCCGGGCAAGGCGTGCTGATGCCGTGAACTGAAAGACATGCGGTGGCCTTCCTTCCGGCCCCACTCGTGGACCCTTCGTTTCGCCGTGCGATGTAACCATATCCCTGGCCCGGGGAAGCGCATCCGGAGGGTGGCGGCGACCGGCGATGCTGAGTCTGCTGGAGAAGCCGAAGCGGACGTTGGTGGAGAGACTACAACCTCTTCTCCGTGTCTTAGCTCCTTCTTGGTGATTTGGCCCGCCAGGAGCCCGATCGAGAAATCGTAGCTTTGGAAAGACCGCCCACAAGGAACTCTAATCTTTAGTATCATGAGAGTCGGCCGTAAGACAGATTGATATCATGATTGCTACGTCAGTCTTACTCTGGAATTCAAGGATGCATAGCTGATGCTTGGTTCTGAGTAGCCATCGGTATTGAGGACGAATGAGCATCCACTTAATGCCGGATGGGAACTGCATCGAAAGGACCGAGTCTCGGGGTAGGTTTGGCGATCAAGGACGCCTCATAAATCTTGGCGCCACCTGAGCTTGCCGGACAACATCGATGCCGAAGTCTTTACTTATAGTACCTCGGAACTTCATGCCAGCTTCCCTCACCCCGTTCTCTGGGAAGGACCATGAGCTTCGCCCGTGAGGTTTAGAGACGAGTAGGTATAAGCAAGTTTCATATCTTGCTCCTGGCTTCAGTCGAGCCACAAGAACAGCATCGCCCCAGAGCTTAGTGCATCCCCCAAAGGATTGTATGCAAAGCAACAATAACTTCATTGCATAGAAATAATGGAGTTGGGCTCCTCCCTGCGAATCCAGAGAGGCCACAGCACAGAATAGGACAATACATCAATTCAAGCTTTATTCCCAGCAGAGGCGAGTCACACCAGGACGGATAACAAGACGGATAATGATATATACCATGATACAAGGTCGAACGGATCATGAGGTAAGTTGAAGACGAAATAATACAAATATGGAATAATGACTAACCCCATATCAACCAAAGCAAACCCGTTGTCTAGATTCTGGCTCTAGTATTTTGGAACTCTGCTAAGCCGTTACACTATAACGTGCAGTCACTAATGAGTACTGAATGAGAGAATACGGGTATTTGATACCAACACTGTTAGTACTTCCCCTTTTCCCTAGAACCCCCTTTATCGAAATCAGCCCATGGGACAGCACCGACAAGAAATTCGTAAGACCATACCATTAACAGCTGTATAATATGTGGTGACCCTACCTCTCACTTAATGCTTGAACAGCTATTTTACCATCCATAGGTTCAAACAGGATATACCCATCGTTCTCCTCCATGTCACCGTTCCTGTTCAACAGCCATCCGTCTAGGGAGCGAATGCTAAGTAAAATCCAGAACGTGCCTGGGGCGACCTTAGCATATCTCACAGAAGCCTATTAGACTACGTTTAAGAGGGGTTTAAGTATCGCTTACCCAGACGTGCCCCGTAGCAGGTTAGGTTCGACCTACATAGCCCAGCGTCACCTCCAAAACATCAGACCTTTGCTGTCAACCACGCAGCCACTCGACCCCCTCAACCAGCTCTCAAAGTCCTGCACCTACTCGTCTTTCCTCCAGAGCGCCTTGATATTGACCACGAAGCCGACCCTCTCAAACCAGTTCATGCTCTCCCCGGCATCGTCCACAAGTCGCCTCACATCTCGGCCTAGGGGCGACCAAAGACACGACATGTCATGCCCGACGATCTGCCTGACCATATCCTCGGCTTCCGCGAATTTCAGCTCGTCCCCTTCGACGAGGGCGACGTGCTCCGGGTGGCCTCCGGGCGAGGTCTTACGCCTTTTCGGACGGCGCTGAGCGCAGAAGCGCGAGGGTTCTGGGGATTGGGATTGGCGCGGACTGCCGCTGCGTTGCTTCCGCGAGGGTCTTCGTTGTGGCACTATCATGATTTGTAACTTCTGCATCGTGGCCCTGTGTTGCGTTTGTATGAAAATCCATACGGTGATTCGTATGCGACGCCGCAGCCGTTGCCTGTAATCCATTCGTTGGCGGAGACATTCGGCTTCGCGGAGACATGTCCCAACTTCGGGGACTTTGTGTAGCCACTTGTGCGGAAATTTGGGAGACGTGCTATGGTCGCATCATACGAGCGAACGGTGGGAGCTATAAAATTATGAAGAAGACTAAGCTCAAGGGCGTAAGGAGAACAACATGTCTGCCTCGCCGAAGTTATAGCCTTGAATTTGGTAGTTTGTTAGTAATAGCCTACACCTGTCGATATTGTGAGAACACGTTCTGTTACGCTTTACCAACGGCATGACCACGTCAATCGGGATATCTACCTACCTTAGATAATGGGAGTATCTACATATACTTCAGAGTTGCTAGCGATGACATGCGTGGTATGGATTTAAACATCACTATTTACTACAGAACTCGTAAGCTTCAGTGTTACTTCAAGGAATTACTCGACGTTCCGTCCAGTCAGCTAATTAGTCGACTTGCCATAATGAAGACACAGGGTATCGATCCGAAGACGGCACGGCTACCAAGGTAAGCATGTACCTGAATCGTTGGAATATAGATAGCATACATATATGATATACCAAATCAGATAAACACATATTTCAACGGCTTTTAGAATAAAATAAAACCAGGCTTAAAGTTTCAGCTACTGTAAAACTATATTAATTTTCTTAACCGAACTTTAACCCTATCTCCTTTTAAAAAGACTATGTCAACAGCAACGTCAACCTGCAAGATGACGGGGGTGGACCATCCTGTATCCGTCACATCAACGTGATTATTTTATCATCGGGCCTCCTCCTAGACGCCATCGCAAATTGAGCGCGGATGCATTCTGCCTTGGCTTATGGGCCCCCCCCGCCCGCTCCCCATCGGTTTCGTGGCGGCGGTTACACTGTCCACAGACATCCGTCGCCGGCTTGGATGCAAGCAGGCGAGACAGTGGGTCTGTGTCGAGCAGGCGCACTTAAGACGCTTTACTCCCACCACTGTTAGCATCTAACACGTATTCATCGAGATAGCCGTCCGTATTCGGTATGCCTTGGGGCCATGTCTTCGTGGTGTCTCAAATTTCTCTATGGTAACTATTCAGTAAATATCTTAGATGGCAAACTACCGTTCGTTGTGCTTCCCCTTCATGAACATCTCGAACTCCCAAGCCCTTCACCTACTTCAACTGCTTCTTCTCGGCTTCACCGATAGTCGTTATGCATGTAAGGCGTTATTCATCTCATAAACCTGTCCCGGCATCCCCATTTCCACGGCTTCTCATTCTCTGGTACCTCTTCATGAATTCTGGCGTCGACAGCATACCCACAGCGTAACCCGGTACGAACAACGGACACGGACCAGCTGAGGGGCTTCAAATACACACTATACTGCCCTTAAGTATACCGTGGGCTCGTCCTAACGAGGGTGGAGGTTCTCGGACGTTCCCGGTAAGGGCACATGTTGGAAGTAAAGGCGTTGGGACGAAGCAGACCAGTTTGTGATCATACGCTGATAGCCAGCTAGAATAGATGCCAACGTTCTGCGGGTATCGATTTCCCACTCGCTGGCTCAGGTCGCAGCCGAGCTAGCGAGCCTGATATATTATCGTATCTCTCGAGCAGCCTTGTTGATGTATGATTGTATCACCTGATCACAGAAAGTCAGTGGCTACTGCTTGGGACCGATTGAGTGCAATGGAGGAGCCCGTGGGCTTTGCTCAGGGAAGAATGCACTTGAATCCTGGTGGATTCAGCATTACAATTCTCTTGACATCGGTAGAAGGGAAAGGCATCGATCCAACGTACATCACTATCGCAATGGCTGTGTCGAAGAATCTCGTTCTTCAAATTGATTACCTCCTCCCTCAGACGACCAACATGTGCCGTGAGATATCGGTTCTGCTGTAGTAGCTCTCTCTCGCGGTTCTGGAGCTCGGAAACGCTTTGCTTTGCCTTCTGACGGCACTTGGCTGCAGCCTTTGCGGCACCTCATGTTAGTGGCTAGCTAACAAAGACCGGGCAAGAGTCTAAATGGGTAGCGCGGTCTCCAGACAACACGCGAAGTGGAGCGGGGATTGATCCAAGTAACAGAGAAGACTTGAGATGGCCAGGCCTTACTAACCACTCTATTGCGTTCACGATCCCTGCGGCTCTTCGCTTGCCGTGTCGATGACCACGGTTGGTGACTGCTGCTGATGGATGTGTCGGGTATGTCACCTTTCCGTCGTTTACGTGCCGATGCCGATGAACAATTATGCTGGGGACCTGCTTCTCCGGTCTGGAGAGATGTGTCTGTTTTGCCGCAGTCTGGGTTTTGAGAAGGGTCAAAGGTGTGTTCGAGCGATGAATCGGATTGTTGTCGTTCGATGTAAGAATACTGGCGATCTAGGTAAGTACGCCTCAATGCATGGAGACTTGAAAGGCTCACGTCATCAGAACACCGAGAAGCATCGCTGACTCTTCTTTCTATGATCATACCATCCGCCTCGACTGCCGGGCCTGATAAGTCCCAGAAGCCGCTCTGCGACATAGTCATGGAGCCATTGAGTGAGAGGAGGCTATCCGGGAACATGTTGAGCAGATCGCGCATCGTCGAGTCCCATGGCATCCGCCATTGACCTGGCTCGTTCGATGTGGTTGCCATCTCATTTCGTGGGGAGGTCGAGTCGAACGACGGCCGTGATCCGGTGACTCCACCGAATCGCGAGTGGCGATTGGGTTAGACGTTTTCTGGGCCTCGTTCAATACTCGGAGATTGTGCAATTGCACGACTGTTATATTCTGACGGAATCCAGTTGAACGCCGAGAAAACGCCCGCCAGCAGTGGCGAAATCGACATCGCGGGCGAGGTGGCTTGTCTACAACTGCCGCACGGCATCCTTTGCAAGATTCCACAGGAGAATCGACATACGCCCATTCCTCGCCCTTGATAGGTACGATTTGACGAGTCCGGATGAAGAGGGGTCATCAGACTGTTAGACTAAGAAGGAAGAATCTGATTCGGTGGAAAGCCCGGACGCCATGCCGAACCGGAGAACTCTCTCCTATTGGAAGATCAATGGCTAGGCCCATGCTTGAGAAACCTCAACTAGCAAACTCAAACGTTGGGTTTGTGTGCAGCTCAAACAGGACGCTTACTCGTCACGGTCTCTCGCTAATCTACCCTATCTAAGTAGATATTAGAGGAGACCGACATAAGTCTTTCAAAACCAGGATTCTCGCAGGTTTTATCTGCATGATACATTGCCCTCCATATTTTCTAGGTACTGTCATGTAACCCAGAAGACACCAATTCAGAACACATACTGATGGAATAGCGGAAGATGAAGTTGTGTCTCCTGTCCCAGCATGAGGACATATTAGTTTGCTCGTCTACGAGACAGAGCTGCGAAATTACGCCACAATTACTTCCGCATCCAGGTACGGATTTTATGGATACGGCGATACGCTATCAGGTTCATCCGCTGTCGAGAATCTTTTTTTGCCTCTTTTGCGTTGTATTCACCGCGAAGAAGTTTCTCTGGACCACCAGGATGCCCACGTTTCAGTGGACCCAGCTCCGTACCGTTGAATCTACTGACAATATGATCACTATACGCGTCATCGCCGGGCTGGATCAATTCAAGTCAGTACTGGGTCGCGGTAATGTGTGTAATTGCTTTCCAGTATATATCTGCTCGGTAATAGCGGACTGGACCATTAAATGCTTACAGATACATACAGAGCCCTTACAGTGTGCCTGGAGTCTGAAGCGGACCGCAGTCTCCTAGTATCAAGTATAACACGAAAATCAGATATCTTCCCGTGCCCACATACAGCAGACTGGAATATTCTCACTTCTCGCATGGTGATCTCTCACAATGAAAAGCTACCTATGCGAGGCGAGGAGTATGCTGGTATCTGCGTATGATCAATCATTTCCCTGCGAACCTTCCAACTGGCTATTTCATATGGTTAGTCGTCCTTACCCTTGATTCTCTTTAACGATCCTCCTCGAAATTGGAGATCCTCAAGGGAGCCATTTGTAATATCGACTTCATAGACTATGCTCACATGTGAAAGGAACGCACGTAACTAGGGTTGAAGCGGCTCTTCGAGAAGGC
This sequence comes from Monosporascus sp. GIB2, assembly GCA_004155935.1. Classification (NCBI taxonomy): domain Eukaryota; kingdom Fungi; phylum Ascomycota; class Sordariomycetes; order Xylariales; genus Monosporascus; species Monosporascus sp. GIB2. The sequence continues at coordinate 268,616 of QJNV01000015.1, forward strand.
CAAGCCTCCTAACAACTGCTTGAATAGGCGCCTTGCTTATCATCCTCGACCAGCGCTTAGAGATCGATCTCTTGACATTCCCAAATAGGAGATGACATGCTTTAGACTCACCCGCGGTCCCCATACTCGGCAGACGGAATATATCATGATCGTAGATGTTCTATAAGACGCCATAGGTGGGAACCCGGAAAGCAGAATGATTGGCCTTCACCTAGCCCCTTATCTAGTGTACTACCAGCAAAAGATTTATAACCCCAGGAGTTTGCAACCGCGGCCGTATGGCATATTAGGAGTGCGCCCACGAGGTTCATTCTCCGCCAGCTCGGCCTGTTTCCACAAAATCCTCATAATAGACGAGCCGAAGATCCTATATCAGAAGCCTTAAATCACCGCTAGAAGGTTCCTGACAGGCCTATCGACCCTAGACCTTGCTTCTCAACACACTGAGTTCAGGTAGCATTTAGTACTACAAGAGGGTATTCGAGGGGTCCGTGGGCGCAAACAACTACGAGGAAGATGGTTGATCTGATCTTATGATATGTTAAGGTACTTCTGTGATGGCTTTGCCGGAAACTCCACGAACCCGCCTTGTCTTCATGCAGAGGAGTCACTTAAACCGAGAACATGGGAAAAAATATAATCGTACCGATTAAACAGCTCAGAACTGAGACCGGCTGTTGGCGCCCTATCTATTAACTCATTCGAATACAAAAATATTTATGTCATCAAGGGGGCCGAGGACCCTGCCGGGTCGACCAGTATCAATCAACACAAAGGCTCCAGGTAAGGCCGATACATCCATGACGAATCCGGGGGTAGACCAAGAGTAAAACTGAAAAATAGAAAAGGCACAGTCTTCATATCCGGCCAATCTCGACCGAACAAGTTTAACGCGCCAAGCCTATCCGTGGTGAGAACAAGCGACAGGGGGATGGCACTCCAGTGCGATGAATTATTTATTGCATTACCCGCTACCACCACGAACGCCGTCGTCTCACACAGTCCCAGGAGACGGGCTCAACAACTGGGGCCGAATATCTGACACATCCGAGCTATGACATCACACGCGAGGGGAACCACATGCGAGGGAGCAGGGCAAGCCTGCATCGCTAGCCGCATGCGGGACAACTCGGGTCCTTGAGGCTGACTGGCGGTTCGTTCAAGCCACAGCATATCCCCATCCGTGGGTTCGACCCTGTATAACTCGCTCTAGCGACCTCGCAGGGCGTGCCCGGCGAACGGCGGGGTAGCGGTCTACTGCACCGTTCCGCGCGCTACTATCAACACCTCCCCCGGGCAGCCCGGGATGCCAGACCTGCTGTTCAGGCATCCTAGCAGTACGGGCGAGGATAAGTGTATCAACCGCTCAGCGTAAGATACCACCTGGGTCCTCATGGAAGGAAACGGTCTGGACTATGAATTACAGCAACTTTCAGCCAAGCCGTGTGTAAGGGTAAACGTTGTCTAGGGCCCCAGCTTGCACCCTTGGTTCACACAGCGATGCGATAAGTGAGGATACGGGCGAGATCAAAAAGCATACGACAAGGATAATTGAATGGTTATTGAATATGCCATAAAGCAGCTAATGATAGCCTGGTATCTGTGTCGAAATGTAAATAAGACATGGTATATCATATCGTGAGGTACATAGAAGTCGAAATCGTTGAAACATGATGATGCTGTCCACTACTCCCCCATATCCAAACTGTAGATTACATCTGAACCTCCTCCCTAAGCCGGCTCTTTGAACCCTGACTATTCAAGCCCATCATAAACATGGAACTTTCCCTCTTTTTGGCCCTACCTTGATGAACTTCGTCCTGGGACACCGCGGAGTGATCATTATGGTCCGAGTCATAAGAATAACCGTAATGCAGATGGTCGTATGCGGGTTGCTGCTGCTGCTGCTGCTGTTGTTGTTGCGGCGCCACAGTGTGATCGTAGCCAGATGGAGGTGCTCCAATCCCGGTCTCATAAGGAGGGCGAAGGGAAGCCTGCGACCCGTTGCCGAGTTGATTCATGTACGGGGGCTCGTAGCCGTTTGGCCGAACCAGAGGTGGTGTAGGTGTAGATCGTTGCTGGCTCTGGTCCATCAACCTTTGTTGATGCGGAGACCCTGCTGCCCCAGAAGTTGAGGGGCGACGCGGCTGTGACTCCATTTGGGTTCGCGAGTCTACCTCGGAGACAGGGGATGGTAGTTCGTACTCTCCAGGATCAATGCCAAAAACAGCCTCATAGTTCTGCAGGAGCAATGCGAAGACAGGTGCAGGTATGTTGAGGGTGGGAGAGAAAACGATGCCGACGTTTCTCACTGTCATCTTGTTTATGTCTGCATGGTTGATAATTTTGATCAAGAAGGCAATCAAGTATTTCAGCAGCGTGGCGTTGGCTTGCGGAAGCCGTTCTACAAGCTCTGCCACCGCTGAGAGCTTTTCTTTTCGATTGGGCATTTCGGTGACGGTGACGAACTGCATGTGCAACTCTCTGGTCAGGATCGACGTTGGAAGCTCACGAAGGTAGAGCTTCAGGAGAGAGGCTACGGCATGGATATCGTAATATGTCTCGTCTGTAAGTAGGTTGATGTCGCCTTCTGCGTTGAATCTCTCACGGAGTTGTTTGATGACAATGTTTGAGCCACTAAGGCGGAAAATACCCTCCTCAAAAATCGCATTCTTGAGATCGAGATACTGAATGCACCGGTAGACGACCGCTGGCAGAGGAACACTAACGTCCGTGGGGCTGTTGTATTTGACTGCTTCAGTCAGCGTTGCGCCGAAAACCTGTCTGGTAACGCCTCTTGATTCGTTGAGTGCACTCTGACCACTTCCCCCACCGTACAAAGGTTCGTGATCGTCGGCTGACCCTCGTGTCTTTGGTCCGAAGCCAAAAAAGCTCCGTTTCCGCTGTTTCTTCTCTTCTATTGACGGTCCAGATGACGCGGCAGCCGACTTTCCACCCCACGAAGACGTGTCGGAGATAAGCTGAGGGTCTCTCGGGGCAGAGATGTTGTAGGCAGAGCCACCAGCCCGATCTAGGAGCTCAGGAGAAACTGTTGTCCCTCGATTAGGCGGAGTATTGTCCGGAGGATCTCCCTGTTGGGCGGAATCATAGCTCATACCAATCAAGGCATTATTGTTGCTGCCGTGGGTCTCTTGATGGCGTGCCTGACCGTGCGCCTTCTTCTTAGTGTTCGAACCATTTGCGCGAGTAGCCTTTCCTGATGCTTGACGATCGCTACCAGCGCCAGTAGACGGCTCATCTTCGTTATTTTCCCTATAGTTGATCCACTGAAGCAATGTTTCAACCCATTGATCGCGTTCTCTGTCGCTCTCGGCGCACAGAACGTGTTTGACGTAGCTGCTCGAGTCCTTCTTTTTCGGCTCTAGGATTAAGAAAGCATGGCGATACTCGTTATCCAATTCGTCGCCGTTCGAGTTTTTCGCGGAGGAGCCCTCATTGTGTTGTGATTGCTTCCCGATCTGTGCGCTTTGGAGTTTAATAGTTCCAAGATGCGCACCGCCAGGCGTCTCGTAATACTTCAGATGAGGCCCATCGAGCACAAAGAATCGAGCTTTCCATCCACCAAAATTTTTGCCTCTCTTCGTCAGATAGCCATTCTTGAATGGTCTTCCACCTGGTCCTTTATTCTGTGAGCCAGTTTCGCTAGCCAATTCGGACATAGAGCCATTGTCATCAACATTTGGTGGAAGGGCGTTGCTTGACAGATATTTGCAAAACTCCACCGCACTTGGCAAATCCAATGGGGTATTGAGAAGTCCATTGAGATACTGATCCAGAGCAACTCGGCGAGCATCCAACTTAGCCGGAGAATGACCGCTGAATAAGGACCTATCCGGCGTCTTAGTAGTGAAGGCGGGACACTGTTTCATCCGTTGATCAAGTTTCCCAAAAGAGGCGATGTCCTTCTCCACTCTCCATAGCTCGGTGCTTTCAGATCGGGAAAAGATAGCTAGGGTAAAAACGGGGTCTTCTTCCAGCTGTGTCAGAGAAAGCATGCTGGCTCTGGATGGTTTCATCCGCGAGGAAGCTACCTTGACCTCGATGGATGGAAGGGCATTCGGAGGAAGGAGTAGATCAGGATACTCGTCCGTAACGAAACCTCTGTAGATTTTGGCGCGCTCCGTTGGGCTCTGCCGGCCTGATGGGCTTGGCTGCGCATTCCCGATCCCTTCCTTCGCGCTATCAAGTGATTTATGACTCGTCGTTTTCATCAAGTTCTCGGGTGAAGACGTAGAAAGCGGCGTATTCGGCGGAAGCGGGATCGGTTGTCTAGGGGCTCTGGGCGACAGTGGCGCAGCGGGCATGACCATACCTCGAGGTGATAGCGGAGGAGAATGAACAGACGATGTAAAGGTCATCGGCCGAGGACTGGCAGGTAAGCCCGGGCTTAGAAGTGGCGCCGTGAGTGTCCTCGATTTCGGTTCATCGCCGCTCAGGACGCCGGCTAGTGACGCCGGGACATTTTCGGGCATCAGTGTTTGTTGGCCCTCCGTATTTCTTGGTTTCGCTGGCATTTCACCATGAGGTGGTTCCGGCATAGCGGCTGTGGGTGAGCCTTTGTGACTGCTCTTCTTGCTCTTCTTAGATAGACTGCGAGCCTCCGCCTCTTTCTGCGCTAACACTTCCCGCACTTCGTCGTCCTCTTCGCGAGTCCGTCTTCTACCCCGTTTCTCCAGAATCGGCGCATCGTCCACTCCTAGCAGGGAATCATAATCAGAATCGGAGTCGTGGTCTTCCTCGAGAGGTGCGGGTGGAGCTTTCGCATCGCTCCTTAGTTGTAGAGGAGCAGGCGGCGGCTTTCGAGGTGGCGGTGCTAACGGGGGAGGAAATTTGGGGTTGCCTTGGTCTATTAACGGTGTCGCTTCGATGACAGACACTGCGGGTGCTACTGGCGGGTTGGGAGGCGAACCCCGGGGAGGTTCGCTTGGAAGACTTCGAGAAGGTGGTAAAGAGAAGCTAAATGGGAGACCTCCTGCCATGTCAGACTCCTTTTGTGCCGCCTCGGCAGCACGATCTTCCTCTTCGTGGTCGAAGTGGTCTAAAGCATGTTCGGACGCTTTAGGCATGGAATGCGTGGGGTTTAGAAGTTCACCCACTACCGAAGATGCGTTGATCATCTGATCTGCTGGAGGCGTAATCGGGTACGGTGCCAGAGACACATCAATAGGCGAATGCCTGGCACTGTCCGAATCGGGGTTTGAAGGTGACGGGGGGCCATTTAACACTTCTTCCTTAGCGACGCCGGTCCTAACTTGTGGAACTATGGCTGCCGTGGACTGCGTGGAATCATTCTTCGGAAGAGTATGCTGAGCAGCCATGACCTCTTTAAGCTTCTTCCTATATTTCTCCTTGTCTTTCAGCGCCCGCTCGAGATCCTTGTTCAAGCCCAATATCATTGCTCTTTGCTTGTCGACGAGCCTCCATAGCTGTGAATTCTGCTGGGATTGCGACTGCTTCTCCTTTAACAGGTATTGAATAACAGCTTCAGGGCTGCCAGCTGCCTTGATCAAGTTGGCAATATCCGTAGTCCCCGGCGTACCTTCCGGTGACGCTCTATTTGACGATATTGCAGATATTGCCGAGTCAATGGACGAGGTTCGAGGAGCGCCCTTTCCGAGAACGGGATTAGGGGGAACAGGTGAGCTCTCCATTTTCGAAATAGTCGTGGCACCAAAGCCTACGGGAGGCCTTGCAGTTACGTTCTGATCAAGTACTGTTCCGGAGTCATTCGGAGGGGTAGGCGCCGCCCTCGGCCTATGAGAGATAGTTAGATAGGAACTGTCCATTCGACAAGGGAGCGAAGCAAGCCTGGGAGGATATGGCATCCGCACTGCCCGCAATCCTACGAACCTGATACCATCTGACACTGGCGAAGAGGTAGGAGACACGTCCTCCTCTTGGAAAAAGCTTCGTCCCGCGAGGGGAGCGTTCTCCGCGCTGTCCACCGGCGAGGGAGGATTCCGCACTTCGCCGTCCGAAATACGAGAGATCGTGGTGATTAACGTCGGCGCGCCAGCTGATGAAGCGAATTCCACACGATTTGGGCTTGCGCTCGACGGGGGAGAGACACCGGTACTCGTATGCAACGGACTAGGAGCGGGTTTCCTTAGCGATCTAAGAAGTGGGGTCGGGTTAGAGCTGAGGTCGAATGTATGAGTTCGCAAATCAAGCCCTCTCTATCGAAACATATCCACACATACTCGTCATCCGCCTAGTCTCTTCGGCGACAACTTTGAGTATGCCTAACAGTACTTAGGACAAGTAGCGCTTGGCAGAATGTAGTTGGGCATAAAGAGACAAAGACCAAAGGGTGGCTAGGAGCGTATGTTTACTTGCCTCTTGCCAGAACCAGGGATGTGTAGAGACCGCGGCTTAGTAGAATCAGTGGAGTTTACCACGGCTCTACCGGGTATTGTTGGACTGTCCTCAACAGGGCCGGCTCTCTGTCGCTGCTGTGAATCTGACAGGCTTTCACGATTACATTGGAGAGTGAGGTGTGACATGGTCCACTAGGCACTTGGTGCGAATGAGTCGTGCAGGACGGGCGTCAAAGAGGGACGGTAACCGATTGGCTACGAGAGACCGCCGGGGTCCAAGCTCCTTTCACGCAAGCCCTTCGCCCAGCTCTCTACAGTTTCGAGATGCCTGGATGACCCTGATTGTCGTTGCGTCTACCTAGCCATCTAGCAAAGTTGTGGAATCTGGCCACAGAGGAGCCGGCCTTTCGAGGGGAATGCTAGGCAGGTAGATGGTTGCTTAATGAGTGGGAGAAATCAAAAGGGAAATAAAGTGAAATGCTTCTACAGTATTGTGCGATACGAAGTTACAATGCCTTGGCCGGCGGCTGTAGACTGACACGGTTGAGACAAACGAGACGTCTAGGTATGCGGCGTAATCCGCTTTCAAATCGGGGAGAGCGAGAAGAGTAGTTGGCTGGCTCGGCTTTTGCGAACCACACAGACTAAGAACTCGGAGGGTTATTCTGTATACCTAGTTAGTGTGGGGAGAACTTCTCTCAATTCGAACTTCATATCCGGCCATTAAGGCCAGGATTTCCCAAGGCCAAGGTTGTGAAAGATGGCCTTCATTTGCCGCTGTCTCGGCCTAGCCCAAAGATACGCCATCTTGACCCGCTCATCTCCCTTTAAAAGCTAGGTACGCCCCTGTATTGCGCCATCGACTGCGACATTGACTATCGCTCTAGCCAAGTTTTGTCTTGGGTGGGCGAGTCCACTCCCTGTTAAGGCACATAGTGACGGTTACCGATGAGTAGACGATCCGTGAAGAGGCAAAATACACCCCACTGGAAAATTGCAGCGTCCAATACGTAGGTACCACTGATAGGTGCCACTGATAAGTACATATGTAAGTAATAACAAGTACGACATCCATCTGACTCCTGTAGCTAAAAGGGGCAGCTGGGGGGGTACGAGACCCTAGCTCTGTGGCGTCGATAGCCAAGCCTGCCGTATCTCCTTCCGGCATCTTGCATTTCACGTTGCGGCCAGGGACGAACTCATCACAGAAAGTTCCTGGGGTCAGTCAGACACGTGGAGCGATATAACCGCTTCAACTTACAACACCAAAGGCTCAATCATGCTACCTTTCAAAACAACTTCTTAAAGCCCAGTCAACCCAGACCAAAGCACGCCCTTGATGACTTTTCCTTGTGCGATCGGACAATAGATTCGGGATCTGGAAAGTTGTATGAATCCTTGGGCGACTCATGTATCAGTACTCAAGCCTCGGTGTGTCATTTCGAAAAGTTCAATAACAAGAGCTTTCGACCGTCACGTTTCTGATCATCTGATGTCTCGAGCGAGGGCACTAGCCACAAAGCCCCCGCTTCACCCTCCAGATCTTAGATGCATGGCGTATGGCCTTAATCAAAAAAATTGTACACTAGGGTCCCTGCTCAGTGACTTATGCGGTCCCGTTGAGTGCCCTCGAATCCGAATCGCATGAAGGGTAGATGAAACCTGTTTCTCTCGCTAACCCGGACACGTCGACGAGATGCAGCCCATCTGGCCGTGGGGGATATAAGGGTCTCCTGGATCAGGTATATATGCTCGCTAGGCACATCATTGGGATGGGGGGACTTGGAAGAATGGACGGCAAAACGACTCTACCTATCTACGCACCTTCTGAATTCTGTACAGAGGTATCCTCGAAACCGGAAGAGACGAGCCCACCCTAACCCTAGAAGGCTTTCTTGGCTAAATGGGGCATCCGTATGGAGCTCCCGCATTTAGGATTGGGATCGTTGGCCGCGCTAACTTAAAAGTTTAAGGGCGACTCGCTTCTGCAGGAACGCTTTGTCCATACTCAGTATTTGTAAGTCCACAGGGTGGCATCGAGAACAGGGGCCGGAGAGTGTCCAAGTGTCTCTGATAATACGGACGGAGGGATCCCTACCCAGAGCCACGAACGGATAAGAAAGGCGTCTATCGTACGAAATTGTATTTATCTTAACAGCGCCCAAGCGAAGTGATGAGACTTGTCGAAGCGACAACGCTCGAGGACTGGTCGATGTTGTATATCCGACACATAGCATCGCCCGTGCGAGGGTATGGCACTAACGCCATGCAAAGAGATACCGGATTTCACGACGCATTGTCCAAATTGCTAAAAGTATTCAGTCTATGCCAACAGAGACAATGCTGCCAGCAATTATTTGGACTCGTCGACCGATTGCCTGAAGTACGAGGAGGTTGAATTACAGGAATGGCCCACCCAGATCATCACCCGCATTGATCAAGCCCAGCTCCCGCGATGATAAGGAGTAGACTTGGGAGAAATATGGCAGGTCTACCTTCGGTTTACCTAACACGATTGGTCGCCTCGGTCAAATATTTCAAATTAAATTCCTCCACTGGATCCTTACATCATACCCTGATTCCCACTTATTAAGCAGAAGTGGTTGTCTCATCGGAATTATATTTTTGCAATGAGTGGTCAACGTCCAGACATATTTGAGCGTCGCCTCTTTAAAGGGCGGTGTGACTGAGAGGCTACACCGAATTCGCCACATTCCCTTCTCACGGGCAGAGTCTGGCGAGTCTTCTGCCATAATCAAACGATACAGACTTACGTGCGCTGTCTAACGGCCTGCTCCGAGGGGAAAGAGGGCAGCGTCAGATCCAGTACTGATTGGTCCAACGCTACGCGCCGCATCAGGCTCAGACATTTCGTGAGCAAGGCTTGGCCAGACTTATCCCGCGGTCAAACAACATAGGGGCGGGTTACCGATGTCAATCATGATTTATGGTAAAGCCCATTCGGCCCTGAAATAAAGCGGCGGCCCTCCCTTGCCCCATGCTAGCGGCGTCTGCACGAACCATCCTGAAATACTCCGGATCTGTCTTGGTTTCCTCAACCCGTCTTGGCACCACCGCCCTGCATTTGCTTAGTCTCGACTAGATCCCTCTTCCCAGTCTGTACGTAACTATGGAATTTGACAAGCTTCACCCCATATATTTCGGCTCTAGGAGTTGGAAGGGAACAAAAGGCCTCTTGGAAATGGACCGTTAGAAATAAATTAGACCGGGCCAACTGCCGGTATTAAAAACGTATTGGCCATGCATATGTAGAGAGCTACTCCTCATGCCAGCGGGGCGGTTTGGTTCGGTGAGACATGCTCCATCTCGGGTTGCAGCGGAAACTCATACAAGCCATGTCACACCAAAATTGGCCAGAACCAACGTACATTGTTCTCTATCGCGCTTGCTCTTCGAGAACCGCGGGGCGGGTACAGAGAGTTATTCTCGGTTATACTTGGCACGGGCATACAGAGTCTTTTCAAAGCCGGCTTGCAAGGCGCATATGAATGTGCGTCGGCGGCGGGTGCTAGTCGCCGGCCCTGTATAGCCGGATCACAGATCACCCGAGACGACGCTGCTCTTAGGCTTAAACGAATCCGACGCATCTGCGTGCGTGTGCTCGCTGAGGACCGGGCCGAGAGGGTCGAGGACACAAAGGCCTTCAAGATCTCATGACCCATTTTGTCAAAATCGCGTGTTTTTCGGTTTCGCAGCCGTTTCAGAGGAAAAGGGGCGTGCCCGAACCGAGGCCATCGCGTGCATACCGGCCCCGAAACCCACTAAATTAATTAAAAATGCTTGTCACTTCCCCGCTCAGCGCTCAGATGCAGGAACCATTGTTTACAAGATCCACTGTGGTGATCTACACATTATCTTATCTCCACATGTACGAAGTATAGGAAGAGAGGAAGGGAAAGACATCAGGAGAATTATACTCGGATACCGTTATACCAGTACTACCCAGTATATGGTTTTAATGGTTGAAGGTCTATTCCGTCTTCATTAAAGAATCGAGCCTCATCAGTATATATTACCAAGCTGGTTGGCGCAATGCAGAACTCTACGTAAGTACTTATAGAGGCCACGAGATTACATCACCTTTCTTAAGGAAGACTTTCACCCATTGCCATATTACAGACTTCCCACCTCGATACACTCTACGAACTATTTTCCTTCCTTCTTCTAATTAAAATCGATGATGTCGCGTGTCGCTTCACTTAGAACCATTATCTACCAGCTCAGTGCTTACTTGGGGCCCATGGCAGCCCAGGAGGCTCAGTCCTACAATGATTATTATGAAACCTCTGACATCAAACACTGAAGCATTCGTTTCTGAAAAAAAGAGTATTTGTCTGGTCGTCCTTCAAAGGGTCGTAGCCAGGGATAAGAAATTAGTGATGCCTCCATTTATAAATGGAAAACAGCTGTAGCTGAGTGAAAGCGATACCGGAGGTGGCTGTAGGTAGTCCCATATAGGGGCTGAACTATTGGGGCCAAGACCGAGCTATATGGCCTTTGACTTAGCCAGGTCTGATAAATACAGATTCGAGATCGGAAATACATCACTTTGCTACTGCCGAATCAGTCAATTTAACCTCTCTCTCGAGCGTGAAAACTCGCCGTTCTATGCTTAAAACAAAGTTGATATAGGGTAAGATACTCAGCCCCGTAACAATCAGTGGCCAGTTGACGAACGAAGCAGGACTATGCGTCAGAAAGAAGGAAATGGGCCACTGCTTCCAGCGGGGAGGGGGTGTCTTGAGTGTCTGTCGGATACTATCACGAGTCTACAAATCCTCGCCACCAAGAGCATCACGGAAGTGATACGAGGGAGGGTCTGCCGGGCCAGCGCATGGCCTCCATCAGGTGTAGTTCGCTTTGGAAAGTCTGTCTGACGTTATCACACCAGTACGCAACCATAATTTAGTTGTCATGCTGTGTAGGTCGTCATCGACATCGAGATAAACTAAAAGTCTAATTAAGCTAACAGAATCCCCCCAAAAAGCTCCCATGGCAAAGGACTAGCAGGGTTACGATTATTTGAAAGCTCTAGCTTATCTTCATTTGTGCAACAGTAATGGTCGTGTGGTAGAAATCTGACGCAGAGATGAATGAAGGACAGATGTTCGTCCAACTAGACGTCATCGTACAACGGCCGGATGACTCGAAGCGATATATCAAAAACCCCAGACCCTATACTCGACGTCCTAGGGCTGAATGGTAAGCTGATATCAGCTACATGCCCCCTTCCATTCCAGAACGAGCGACAGCACTAATCGAAACTTGCGCGTTGGCCTTATATGACTATAGTTGCAGGAAGGATTTCCAGCCAATCGGCTCCACGCCTGGTTCAGCTTGAATATCAGCTCCGGGAAATGCGCATACCATTCGTCAGCCGAATGAGACTATCTGAGAAGGGCGGAACTTCATAGGACTCGGATCCGGTTGTGGCTTGGATAGCTGGAATGGAGGCGTAAGCCAAGGAGCAGACAGCTGGCTTTCCGGGGTGTAATACGAGCCGGCCCCAAAAATGTATAAATTGGACACGTTTAGTCCGCGAGACATGACACGACATCCCAAAGACGCAGACAGAATACAAGAATTCCTCTGACAGATTCCACACACCTCTTAACTTCGCCCACTTTGTACCACGATGAGATCCATCACTGCCCTCGTCCTCGCGCTCGCGGCGACATCCTACGCCCGCCGCACTCCTATGCGTGGCCACCGGCACAAGCCGGAGAACACTTACGCCAGCTGCGGAGAGTTCACGCCGTACCCGTCCAAGTGTCCTAAAGGCTTCCAATGCATCCGGGACCCCCGCTTAAGCGGCGAGCCCACTGACCAGCCCGGCATCTGCGTGCCCGACAATTGGACCTCCTGTGGCGGCTTTATTGGTCTCGAATGTCTCCCTGGCACGGGGCCTTCCCAGTGTTACGACTGGCCAAACGACGACTGCGATCCCGAAAATGGAGGCGCCGATTGCATCGGTATCTGCCTCTACCCACTTAAGTAGGGGCGCAAGATTGTACGGGGGCATATGGGCCGACATGGATATGACCCTGGCAGGGGAGGGGGAAAGGGGGGGTTGTAGCTCAGGCACAATATTGTATCGAACTCCAATATGAATTTGCAACATGGGACGATGGGTTGGTCTTTTGTTTGATTTCATGGTGTCAAGGCTTGTGGACACTCCTTTGATAATTTGAAATACGATTCCCCTTCATAGTCAGCTGTTTAGTTTAACCCTTCTATATGAAGAAAAGCCAAAATTCAAGGAGTTATCAGGTCTCAAACCGTACTCTAGGAATTGTTCCGGGCCTCAGACCTATTCAGAAGGGCTGGAAAACCTGCTTTGGCAATTAAAGAGAGAAGGTAGATGTCTGTCACTGAGTGTAAATACATAATCTAGTTATAAGATTTCGTAACCCGCCGTCCTTGTTTCGCCACTTCAAAAGGGCCGCAGAGGGCTTTCCACCTTAACTGAAGTCCTCCTCCATTACATAAATGTCATACAAGAGTTGTGGTTTTGGTTTCAATGCTTTAATGAAAGATTGTGCCGAAGAGGCATGTGCAGAAAATCTGTATATGAGATGATTGCAACTATACGTGTGGAAATATGATGCTGCATCAGCTTGACTGTCATTCCCTACAGCACTACCATTGAGTGTACCAAACATTGCTTAAGATAAATTAATGCAAGTCAATATTGGGTGAGTATCCTAACGTTAAAGGCAATCTCCTCCGGCGTCTGGGCTTAAAGGTCCAGCCAAGACCCTTACGCCAGTCCCGACAGTGATCCATCAATAAGGCTGTAATACGATTGTTACTGTTGTTGAATTTATTCTCTTGGGGGCTCTCCGTATGAGGAATGCCATAGGGGGTAGCTTACCGAGCAAAGGAGTATGGATTTATAGGTCTGGGAACATATTTGTTCGGGAATGGTCAGCCAGATCTGTTTATTGGTGCTAGTTAACCTCATGGTGATAAGAGATATGGTTATATCATGACGAATAATACCGGACAGTTCTGTACCACTTTTCTAATCCCCACGGGCCATCAAGGACGTTAATCCACTGGGTGAATTATCGTTCTTCTCGAGTTAGTCATCTTACTTTATCCTGTTACATAAGTATAGCACTTGTGGGAGCATTCATGCTCTGGGTCTAGGTAGGCTGCGATCCTGCCGGGGTTTCTTAACTCCCAGATCAGGTACACTGCGTACAGAATCCAGACAGTAACCAGTACTTGCCATACACCGCCGATGGTGAATTGTGTAGTAACAGCGGACTCCATGATGCTCTCGTGGTTTGTTAATGTCGAAGGACATATTGAGATGGCGTGCTGATATCGGATGATGGCTGCGTCGACGTCGTATGCGAAGCTCCCAGGTCTATCTCTGAGGAACCAGGAAGCCTTAAATATGCTAGGTGCTAGATTACTACTGAAATATGCGCCCGCTAGTTATGATGACATCAGATTCCCACCCGTTCGCTTGTGACAACAACGTTGGGGGAGAGTCTTGGGGACAAAGCACCGGGCAACATTTTCATCAAGACAAGGTCACGAAGGAACGCCTGTTAGATGCTGATGGTCTGGCTTAATCCCCTAGCTTGACTGTCTTTATCCTTGCAGCGTTAATAATAGGGTGCTATATCCTTGCCTTGGGTAAGGAGGGGAGTCCTCGAAAGGTATGGTCTAATCGAAATAGTAGCTCTCCTATAATTAAAGAAGGGAATGTAGGCATTTGGGTAAGTCACGAGGTACTCTAGCTTAACCGGCAACTTACTATTAATTGAAACCTCTGGACAAGAGCAACGAATCCTCATAACCTTGCCTCCATTCCCGATCGTTCCACTCCTAGTAGCTTCCAAAGTCTGTCCAAGCCATAGGCCATTTATGACATATCTGGAAATCTTGAACGTTGTTCGCAACACCACTGTAACAAATCAGGCGGCCACAGATAAAAATGCAGAACAATTCGCTACAGTGCAAGTAGTTTGCGTGTTGGCAAAATTTGGCATATTAGACTAGGTTTCAGAATAGTGCCCTTAACACTTCATAACGTTCTTGCAAACATATCTGGTATGTTAGCTGATAAAAGCAAGCTTATGACAATTCTCTTGGTTTACTTGCCCCTATTCAGTGTCCGAGACCATCTCTTTAAGCATCTCATGACCCGTCCAAGGGGCTGATTTTGTCCTCGTCCTCACCCTCCATCAAGCGATGTCGGCTCAACGGATCAGAGGGAGATACTTATCAAAGGAAGAAAAGTTAGGAACAGAGACCAGACGCAAACTTGTTACAGTCGATATTCTAATCTCAATTGTTCGTGGAACATCGAACACTTCCACTTTATGATTACCTGTGTAAGAGCGCTCATTGTGGGGCCAGGGTGGAAACGCGTTCACTTTACGTAGCACAGCACCACTGCCAAGGATGAACTTGCAATCCTAGCTCCCCTCTTCCGCGTGGTGGGGTCTTTCCGGGAGGTCACATCTTCCAGCTTGTATTAGATCGTCAGAATATACCAACCGGGACCTCGCTCCCCATTCCTACCATGGCCGGGCCAACATCAGTTTCGACGGCCAATGAGACCATTTTTGGTGATCATGTCTATGTGTTTGATCCAAGCATGCCGATGGCTGATATTCAGGCCAAGGCGACCTCCATATTCCAGCAGATGGAGGCAAACCAGTTCGGCACGGAGCGCTACGCATTGCTATTCAAGCCTGGCACCTACAATGTGCTCTTCGATGTGGGCTTTTACACCCAAGTAGCAGGATTAGGGCAGAGCCCAGACGACGTGCTCATCGAAGGGGGAGTGAATGTGCCTGCATACTGGATGCCGAATCGCAATGCCACATGCAATTTCTGGCGCTCTTATGAGAACTTTGCCATCAACGCATCAGAAGCTACCAATAACACTACGACGATAGCCGTGTCGCAGGCTGCGCCTCTGCGTCGCATGCACATCAAGAGTTCAGGCGGCCTCTGGCTGTTTCAAGTTGATCCGGCCACTGGAGCCGGAGGCTGGGCTTCAGGAGGATTCATGGCCGACTCGGTAGTTGACCACCAGGTGCTTCCCGGCTCGCAGCAGCAGTGGCTATCCCGCAACAATCAGTACGGCAGCTGGGCTAATGCTGTGTGGAATATGGTATTCGTGGGGGATTCTACCCCACCCAGCCAGGAGGAGTTTCCGATCAAGCCTTACACTACTGTGGAGCGAACACCAGTCTGCCGCGAAAAGCCTTACCTCTACATCACCAATCAAGGTCAGTACCAGATGTTCTTGCCGGCCCTACAGAGAGAGAGCCGAGGACCTAGCTGGGTCAACGGGGCCTGTACTCCTGGAAAGTCTGTCCCGATCGAACATTTCTACATCGCGCATCCGTCCAGAGATAATGCCGCGTCTATTAACTCGGCGCTGGACTCCGGAAAGCACGTTATTTTCACACCGGGCATATATAAGCTTGACGAAGCGTTGCGTGTCAGCAAGCCTGGTACAATCATTCTCGGCTTGGGGCAGCCTTCAATTATACCCGTTTGCGGCAATGCTGCTATATGCATCGCTGATGTAGACGGCGTGACGATCGCGAGCCTCATTATCGACGCGGGCGAAACCAACTCTCCTTCGCTCGTTGAGGTCGGGCCTCGGGGCAGTTCTGCGAGCCACTCGTCCAACCCAACATTTCTCTGTGATTTGACGGTGCGCACGGCGGGTCCGAGACTGGGTCGGAACGACGTAGGCATAACTATCAATAGTAATGACGTGATCGGGGACCAGTTATGGTTATGGCGCGCCGACCATGGACAAGGCGCTTCTTGGGAGGGCAACCGTACTAAGAATGGCATTGTGGTCAATGGAAACAATGTGACGATCTATGGCTTGTTCAACGAGCACCATCAGCAGTATCAGACGCGCTGGAACGGTAACGGTGGCCGTGTCTATTTCTACCAATCTGAGATCCCCTACGATCCGCCGG
Organism: Monosporascus sp. GIB2; assembly: GCA_004155935.1. NCBI lineage: Eukaryota > Fungi > Ascomycota > Sordariomycetes > Xylariales > Monosporascus > Monosporascus sp. GIB2. The sequence continues at coordinate 284,943 of QJNV01000015.1, forward strand.
AACAAAAGTCGTGGATGAACGGCTCTACCAATGGTTACGCCTCATACAAGGTTGACGCGAGGGTAACAAGCCACGAAGCCTGGGGAATAGGCATCTACTCCTATTTCAGAGACTCCCCCACAAAGCTGGAGAATGCCATTGAGGTACCGGAAGTCGAGGGTGTCAAGCTGCATCACCTCACCACAGTTTGGCTGTCGGGAGTAAGCGGTAGCGAGATTACGCATATCGTCAACGGTGTCGGCGACCGCGTCTATGCGAATAGCCCAGAGTCAGCAATGCGCCAGACCATAAACGAGTTTCCCAACAAGTGAGGTTCGACCGGCCGATGAATAGCTAAATAAGTTTGGCTCGCATAAGACCCTTTTCCTTTACTAGTAATGTTCCAATTGCCGAGAACAGGCCGAGCCTCCAATGCAGTGTAATATCTATCTTTGCGCACCTTGGTCTTTATCCACAGCGGGCTTGGCAACCATGGATCATGTAAGTATGACCTTCCAAGGCTCTACTGGTGTTTAGGTAAGATTTTTGCCTCGACATCTTTCAATGAGTGAATACCTAGGTAGGCATTAGAGGTGTAACATCGGCACAAAGGAACCAAACTCAGAATGTAACTGGGCTCTCGTCTTGAGACGTATTTGGTAGCATGGTGATGTGATGTCGCCTCAAGCTTAGAATGTAGGAGTTGACCATTTGAACAGCCCAGAAAATATGTAAATACTGAGTAAGTGAAGTTACCTAAGTAGGGAGGTATGTATACGAGTAACGGGGAGTTTCTCGCCGCCTTCCTTTTTCAGTTTTAATTGAGGGGCAGAACGAACGCGTCCTCAAGACGCGTCCAAAATTCGCTGACGTCCCTTATCTCAAGGCAGCTTGACCGAGGGCGGTCGACCTTTCAACGGGTTGTTAACTCCACGCCAACACCCTCTTACCTTGCTCTCGAGAATATCTGACAGAATCACTACTTTAAGATGGCTAGCTTCTTCGATTTGAAGGCGCGCAAAGCTGCGGCCGCAAACAGTGCCGCAGGTCCTAAACCAGATGATTCTAAGCAGAACGCTAGAAAACAGCCTTGGGTTGAGAAATAGTATGCCAGCTGGCCCCAGATAGCTTACGAATTGAACTGGAACTAACAACTTGTCACAAGCCGACCAAAGACACTCAGTGATGTGACGGCACAAGATCACACGGTCAACGTCCTGCAGCGGACTCTGCAGGCTTCGAACGTAACCTCTCCTGATGCTCCTTCGGTGGTTCAATGCAGCAGCTGACATTTCCTAATATAGTTACCGCACATGCTCTTCTATGGCCCGCCCGGAACAGGGAAGACCTCGACCATTCTCGCACTCGCGAAGGAGCTCTACGGCCCGGAAATGATGAAGTCGCGCGTGCTCGAGCTGAACGCTTCGGACGAACGCGGCATCTCTATTGTGCGGGAGAAGGTGAAAGACTTCGCGCGTATGCAGCTCACGAATCCGCCCGCCGGCTACAGGACCCGCTACCCCTGCCCTCCCTTCAAGATAATCGTCCTCGACGAGGCCGATAGCATGACCCAGGACGCCCAGAGCGCCCTCCGACGCACGATGGAGACGTACAGCAAGATCACCCGATTCTGCCTCATTTGTAACTACGTCACGCGCATAATCGACCCGCTGGCCAGCCGCTGCAGCAAGTTCAGGTTCAAGAGCTTGGACCAGGGTAACGCTAAGAAGCGACTTGAAGAGATCGCTGACAAGGAGGGCGTCGCGATGGAGCCTGGTGCGGTGGATGCCCTCATTAAGTGCAGCGAGGGTGATCTGAGAAAGGCCATCACCTTTCTGCAGAGCGCCGCAAGGCTGGTGGGAGCCACCGAGAAAGGCGACGAGGATGATGCGGATAAGATGGAGGTTGATGATGCAAGACTGGTCACGGTCAAGATTATCGAGGAGATCGCGGGTGTTATACCAGACCGGACGATAGAAAGCTTGCAGAAAGCGATGCAGCCCAGATCGGCTGGTGCGACCTATCAGGCGATCGCGAAAGTTGTAGAAGAGATGGTTGCGGATGGTTGGAGTGCCACTCAAGTCGTCTCGCAGGTAAGCTCCTCTCTTTTACCCACTGTGATGTTCGTAGCAAACTGACGGTTCTTTACTAGTTATATCAAGCCGTCATCCAAGACGAGACGGTTCCAGATCTAGCGAAGAACAAGATCACACTAGTCTTCTCGGAAGTCGACAAAAGGTTGGTGGACGGCGCTGATGAACATCTATCCATCCTGGACCTAACCTTGCGGATATCAAACATCCTAGCAGGGAAAGGCTGAGTGTGCTAGATCCGGAAATTTGCATAGCAAGGCGTAAGGCTGGATTTGGCGTTGGGACGGCAAAAATGGTCATTGGTGAGCTATGTAGTTTGCACATGCACATGAGGGCTGCCGAATATCGGCAGACATGACCTGGTGCTCCACCTATGGACCAATTGAACTCCTAATTCGTAAACACTGTAAACCTTCACTCATTGATCAAACCGAGCTTGCCGTCAAGTTTAGCGTAGATGCTCTTCTGACTCTTCCCGGTGATCTTCCTGGCCGATGCACCGCGTTTCTCGTCCCCGGCGGCGCCGCCTGATGCATCCTGCCCTCCTGAATCGTCTTCCTCGTCTCCCTCGGTCTCCTTGTTCAGGAGTTTGCGAGCCTCGTCCAGCGCACCCATGGCCTCGTCGACGGCCATCTGGCCCTCCTCGACCTTCTCGGCCACCGTCTCCAGCGTAGCGAGCTTGGCAGCGTCGGCCGCGAGGAGCCACGGCTCCAGCAGGCTGGTGACGCTGCTGGGCTCCTTCGCCGCCGCCGCCCCTGCCGCCCTGGTGGCCTCGCCGAAGTCCGCGTCGCGCTTCCCGGTAGAGGCGGCGCTCGGGAATTTGGCGAGGAGCTGGCTCTCCTCCCTCAGGTGGCCGAGCATCTCCTGCGTCTCCTGCTGGTGCTTCGCGAGCGTGGCGTTGATGTGCGACTTCTCGTGCACCAGGCCCTTCTGATCGCGCGCGATGGCCTGCAGCTTTTCGATGTACGGCGTGATGAGCGACGCGGTAGCGATACCGGTGGAGGCAGCGCGGGCGGGTGGTGCTCCCTCTTTCTCCGCCGGTTCAACCTTCTCCCTCTCCTGCTGCTGCTCCTTGAGGATGCGCGACCACTCCTGCGTCATCTTCTCGTGGTAGGCGATCAGGCCCAGAATCTCCTTCCGCAGCTCGATGTGGCGGTCGTATTCCCTCTGGATTTCGGCCAGCCGCGCCTCGTGGTCGTACTCCTCGCGCCCTGCCTTCCGCGGCTGCTCGGGCGAGCTGACGGGGTCCGACTCGTCTTCGCCGTCGCCCGCCTTGCTCAGGTGCGTCTCGATCCACTGGATCAGGGCGTCCTTGACCGCGTTGAGCGCTTGCACCTGGATCTCTGGAGGCACCGTGGCGGGATCGACGGGGTTTCTGGCGCGCGCCGCCTCGTACTTCCGCTTCTCCTGCTGCACGAGTATCTGCTGGCGCAGCCTCTCCTTCTTGAGGCGCTGGTACAGCTCCTGGATCTTGCTCTGGGACGCGCCCTTGTCGAACGTAAAGCTGGCCATGAGCTCCGGGGGCATCTCGGGCAGGGGGTCGCAGTCGCGGAACATGACGGCTGGGTCCAGGAAGTCCGGGGCTGCCGCCGGTTGCTGGCGCAGCTGCTCGATGTGCTTGATCGCCACCTTGTACCGGTCGATCTTCTCCCGCAGCCCGGCCTTCCTGAGCTGGAGTCGGAGGATCCTCTCCTCGAGCTCCTTGTCCTCCGCCCGCTCCGCCGCCGGCATGGAAGACGCGGCTGCCCTGTGCTCCTCCTGCAACTTCGAGAACTCGGCCTGCAGCTCCACGTTCTTCTGCACCGCGCCGACGAACTCCCTCTGGGCCGGCGTCAGGTCCTCGGAAGGCGTGATGACGGTGTCCGCGTCGACGAGCGTCAGGGGGTTGCCGAGCCGCTCTTTGCCGAGGCTCTTGGCGAGCCTGTGAGCCATCTGGCGGCGTAGCGCATCGACTTCTTCAGCGGGACGGATCTGATGCTTAAGGCAAAATAAGGCGCGTTCGCGCAGGGTTTTGTCCTCATCGTCCATGGCTGATGAGGTTGAGAATGTGTAGTTTGATGCGTGATGATGTGATATTGGATGGTGTTGTGCCTATGGCCCAAGCTTGGGTACCTCCAGCTGAGCAAGATAAACGGTGAAAAGACAGGCTTCCGAAGAACGAACTTAGAGCCCAATATTCCTCCACTTTGTGATGTATCTCACGTATAACTTGATGCAGATTCTGTGCATGCATAGGCGTTGGGTTATATCGAATCGATGATAAAGTGGCCCAACAACGCCGTTGTAAATAAATCTATAATGCTCATGGGAGTAGCAGGTACATCGTACGTTCCTGGCAGCGGTGTGGATGTTATTGTGCTAGGGCTTATATGCACTCGGAAATTATCCTTTACTAAGGAACTTCTGTGAAAGATTCCGATGTGGTTAAGGACTCCTATATAGATTTCGTCCCCTTTGGTGATTCTGTCTGCCTGTTCTACGACGACAACCTGATGCTGCTTTGAGATGCCGAGTTGATCGTACTCAAACTTAAGTGGAGATTCGCTGTGGGGTACTTGTACTGTACTTCGACCTCCGTGCTAAGCTAGTAGTTGCAAAGGGTACCTTATCAAGCCTTATCGAGGTTAGTGCTATGATAGCTCACTACCTAACGTTAGTCACCAGCGCTTGGTCGCTCCAATTCCTCCTGTGGCTGGTGCTAATCAACTGTACTTGAATTTTTCCCTTTTGCCATTATCAACACTCAAGATCAAGCTGGTGGCGGGGGAGTTCACCACGCGATACCATAACTGCGCGCTATCCTGCCCATCGATAGATTCCCCGAGTACCTAATACTTAATTCTAGTTCCGATATCCGAGTTAGCCGTGGCCATTCGAGAGTCCGTATTTAGCAACTAGAAGACCAGGCGTCACAGCTGTGCCACCGGTTTCGTGGATAATCGTGGTCCTCCGACGAAAACATCGGCTTGGACACTCCCACCCATCACTACCGAATCCCAGATAACGAGGAAAAGTCACTTCGAAGATGGGGGACAATCACTACCGCGATGTGTCGCAGTACAAGTACTCGGCCATGTCCAACCTGGTCCTCCAGGCGGACCGTCGCTTCGTGACGCGCCGAGCTGACGAGGCCACTGGCGACCCCGAGTCCCTTGCCGGCCGTTTGAGAATCTCGGATATGGGTTCTCGGGTTGCCCGTGACACGGCACCTAAACCAAAGAAGACGGGAATGCCCGACGTCGAGAGAGGCGGTTTGCAAGAAGGCCAGGACATACTAGCCCGTGAGCAGCAGAAACGGAAAGGCGGCCCAACACAGACTAGGGAAACGGGCATTCTGGGTCAAACAGACTTATTAGTAGAGGACCTAAGATATCGCCCGCGAACGCCAGCGACGCGAGCGACGTACGACCTCATTCTACATATAGTTGCGAACAACCTCGGTGATGTGCCCCAAGAGGTTGTTCTGAGTGCGGCGGATGCCGTGCTAGAGTACCTCAAGGACGAGGACATGAAGGATTTCGACAAGAAGAAAGAGGTCGATGATCTTTTAGGCACTACTCTGGACCCAAAGGAATTCAATAATCTGGTTAATCTTGGAAAGAAGATTACGGACTACGATGCCCAGGATGATGACGAGGAGATGAACACTGGGACCAAAGCGGGCGAAGACGATGCCGAAATTGACGATCGCCAGGGTGTCGCCGTCGTCTTCGATGAGGACGATGAGGATGGAGAGGCGCCCATCATGAATGAGGTTCGCGACGAGTCTACTGACGACGAGGCTGGGCCTGAAGACGACGAGGGAGATCTCGTCGGGGTCTCTGAGCGCGCGACAGCTGGTGGTGCTGCCGAGGATCGAACTGAACAGGCTGTATCGTCCGATGCAGACGAGATGGTAATCGATTCTGGGTTGGCGGACAAGCAAAAAGGAATGTCTAAAGGGAACAACTACATCCCGGCACGCGAAATCGATGCGTATTGGCTACAAAGAGAGATAGGGAAGCTGTATCCCGATGCCCATATTCAACATGATAAAACAGCGCAGGCGCTACACATACTTTCCGGAGAACCCGACGAAGAGGGCGGCGAAGAGAAACAACTTCGAGATATCGAGAACGACTTGATGGAGCTGTTCGATTATGAGCACCACGAGGTTGTCCAGAAGCTTATTGAGAACCGGGAAAAGGTCGTCTGGCTCACACGGCTCGCTAGAGCAGACAATGACGAGGATAGAGGCGTCATCGAGCGTGAAATGGCATCGGAAGGAGTAAGGTGGATTCTCGACGAGCTCCGCGGGAAGAAGACGCAAGATGGCGCCAAGAAGCTGGAGATTAAGATGGACATCGACGTGCCGGCATCGTTCACCCAGGCTCCAAAGGCAGAGCGAGGTGGGGGCCAACTCGTCGGAGGTCTTCAACCCCGGAAGTTTATCAACCTAGACAACCTTGTCTTCGACCAGGGCAACCATCTCATGACCAACCCCAAAGTACGTCTGCCCGAAGGCTCAACAAAGCGGACATTTAAGGGATATGAAGAAATCCACGTTCCAGCTCCCAAGAAGCGTAACGAGCCTGGCGATGTCCTCATTCCCATTACAGACATGCCTGAATGGGCGCGCGTGCCGTTCAGTTCCGCGAAATCCCTGAACAAGATACAGTCGAAATGTTTCCCGTCGGCCTTCGAAGACGATGGCAATATGCTTATCTGCGCGCCAACGGGCAGTGGCAAGACCAACGTCGCCATGCTAACTATACTGCGAGAGCTTGGAAAATATCGAAATTCCCAAACGGGAGACATAGACCTAGATGCCTTCAAGATTGTGTACATTGCTCCCTTAAAGGCCCTGGTACAAGAACAGGTCGGGAACTTCGGGGCAAGGCTGAAACCATACGGCATTACCGTGTCCGAGCTAACTGGTGATCGCCAGCTCACCAAGCAACAAATCACCGAGACCCAGATCATCGTCACAACGCCTGAGAAATGGGACGTCATCACGAGAAAATCTACTGACCTCACCTACACTAACCTGGTACGCCTCATCATCATTGACGAGATCCACCTGCTGCACGATGATCGTGGACCGGTCATCGAGAGTATCGTTAGCAGGACAATTCGTAAGACGGAGCAGACTGGTGATCCAGTGCGGCTCATCGGACTGTCAGCTACGCTGCCCAACTACAGGGATGTAGCCAGCTTCTTGCGCGTCGACCCTCAAAAAGGTCTCTTCCACTTCGACGGCTCCTACCGTCCCTGTCCTCTCAGGCAAGAGTTCATAGGTGTCACCGACAAGAAAGCCATCAAGCAACTGAAAACGATGAACGACATAACCTACAATAAGGTCATCGAGCATGTTGGAAGCCATCGCAACCAGATGCTCATCTTCGTACATTCCCGCAAGGAGACCGCGAAGACGGCGAGATATATTCGGGACAAGGCACTTGAGATGGAGACCATCAATCAGATTCTGAAGCACGACTCCGGCTCCCGGGAGGCTCTGAACGAAGCCGCCAGCCAAGCAACCGATACTGAGCTGAAGGACCTTCTCCCATATGGATTCGGTATCCACCACGCTGGCATGAGCCGCATCGATCGAGCCGATGTTGAAGACTTATTCGCAAACGGCCTTATTCAGGTCCTGGTCTGCACAGCTACTCTAGCCTGGGGTGTTAACTTGCCCGCGCACACCGTTGTCATCAAAGGGACTCAAGTGTATTCCCCTGAAAAGGGCAGCTGGGTCGAGTTGAGTCCCCAAGACGTCCTACAGATGCTTGGCCGTGCCGGACGACCTCAGTACGATACGTACGGCGAGGGCATCATCATCACTAGTCAGGGTGAGATGCAGTACTACCTCTCGTTGCTCAATCAACAATTACCGATCGAAAGTCAATTTGTCAGTAGACTGGTGGATAATCTGAACGCTGAAATCGTTCTTGGAAACGTTCGCAGTCGGGACGAGGGAGTGGAATGGCTTGGGTATACTTACCTTTTCGTTCGGATGCTTCGTTCGCCTGGTCTCTACAGCGTCGGTGCCGACTACGAAGATGATGAAGCCCTTGAACAGAAACGGGTAGACCTCGTACATAGTGCGGCAACAGTGCTGAAGAAGTCCAACCTCATTACCTACGACGAGAAGACGGGTAAGGTCAAGGCAACGGAGCTTGGAAGGATAGCATCACACTACTACATCACATACGGGTCGATGGATACCTACAACAAACTAATCCAACCCTCTATTACGACAATCGAACTTTTCCGAGTATTCGCGCTCAGCGCGGAGTTCAAGTACATCCCCGTCAGGCAGGATGAAAAGCTGGAACTAGCGAAACTACTGGGCCGAGTGCCAATTCCTGTCAAAGAAAGCATTGAGGAGCCACATGCCAAAATCAATGTCCTGTTACAAGCCTATATCTCCCGCCTTAAGCTTGAGGGTCTTGCTCTCATGGCTGATATGGTCTACGTCACGCAATCTGCGGGCCGTATTCTTCGGGCTATTTTCGAGATCACCCTTCAGAAGGGTTGGGCCAGCGTTTGCAAGACGGCACTGGACCTATGCAAGATGGCAGAGAAAAGGATGTGGCCAACAATGACGCCGCTGCGGCAGTTCCCTCGGTGTTCCCGGGACATAATTGGCAAGGCCGAGAGGATCGATGTGCCGTGGAGTAGCTACTTTGACCTGGACCCTCCGCGCATGGGCGAGTTACTGGGACTCCCTAAAGCTGGTAGGACAGTTTGTGATCTGGTGGCTAAATTCCCACGTATTGAGGTTCAGGCGCAGGCACAGCCAATGACGCGGTCCATGCTCCGGGTCGAGTTAACCATCACGCCCAACTTCCAGTGGGATGATGAAGTTCATGGCTCTGCCGAAAATTTCTGGATCATGGTCGAGGATTGCGACGGTGAGGATATTCTCTTCTACGACCAGTTCCTTTTGCGCAAGGACTATGCTGTTTCAGAATCCAACGAGCACGTGGTCGACTTCACGGTTCCTATTACAGATCCTATGCCGCCTAACTATTTCATCTCTGTCATCTCTGATCGGTGGATGCACTCGGAAACAAGGTTGCCTATCTCATTCCAGAAGCTAATACTTCCCGAGAAATTCCCTCCTCATACCCAACTACTCGACTTACAGCCCCTGTCCGTTTCTGCCCTCAAGTCGAAGGACTACTCCAGCCTGTACGACGGCTGGACGTACTTCAACAAGGTTCAGACTCAGACCTTCAATTCACTCTACTCGACTGACGACAATGTCTTCGTTGGAGCTCCCACCGGCAGTGGAAAGACGGTGTGCGCCGAGTTTGCGTTATTACGTCACTGGTCTAAACCAGAGATTGGCCGTGCCGTCTACATTGCTCCATTCCAGGAACTTGTCGACATCAGGTATCAGGATTGGCAGAAGCGTCTCAGTCACCTGCGTGGCGGTAAGGAGGTAGTCAAGCTGACCGGTGAGACCGCTACCGACCTCAAGTTGCTTGAGAAAGGAGACCTCATTCTAGCCACTCCCGCGCAATGGGATGTGCTCTCCAGGCAATGGCAAAGACGCAAAAATATCCTCACAGTTGAGGTGTTCATCGCGGATGACCTTCACCTGCTCGGTGGCCAGCAGGGATACATCTACGAGATCATTGTGTCTCGTATGCATTATATCCGCACGACGGCGGAACTTTCTATGCGGATCATCGGCCTGAGCGTTTCTCTAGCCAACGCTGTTGATATCGCTGGGTGGATTGATGCTAAGAAGAAAGACACATACAACTTCAGCCCACACGTGCGTCCCGTACCGCTAGACCTACGGATCCAGCCTTTCTCTATTCCACATTTTCCGTCTCTGATGCTTGCGATGGCTAAGCCAACGTACGTCGCGATTGTTGAATCGTCTCCTGACCAGCCGGCGATCGTATTCGTTCCCAGCAGGAAGCAGACGAGAGCAACCGCGCGAGATATACTCGCAGCTTGCTTAGCAGATGACGACGAGGATCGATTCCTCCACGTGGACGTCGAACAACTTCGTCCGCTACTGGAGAGGGTTCATGAGGAGGCTTTAGCCGAGGCCCTTTCTCATGGTGTCGGATACTACCACGAGGCTCTAAGTCAGAGTGACAAGCGTATTGTCCTCCATCTTTACAATCAGGGCGCGATTCAGGTCCTTGTGGCATCTCGTGATGTGTGCTGGGAACTCGACTGTACTGCCCATCTTGTTGTGGTGATGGGCACTCAATATTTCGAGGGTCGCGAACACCGTTACGTCGATTATCCCCTAAGTGAAGTTCTGCAGATGTTCGGGAAAGCTTTACGGCCCTCCAAGAATGAGCGGAAGGCACGAGGAGTGCTCATGGTTCCTACCGTGAAGAGGGAATACTTCAAGAAATTCTTAATTGAAGCGCTACCCGTCGAGTCGCATCTTCACAACTTCGTACACGACGCCTTCGTCACTGAAATCAGTACGAAGATGATAGAATCTGCCGAGGACGCGATCAACTGGACCACTTTTACGTACTTCTACCGACGTCTGCTGGCCAACCCAAGCTACTACAGCTTGCCGAGCCTGACGCAGGATGCGCTCAGCGCCTACCTCTCTGACCTCGTCGAGACTACCTTGAAGGAACTCACCGAGTCGAAGATCATCGACTTCGACGAAGATGACGGATCCGTGGCGCCCCAGAACGCTGCAATGATTGCGGCTTATTACAATATATCCTACATCACAATGCAGACCTTCCTCCTGTCCTTGACTGCACGGACTAAACTGAAGGGAATACTTGAAATCGTGACTTCTGCAACAGAGTTCGAATCGATCCAGATCCGGCGCCATGAGGAGAGCCTGCTCCGCCGCATTTATGACAGGGTACCCGTCAAGATGTCCGACCCCGCGTACGATTCGCCACATTTCAAGGCGTTCGTACTGCTGCAAGCACATTTCTCAAGGATGCAATTGCCTATAGATCTCGCCAAAGACCAGGAAATCATCGTGTCGAAGATACTGAGTCTCCTTAGCGCAACGGTGGATGTACTTTCCTCGGATGGACACCTCAATGCTATGAATGCCATGGAGATGTCACAGATGGTCGTCCAAGCCATGTGGGACCGGGATAGCCCTCTGAAACAGATCCCTCATTTCACGCCCGAGGTGGTCAAGGTGGCAAATGAGTTCGGGTACGTACCAGTGAGTCGTAGTGTTGACCAATCTACTAACAGCTTGGGTCCTAGAATCACGGACATTTTCGGCTTCATGGAAGCGATGAACCCCGAAGAGAATCCCGACTATGCCAATCTAGTTAAGCGACTCGGTCTTTCACAGGCCCAACTAGCGCAGGCGGCGGCGTTCACTAATACCAAGTATCCCGACATCTCCCTAGAATTCGACGTACTCGAGGAGGATAGCATTCGTGCTGGGGAGCCAGCATACCTGAATGTGCGAATCGAGCGCGAGATTGACGAGGATGATGTGGTAGATACGACCGTCCATGCTCCCTTCTATCCGGTCAAGAAGATGGAGAATTGGTGGTTGGTAGTGGGAGAGGAGAGCACGAAAACGCTACTTGCCATCAAGAGAGTCACAATACCCGGCCGGCAGCTCCAAACGCGGCTCGAGTACACGATCCCGTCGGCCGGCAAACATGATCTGAAGTTGTTCCTGATGAGTGACAGCTATGTGGGTGTAGACCAGGAACCGTCATTCTCTGTCACTGCTGCCGAGGGCATGGACGTGGACGAGGAGGACGAGGAGGAAGACGAAGATGAGTGAGCGGATCACGATAGGGACATGCTCATCATGCAGGTGGGGACAAAAATCGATCTAGTGTACAAAAACTTACTGTAGTATACAGCAGGGGGTTTACAGGGCGATGCATATATCCGGATGGGATTCCATCGGTTAGCCAATTCCATGTCTAATATTTCGTTATTTGGACTTCGCCAGGCTATCACACTCATCGTGAAAGGCATGAGGGTCAAAGCCGAAGTTGTGTTGACATCAGACTGTGTGAAGCCTCTTAAAGGGCAGGGTTGTCAGTGATAGTCACGAAGCCTATTTGGGGACTTGATGGGCTCGAAGGTAATATATCATGTTGGGGACATCTTCGGTGGCTTGGATAATATCAAGTGATGGTTTGACAGACGATGTTGGCGAATACGGCGAGATGGTTTTTGATGAAAGCGGATGCCAATGCCACATGAAGGTGTACCAACAAGCTGGCGTGTGTCTGTGTGTGTTGGCGTTACCTCACCACGCCTCAGAGTCGCGTAGTTCGAATACCTACCAAGAAAGACCTAATAAGCAAGACCCGCAACAAAACAACTATGAACTTGTTCCTCCAACCCAGCCTCCGACACACCTGCTGGCATACCTAGCTCCAGACACCTTCTCTACCATCTCTCTCCCAGTCCTGCACATCTCAATAAGTCAGGTCACATGACTTTGTTTCTGTTTCCATTATTACATACAAGCCTACGTCAAATCTACTTGACGTGCACAGGCTTCTCTTCCCTTTCCACCCCATCAATTCAATCAATCAGCACTCGTTGATTGATCTACGGATTATTATTTCTTTTTTTCTCTTTCTCTTCTCATTCCATCTCACCCTGCCGTTCTTCTTATCGCCCCCCAACCACGACACTGATAATTTGCACTCCGCGGGTTGAATTGCACAACCAGCTATCGTGAACATCGGGGCTGGGTGTTCTTTTTAGTGCCGACGTCCTCCGAGTCAACAATAACTTTTTTTTTCAACTCGCCGACGCGTTTTTGTTCGTCCCTCACTCCACCACGAACTCCACACCATCGCGACTTGTTGAGCCTAACCATCTCAAACGGTCATCTAGACCTTCCTAACAACTTCATAATCATCACCGTAATATCCGAAGGCGTCTTCACCCAGAATGGCGGACGAGGCGCCGTCGCAAGCTCCTGAGGTCGCGCAAGCTGCCAAGGATGTTGCCCCTGCTGCGCCGCCTACTGAGGAAACTGCACCCGAGCCCGTTGCGCCACCTGCCGACGCGAAGCCGGCTGAGTCAGAGCCTGGGGCTGCCGCCGAGTCTGCTAAGAAGGAGGAGGCCGAAGAGGAAAACAAGGACAAGGAAGCTGATAAGCCAGCTGAAGGTACGTGCGTGTTGTCGCCATCGCGTAGTGGAGCTGGCCGTGATGTTCCCTCCGCATCACCATATCGCGGCGCGTGGATTCTAAGTAGCACTCTCTTTCTGCACGCGTCATCACTACAAGATTATTCATCATCATACTCACCGCCGCTACACGCCGCTTGGCTTACCCGTTATGACTGTCCCGCGCATTATATCCACTAACCAATTGAACTTCTCCAGAGTCTTCAGCTGCTGCTACCTCCAGCCCAGCTCCTGCCGCCGAAGAGAAATCCGCTGATGGCGGCGATGACGTCGAGATGAAGGACAAGCCGGCTGAAGAGGCTACCGAACCTGCTAAGGAGACCGAGGCCGATTCGGAGAAGCCTGCCGATGCATCTTCGAGCGCTGCGGTCGAGGCTGGCGCAGATGCTGACAGTGCTGGGGACAAGTCCAAGGCGCGCCGCAAGTCATCCGCCGTTCCGGAACATGTAAAAGGGGGGAAGAAGCTCAACAAAAAACCTTCCAAAGCTAAGATCCTGCACATTGATGCAAAGCCCGGGCAGCACTTCTTTGCCAAGCTGAAGGGTTTCCCACCGTGGCCTGTGATTGTCTGTGAGGAGGACATGCTGCCGCAAAATATGCTCAGCACGCGACCCGTAACAGCCGCTCGCCCCGATGGGACCTACCGTGAAGACTTCGCCGACGGGGGCAAGAGAGTCGCCGATCGTACATTCCCCGTTATGTATCTTCACACGAACGAGTTGTAAGTTCTCCTTGTTACCCACATCAAAGGGAAGAGATGGTTATTAGAAATGCTAACTGTGAGATGCCTAGCTCGTGGACACCCAACACCGACCTGACTGATCTAGACCCGACTACAGTGGCTGATCTGATCACGCCCAAGATGCGCAAAGATCTCCAAGCCGCTCATCTGCTTGCCGCCGAGCAAAATGACCTTGACTACTACAAGAATGTGCTCCGGGAATTTGAGGAACAACGCCTCGCTAATCTAGAGGCCAAGGCTGCCAAAGCCCGGACACCTAAGAAGAAGACAGCAGAGGCGGCTGTCGATGATGACGGTGATCTCGATATGGCCGACGCGGACGAAGGTGCTGACGCGGAGGGTTCCGAAAAGAAGTCGAAGCCCAAGAAGCGCAAGGCAGACGATGATAACAGTGTAAGTGATTTGTCGAGCCTAGACTCGATTGCCCCCCTATTTCTAACTATGGCCTGCAGACACCTCAACGGTCAGATTCTGTGAAGAAACCTAAGATCAAGTTGACCAGCAACTCGACCCCTAAGACGGCCAATGGCAATCAGTCGCCGAAGGCAGGAAAGGAGCCCGCCTCCAAGGCGGCCAAATCCAAGGGGAAGCAGAGCAAAGCTTCCAAAGATGCGGATGCTAAAAGGGCAGAGAGCGAGGCTGCTGCAGCGCAGAAGGAGCCCGAGCTCACCCCCGAGGAGAGGCATCTACGAAAGGAGGTATGTCGGCCCCCGGCGTCTTGGCTATCTCAGACTATTACCATCTAACGCGTCCTATAGAAAGAGATTCTCTTCCTGCGGCACCGACTCCAGAAGGGTCTTCTCATCCGCGATCAAGAACCCAAGGAAGAGGAGATGAAGCCGATGTCGGACTTCCTCGCGAAGCTCGAGACCTTTCCCGACCTCGAAGTCAGCATCATTCGGGCCACTAAGATCAACAAGGTCCTCAAAGCCATTCTTAAGCTGGAGGCGATTCCGAAAGAGGAGGAATTCAAGTTCAAGACGCGATCTCAAAGTCTTCTGGATAAGTGGAACAAGATCCTCGCCGCGGACGGAGGAGCGGCTGCACCTACTTCGGCCACCAACGGTGTTAATGGCACCTCTGGGGAGGCATCGAAGAAGGATAAGGAGGGCACGAATGGCGTTAAGGAGACATCCGCTGAGGCGAAGACGGAAACTCCGAAGAATGCTGAGAAAGACGCAGGGAAAGACGGCAAGAAAGATGCCGAGAAGGATTCAGAGAAGGTGGCTGCCTCCGCCGAGCAGGTTACCAAGGAGGGTGGTAGTGACAAGAAGGCGTCAAAGTCTGATTCAGAGACGGAGGACAAGTCAACCGCCGACGAGGTACGATATGTCATACCCTCCATAATCTCCTTTCTGGGGTGCATGACATTAACTGGTTTCTAGGACAAACCGGCAACTCTTGATGCGCCGACGAAGATCAGCTCAGCAGCGTAGAGCATCAGTTGGCAAAGCGATGTTTTGGGGGCCGTGAAGAATATAATGGACGAGGGGCGTTTTAAAGGGTGCGGGAAGGTTCTCTGCCACAGGCACACCTACCATCTTGCGCTCGTGACGCAGCTAATGGAAGGTGGGCACCTCAGATCACTCGTTATAACGCGGTAAAAACGAGCTGCTCACTGCTGTTGTGCTGCCTCCCCATGTAAAGTATCTACGTCTTATTTTGACGGGCGTGCCTTATCCACTGGTAAGGGAGCTTGGCTTGGTTCTTCTTTTGACCTAGCATGACAGGCTTCTCGAAGGGCAGGGAGCCCAAAGAGAGAAAGCTAGCCTTGGGGTGTTAGACCTCATGGGCACATGCTCTCCTACAGTTATTTGTTAGCTGGACACCAGGGATCGGAAGTGGAAGTAAGTTATTGGGGGTGGATGTAAAGGAATGCGTTTCGCCTGCTGGAGTTGCATGGAATTGAACAGTTTTCCACAATAAAGAAAAGTCTTTCAGTAATAACACCTCTCCCGCGGCAAGCATGCCCGTCTACCTGCGTACATATTTCTGTTGCCGGAGTGCCTTTCCCAGATTGCACGACTATAGAGTGCATTAATGAATGGCCTTCTGTGGGGATTGTGATGTGTTGTTTGTTCTAAGACGAGGAAGCATCGACAACAGAGTACTAGGTAACTTAACATTAGTGCGGCTATTGATTAAAGTGGAGATCCGGGAACGAATTGATGTAAGGGTTAAGAAGGGAGCTTGGAGCTTGGACCATCTCATACAGTATTGGGGGGGCCAGGGGGCAGGGGGGTACTTAAAGCTTCTGATAACTGACCCGGTAGCGTGGCGCGTCATCAGCCGTCAGTGCCTGAAAAGTCAGTCGGAACTGTCCATCCCACCTTATAGGTACCTACCCACCTACCCACCTACCTACCTACCGGTAGTAATACCTACTTACCAAGTAGGCGACTGACTGACTGACCTTCAGGTGCTGCTCACTCAGATGTAACTCAGAATCAACTTCGAAATTCCTCGCCTTTCTCCGCCACCTGCCATCCTCGTTCTTCTGTATTTTACCCCATAACCTCCATCTCATGCACGAAAACTGCGACTAGTCATCCCTTCCCCTTCCCTCCGCCCCATCCCGCCCTGCGCCGCCTACCGCAACCAACCCAGGATTCCGACATACGCGCCAGAGGTTGACTACGTTGACTGCTGCAGCCGCCTTTGGGCTGCGAATACTAATTCAATATGTTATTGCGACTCCGCGGCCCGGATGGCATGGTCCGGATCGATGTCGACAAGAATGACGATTTCTCAGACCTCGGCCGTCAAGTATGACATGCATGCTTCGTTCCACTGCCTCTTCTTCTACTTCCTCTTCTTCTCCTCCTCCTCCTCCCCCTCCGGCTTCGTTTACGGACATCAGGGCTGACACAGATATGGATTGTAGCTTGTGACGCATCTCCCTCCGACCGTCGATCCGGATACCATTTCTATGTCACCGCAGCCGCAGGGAACTGACTCGAAGCTCCTAAAGGATATCGCGAAGTTCAAGTTGGCGCAGATTGGCCTAAATCATGGGGACCTCATCTTCATCAAGTACCAGCATCGAGATGATACCAGGAACGGGCGCGATAATGGTGCCTCTTCTACTCCGCAGACCCTGTCTTCCACGGCGAACAGACTCAACGGGAAACCCGTCTTACCTACAGAAGACTATCCTGCCGACCCGCCCTCGGTGACAGCGCCCGCACAAACGATCAAGAACCCGTGGGAGGTGGTGAAGCAATCGCCCCTCGACGATCGGCTAGACAAGCAGGACGGGAAGATACCTCGGGGCCGAGACCGCTTGTGTAAACACGGCCCTAAGGGCATGTGCGACTATTGCATGCCCTTGGACCCCTTCAACCCCCAATATCTGGCCGACAAGAAGATCAAGTACCTATCCTTCCACTCCTACCTTAGGAAGATCAACTCGGCCACAAACAAGCCCGAACTGGGCAGCTCCTTCATCCCACCCCTGAGCGAGCCATACTTCCGGGTACAACGCGATTGCCCCTCAGGTCACCCCCAGTGGCCCGAGGGTATCTGTACCAAATGTCAGCCTAGTGCCATCACTTTGCAGCCGCAGAGCTTCCGCATGGTCGATCACGTCGAATTCGCCTCCTTTGACATCGTCAACTCGTTCTTAAATGCCTGGCGGAAAACTGGTGGCCAGAGGCTGGGTTATCTGTATGGGCGTTATGCAGAATACACAGAGGTGCCTCTCGGTATCAAGGCTGTCGTGGAGGCTATATACGAGCCACCGCAGATCGACGAGGTCGATGGCGTCTCCCTAAACGACTTCGAGAACGAGGCCGCCGTGAATGAAGTTGCGAAGCTCTGCGGCCTCGAGCAAGTCGGAGTCATCTTTACCGACCTGTTGGATGCTGGGAAAGGTGATGGCACCGTCATCTGCAAAAGACACGCAGATTCCTACTATCTCTCCTCTTTAGAAGTCTGTTTCGCCGCCCGATTACAGGCGCAGCGTCCTAAGCCGACGAAATGGAGCGACACAGGACGGTTTGGCTCGAATTTTGTCACATGCATCATCTCGGGTGACGAGGAGGGCCAGATCTCGATATCATCTTACCAGGTTTCAAACGAGGCCGTCGAGATGGCGAAGGCCGACCTCATGGAACCCTCGGCCGATCCCACCGTCATGCTGGTGCGGGAAGAAGAGGAGGATGACGGCTCGAAGAGCCGCACCCGATACATTCCGGAGGTGTTCTATAGGAAGATAAATGAGTATGGCGCTAACGTACAAGAAAACGCCAAGCCATCCTTCCCGGTCGAATATCTCTACGTCACGTTAACTCACGGTTTCCCCGCCGATCCTAAACCCATGTTTACCACTCCCGGCTTCCCCATAGAGAACCGGGAAGCTATGGCAGAAGGCCAAGACTTCAGGGCGGTGGCAAAGGCTCTCGATACGAGCGGCGGCAACAAGGGCGGATCTCTGTCGGACTTCCACTTCCTCACCTTCATCCACGGAATGGGTGTCTTATCGAGGGTAAGTTGTAAATTGACAGCGTCGTGATACGGGGCCCAAGCGCGCTGACAGTGTGGTTCCAGGAAGAGGAAGCTCTCCTCTGCCGGGTGGCCACGACACACGATCTCGCCGAAACGTACCAGCTCTTCTCTACGCCTGGTTGGCAAACGCTGGAGGCCATCTTACAATCGACTGGTGAGAGAATCCCCAAGAAGCGCCCTCGTCCTACAAGTGGCGACGGGGGCGGCGGATACGGTGCTCGAGGGGACGGCGCCGCATCTTCTAGCACTCCGTCCTCTTCGTCGTCGTCACCTGCTACCTCTGCATCCTCCTCCGCCGTCCCCGCTAGATCCGGTGAACCGCTTGCTAAGCGTCTTGCTGCCGTTAGGCTAGGAGAGCGAAACGCAAACCACCCCTCCTTCGACCGCGCCAAGTACGAGGACCTCTGACCGTACTCTGTCAGTCAGGGGTTACCGGACAAGAAGAAAAAAGAGCTCCTCAATCATGGGGTTCAACTGTCCCTTGAACTGGTGGCCAATAGGATTCATCTAGGAGACGATGCGGGGGCGTCACGGTCGGGGAGGTTGAGACGGATGGAAAATTCCTATCCAGGCCTGAGATGCGACGCGGCGATGCATAGAGGTCCTGGGAACTTGGCTCCTATGCAGGACTTCGGTATCTATAGAGGTAGCCGTAAATAGAGATCATCGCGGTTATCTTCCTGTGCTGCTGATGGTACCACTGGGCTAGAGTTCAAAATAAGTTCAGAAGTTCGCTGGGACCTTTTTCTGGCTGCCATCTGTGAACGTTTATCGGTCCCTGGGAAGTACAATTCCTTGCCCATCTCGGTCAAATGCCCGTAGCCTGAGTGCTTTATCCTTGCTGTGGGTTCTCGATTGAACGAAGAACATGTCATGTACGGATAGGGCCAACGTGTATGCACTTCAAGCTCCTGGTCTAATGGTCAATGTAGCCAACAGGGTGAACTGCTCGACGTAGTGAAATAGGGGGTGCAGGAATAACCGCCTCAACAGAGCCGGGACAGACTTCCGAGCTCAGCCATTTTGGGCGGGCTCGATCAAGCTACCCGATGAAGATGGCCGAGACTCGCCGGCCCATTTACGCGTCTTGCGACGCGCGCGTGGTATCCGAACCAACACTTACGAGTAAATGCCCTGCCATCATCACGGACGACCTTGGACTCCGGAGAGCGCTCGCGCGCGGGCGCTGATCCGATCCGATTCCGGTGCGGCGTCCGTCGGACTGAGACGGGGCCCGCTCACACCGGCCGTATGATTTTAATTGGCTGGGCCGGCAGGTCAGGTCCCTCTGTGACCCTCTGTGACCATTCACAGCATTTTTAGGCCCCCCCGGCCCCTTAGTTTTTCGCTCATTCACAGCATTCTTAGGCCACCCCGCCCCCTTTAGTCTTCCCCCTTCCTATAAGAGCCGGGGGCCTTTCCCAGTATCTGCATCTCTTAGCATTTACATCTCTTTGCTGGAGCGCGTATACATCGAAACAGGCGCCCCTCGAATAGCTTCAATAGCTACCATCTACGTGTAGTATCTTGTAAAATGGACGATATTCGGCAGATCCAACAAGCTATCGAACGTCTTCAACAGCAGGGGTTCGGCCGTCACGGCGTCTTTGTCCGGTACTGGTACCGGTACGGTCAGTCGATGCACAAGTAGCGCGTTACCGGTTCGGCTGCTAGGGAACCAAATAGTTACGGCGGAGGGGAATGCTTATCTTTCCACTCCTAAGCGCAGTTGCTGTAGATACAATAGAATGTCCCGGTATATTGGCTGACTGGCATTCGCGTCTCGCCGCTCGCCAGGGGAGCCCGCAATGGCAGAGCCGGCCACTAACTAGCCGCTACCGAATCGTCCAGATCAACTGGTGCTTCGATTATACTCATGGATCTCAAGCCCTTCCCCTAGTTTTCCAGCAGCTGGCTACTTCAGTATATAATCATCAGTTTGCTTTTTTCTACAACCAAGATAGTAAAACGCACTAGACAAGACAGAGAGCCAATCCCCGCTCGCCAGCAGAGAAAAGAATCCCCCAACGCCTGGCCCAAAGTCCCAAACCACTCCGGGCAATGGGGATGGATATCGTCTCCGTCCTACATTCTGAGCGGCCCCCCCAGAGCTAACTGTGACGTCTTTTGGCCTATTTTTAAAATAACAAAAGATCTTAGAGAAAGGAAGAGTTGGTATCATCTACAAAGGCTTGCCGCCTAGGAAATCCGACCACCGGCGCACCTCGGACGGGATGCCCTCCTTCCGGGGCAGCTTCTCGCTCATACATTGGGCGAAGAGCATAGCGGTCTATGTCAATGTCAGCATCCGTGTCATTAAGCAGGTTATCCCCAAGGCCTGCACTTACCTGAGGTTCCATGAACAAGGGGACGCCGAAGTCGACCGCGTTGCGGCGCATCACGTAGTCGACATCCGTTGTCGTCTTTGCCCGAGCCATTGCCAGGTTGAAGACGCCCCGGATATCATACTTCTGGAAAACTTCGCGGAGGGCGCGCTTGTCCTCCTTGGGGAACTCGATAACATCCACATGAACCTTCTCCTTTGTAGTGGATTCGAGGTGTTGCTTGACGTGGTTGTCGGCGGCGTAGAACTTGTAACCAAGGGGTGACAAGTAATCGGCAATCTTCGTAAGCCACGGCTTGGAAATATCTCCGCCGAAGAGGATACCCTCACCCGGCTCGGGCGTACGGAAGTTCATGGCAGATTGCAGAGACGTCCAATAGGCCTCGACAAGATCCTTACCGAAACAGGCCATCTCGCCCGTGCTGGCCATCTCGACGCCCAAGAACGGATCGGCACCGGCCAAACGGGTCCATGAGAACTGGGGAACCTTGGTAGCAAGATAGTCCCTCTTGACAGCCATGAGATCGGTTGGTTCGGGAACATCCTTGCCAACGAGCGCCTTGGTCGCAACGTCGATGAAATTTGTACCAAGCACCTTGCTGACGAAGGGGAATGAACGGGACGCTCGAAGATTGCACTCGATAACCTTCAACGCGGGCTCGCCGCCTTCAGGGTTGTCGGCCTTGATGATTTGCATGTTGAAAGGACCCGTGATGTTCCAGGCCCTGGCAACCTTCTGAGCGATCTCCTTGAGACGATCCATGGTTCTGTCGTCGAGGTTGACCGGGGGAAGGACCAGAGTAGCATCTCCCGAGTGAACACCGGCCTGCTCGACATGTTCGCTAACGGCATGCACGATTAGGTTACCCTTTGAAGCAACACCATCGACATCGATTTCTTGAGCACCCTCGATAAACTTCGTGATGACAACGGGGTGGTCGGGAGAGACACTGCTTGCCGCCTCCAGCTTGTCCTTGAGGTCTTCTTGGCTGCGGATGACGGTCATGGCAGCTCCGGAGAGGACATAGCTAGGCCGCACAAGGACAGGGTAGCCAACATCCTGGGCAAACTTCTCAGCATCTGCCACCGAGGTAAGCTCCTTCCAGGCGGGCTGATCGACACCAATGCTATCCAGTATCTCTGAGAACTTCTGTCGGTCTTCGGCCTTGTCGATATCCTTGGGGTCTGTGCCTAATACGTTGGCATTCCCAGTTTCTTGCAGGCGCAGAGCGATGTTCTGCGGGAGCTGGCCGCCCACCGAGACGACCACACCAGATGCACTCTCGAGCTCGTAGATGTCCATGACTCGCTCGTAGCTCAGCTCTTCGAAATACAGCTTGTCAGCCGAGTCGAAATCGGTGCTCATCGTTTCCGGGTTGAACGCGGGGGAAGTTAGCAAGCAGTTTAGCAAATAGAGGCAAGTTAGGAAATATTCCAGGGGGTCCAAAAGCCAGGAGGTCCAAAAAACCAGGCAAGAGGTTAGTGATTTCACCCGGAGGAGTCCGATGGGGGACTCGACTGGGCGGCATCCGGGTTCCGGCGATGGCGCGTCTGAGAGGGACTAAAGCGGCAGACCTGTCCAGTGTCCATCCTGGCAGAAGGTGCGGTCCATCCCGAAGGCAGGTACGTCCAGTCGGGTATGTAGAAAGGAGAAGGCTCAACTTACATTGACCATGATTGTCTTTTGACCCATCTCCCTCAGGGCCTGGGTAGCCATGACCGCACACCAGTCGAATTCGACGGAGCTGCCGATCCGGTATACGCCGCTACCGAGAATCACAGTTCCCTTGTCCTCGAATGTCACGTCGTGTGAACTGGCGTTGTAGGTAGTGTACAAGTAGTTGGTATCTGCGGGGAATTCCGCAGCCAGGGTATCGATCTTCTTGACCCAGGGTCTGATGCCCATACTGAGTCGCAGGGCGCGGACATCATCTTCCTGGCTCTTAACCGCCATAGCGATTTGCTTGTCGGAGAAGCCCAGTTTCTTGGCCTTCAGAACGAGTTCTCTCTTAAGTCCGCCCAGGCTACCAACAGCTTCCATTTCACGGGTGCAATCGACGAGGTTCTGGAGCTTGTACAGGAACCACTTGTCGATCTTGCTGAGTTCATGGATTCTTTCAACCGAATAATTCTCGTGAAGCATTGCCTGACCGACGGCCAACCACCGGCGGTCCGTAGGGTGTGATAACTCGTAGTCGAGGTCATCGAACTTGTCGCCCTGGAAACCGACGTATTTGGGGTCGACCTGACGGATAGCCTTCTGGAACGACTCCTCAAACGTGCGTCCAATAGCCATGACCTCACCGACGGATTTCATGGCACTGCCGATATCCCTTTTCACGTGCTGGAACTTGGATAGATCCCATCGGGGGATCTTGGTCACGATGTAATCAAGCGAGGGCTCGAAATTAGCCGTCGTGGTCTTGGTGACGGCATTTGGAAGCTCAGGCAAGGTGTGCCCGAGACCGATCTTCGCAGCCGTGTAGGCCAAGGGATATCCGGTTGCCTTGGAAGCGAGGGCAGAAGACCGAGAGAGACGAGCATTGACCTCGATGACCCTGTAATCGAGACCGTCCGGCTGGAGCGCGTACTGAACGTTACACTCACCAACAACTCCGAGATGGCGAACGATCTTGATGGCGGCGGATCGAAGCATGTGATATTCTTCGTCACTCAAAGTCTGACTGGGGGCGACGACGATCGAGTCACCGGTGTGGGTGCCCAAGGGGTCGAAGTTCTCCATGTTGCACACGGTGATACAATTGTTGTTGGCATCACGAACAACCTCGTATTCGACTTCCTTCCAACCCTTCAATGACTTCTCGACGAGAATTTGCGGCGAGAGAGTTAATGACCGGGCAGCCATATTGCGAAGTTCTTCTTCGTTGTTGGCAAAGCCGGAGCCCAGACCACCCAGCGCATAAGCGGCGCGAACAATAATGGGATATCCGACCTTGTTCGCTGCAACTAAGGCTTCATCCACGGTACCGACAGCGATGGACTTCGCGATGGGGATATCGATCTCGTTAAGGGCTTTGGCGAATAGGTCTCTGTCTTCACTAAGCTCGAGGGTATGGACACTAGTACCAAGGACCTTGACACCGTATCTCTCGAACAGACCCATGCGCTGCATCTGCACGCCCAGGTTCAGTGCGGTCTGGCCACCAAAGGAAAGGAAGATGCCATCGGGCCGTTCCCTCTCGATAACATAGGACACATATTCAGGGGTGACGGGGAGGTAGTACACCTCGTCGGAGAGGGTGTGGCTGGTCTGAATGGTAGCGATGTTAGGGTTGATGAGCACAGAAGCAACACCTGCCTCCTTAAGGGCCTTCAGAGCTTGTGATCCTATACAATGCATAGGTGTTGTTAGTATGAGGCGAACCTATTGCATTATATATAGTTCTATGACTCATTGGTTGACCACCGAACTATGGGTGCTAGAGCGAGGTGATATTCGTGATGACGAACCTGAGTAGTCGAACTCTCCAGCCTGACCTATTGCTAATCCACCGCTTCCAATAACGAGGACCTTCTTCACGTCTACGATATCCCTGGGCTTGATGACACCACTTTCGAGGTAAGCCTTCGGGTTAGGGGCTTGCTGAACAGCAGCAACATCGGCACCAGCGCAAGCGGTAACGGAGAAATTCCTCCTCTGCAAGAATGCAGGGCTCCGATAGGAGGCCAGAAGCTGCGAAGGCGACGTTCTGGAGGCGGCTATGAATTGCCTTCGAGGAAGGGTCGTGGGAAGGCGGCCAGCGTGTCGGAGCAGAGCAGGCGTTCGACCCGCGAGCTTGGTGGAAAGACCCATGACCGGAAACCGCTTTCTCTTCTTATCGGGAGTCTACGAGATGTTGTTGAAGGAGACAACGCCTCGCGAGACCTCTCTAATCGGGTTCCCTACTCCCAATTGAATTTAATTGAGCTTCTCTGGAAGGACAGGAAAGCTGTCTTTTAAGGTTCAATGTGCCGCCGAGGATGTCTCCGACAAAATTGTCACGTAGGGGCTCCGATTAGAGGAGGGCGAGTCACCGCATGGGTTGCTAGTCGATTGTACCTCCTGTATGTTTTTTTTTGGTGGGCACTACCTACCCCAGTCCTGTCCTCAGAGATAAGATAAAAAAGATAACTTGGTGCAATAGGCTTGGGACCAATAAGAAAAACTCTACTACTAGTGAAATGATTAGCTCCCAATTGGTTATCCCAACCCTGCTGACGCTCCCTTGGCTTCGACCCCGCTGGAGCTTCTAAACATCTGGAGAGGGGGTCCCTGCACAAGGGGACTGTGGTAGACTAACCGTGAGGCGTTAGTGTTTCTTTCTAGGTGAGCGATGCCGGCGATGCGATGAGAAAGCGCTCATGAGGGGCTTCCGGCTTCTCTCGTCTTTCTCTGGAGCAACTCTGCTCCCAGAGGGGCACCATCGGATAAAAAAGTGCCATTCCACTGCCACGGACGTAATAAAGTAAAAAGTCCACAAAACTTGATTAGAATTGAAACATTGAGTGTTGAACACGATAAATAGCTTTAGCAAGATCCTGACGACTTCGTCCAGTATATGTACGAATTACCCCTATTAGTAGGAGGTCTTTCTACGTAGCAGGCTGAAGACGGCGTTCGGTGACGCCAGTCAAAGTTGATTACCGCATCAGTATGCTACTGTATGGTACGTGGTCATGTCGCGTGCTAGGGTTCCCGATCAAGACAGTGGGTACCTTTTGCCGAGCTCTAGATTCAACGCCCCTGGACGCCCGTGCTATTGATGACGTAGCACATCTCTCCAGCGGGTCACAATTCGGAATATCATGACAGGTACACAAAGAGCTTCCTGCTATTACGTCGTGTTGCCAAATTTAACATCCTAGTCCAGGTATTTCCATCAACTAGCCGTTTTCGAGCTATATAAACCAGAACTTCAGTGCAGCAGTCGCGCTATGCCTGACGCTAGAGGGTACCTGGCAGGCGTGTTAATATTCGGCCTCATACTCAGCAAGTATTCTGCAGCTCTGGTTGGCCAATGACACCTCGTTGCAGGTATGAAGATATGCATATAAATATTCAAGCGCTCTATTACTCTGACACTTCCTCCTTATCCCTACACGATTTTTATCACCGTCGACGGGGCATTCCTTTGAACCGCCTTCACCGACGCCCCGATGCCTTCCGGAATACTCATTTCCTTCCTCGGTGCCCTGCAGGCATCCTTCTCTGTGCTGCTCACTATAGCATCGGGTGTAATTGCAGCACAGTTTAACCTAATCTCGACCGAGGCAGCCGAAGAAGTTTCCAGCCTCTGCGTGAAACTATTGTTGCCATGCCTATTGATCAGTAACCTGGGCTCTGAACTGCATCTGGACACGGTAATACGATATGTACCAATTATAAGTATGCCTGACCCCCTTCAAGCCGCTTGATTAGATTTGAGTTGCTCACGTTGTCCGAATAGTCTGGGCGGCCGTTTACACTATCTTGTCCATTGCTATTGCGAACGTAGTCGCTGCTGTCTTTCGTCTGCCTAAATGGGTCGTCACGGTTACTTCTTTCAACAACACCGAGTCCCTTCCGCTGCTGCTCCTTCAGGCACTCTCGACTACGAGGGTGCTGGTATCACTGGTCGGGCCAGGTGGCGAGGATGACGGCATTGAGCGAGCAAGGTCGTACTTTCTTGCTTGTTCCGTCATAACCAACACCATCACGTTCGGCCAAGGACCTCAGATTCTCACTACCTCGCCCCATGACTCAACCGTCATGAAGGCTTTCCGCTGGATCACCGGCAGACGCAAGCCAAGCCACCAGGACGAGTCCGAGGATTCTGAGCGCCAACCGACACAAATCGATGGGCAAGACGGGGAGCGTAGCGGTGATGGTGATGAGTCTGGTGAGCCGGATGAACAGACGTCCCTCCTTCCGAGGAGGGTTAGGCGCACTGGTCGTAAGGTTAGGGATAGCGTCTCTTCGAGATTCGGCCAATGCTTCGACGCCGCTCCCAAGCCGGTGCAGAAGATTCTTGAAGCGCTGCGCACCTTCATAAACCCGCCCCTCGTCGGCGCATTCATAGGAGTCGTCATCGGCATCACTCCTCCTCTGCAGCGTCTGTTCTTCAACGACATGGGTAATGGCGGTTACTTCAACGCATGGCTTACCAAAGCTCTGAAGAACGTCGGCGAGCTCTTCGTCGCCCTCCAGGTCGTGGTCGTCGGTGTCAAACTCAGTCTCAGCCTGCGGATGTGGAAGAAGGGCAAGGAGGCAGGTTCCATACCGCTGGGCACCTTGGTCTGCGTCGTGGTCGTCCGGTTCATTTTATGGCCGGCGTAAGTCCATCTCGAGTCCACCTCGTAAAACGTCAGAACTATTTCCGCTAACTATCTTGTAGGATTAGCATTCCGTTGATATGGGCCCTCGCATCTCGCACCGACCTGCTTACCGACGATCCTATGCTATGGTGGGCAATGATGATGATGCCCGTAGGTCCGCCGGCGATGAAAAACCTTGCTCTGGCGGACGTTAGTGGCGCAGATCAAAAGACGAGGATGTCGATAGCTAAATTCCTGACGGTGAGTTAAATCGATCTACCCTGCAAGAATGCTTCCGCTAACAGTTCATAGCTATCGTATATGATAACGCCTATAGTATCCTTTGCAGCCGTTGGTGCACTCTCGGCTGCCGAAGCAGCGAAGAAATGATGTACCTAGCGTAGGTCTCAGCTTGTAGATGACGCTCAATACATACATAAACATAGACTGAACAATATACGAACTCAGTTCTGTGTCTGCAAAACATTGTGCTCTTCATGTGTATCATGAGTTCATTTTCCAGGTCCGATGCGAGTACTTGGCGATTCAGCCGGTCAAACAGACAACTTATTCCACTCCCTTCCAATATTAGAAGATGGGTCTCCATCAAGAAAAGGAAAGGAGCCAATTGTAAAGTGTTGGGCTAGATTCTGTCAGCCTCGGCTCCAAACAAAGGGTTAACTTAACGCCTGGTTGATAGTGCACCGATGGAGACACGATTAATCAACGGAGTCCCTAAGAACGCATGCTTGACCGACCAGTTGGGTCTACCGCAGATGGCACTGTCGGGCATTGCGAGCGATTCGACGGATGAGGGAGCCAGCCGGCGCGTCCTTCCTGGGCGCTGGAGCCGGGTGGTGCCGCGAGGATGTCGCCGGGCGGCAGGCGGTCCCCGGAGGGCACGCGCCGCACTCGAGCAAGGACGCCCCTTGAGGGACGCGAGGGGGCGTCTAGAAATCCAGACGGCTGCTCAGCTCCTCTCTCTTCCCAGCCGGCAGTATACTAAGATAGGCCATTGGTTCCGCGAGGTCTAATTCGACCTCGGAGAAGGCTGAAATGCCAGCGGAAACCCCGCGAAATCCAACTCGACTCCCGTGGAAACTAGCGCGGCATCGGACGGCTTTTTTTTTTTTTTTTTTTTTATGGGAGGGGGGTGTGCGGAATCCCCGTCTAGCTGGACGGGTGCAGCGGTGACAACACTCAGGGAACAAGTTCGACGGGTTTCTTTGGGCGCGCTTCGTAAAGGCCCCTGTCGCGAACCCGGCTGGGCGCTGGCTTCCCTCATTCGGCCGAGACCGCCCCTGGCCTCCTGTCCGTCCGGGTGTCTGGTGACTGCCATAGGAAGGAGGGGCGGCGAGGGCTGGGATGGCAGCCAGGATACCTTCTCGTCGGAATGCCGCTTCCACGCCCTAGCAAAGTCGGCAAAACGGTCGAAACCACAGCTCGTATTCGGCTTCGGCTGTCTAGAGTGGCTCGCGGTATACGGCTGTGGCTTGAGGGTTAGTTTGGGCTTTAAGCGGACGAGGAATGTATCTGAACGGGGGGGGGGGGGGGGTTGGTTGGTTAGGGAGTGAGGATTT